>JAGFBZ010000328.1:1777500-2262500 GCA_018398805.1 Hirundichthys speculiger | reverse complement strand
GACCCGCCGCGGAGGTAAGGTTTTAATTGCAGATGCGGACCGGACACAGCGTGGAGCCAGCAGGTCCACGATCTGGCTCCAAAGCGGATCCTGCACTGAGTGCAAGTGGACCCCGATACGGTTCCATTTCGGGGGTCTGTTCCAGATTTCTTTGCTGTGTGGGGGGGTTTCAGTACACAGAAGGAGGAAAAATCAGTTCAGGTATATGAATAAACACTTATGGTACAAAATATTTCAATGTAAATACTGTATCTTATTTCTCAGCCTGGATACCGGCGGCTTATAGTCCGGTGCGGCTTTTATGTGACAAAATATATATTTTGTTTATATTTTAATGGGTGCGGCTTATATTCAGGTGCGGCTTATAGTCCAGAAAATACGGTAGTCATTTCATTCAGTCATTTGTGTGCTCTCCTCTCTCTGTCCTCCATCCTCTCTTTCTTTTTCTTTCTTTACCCAGCTGGTCTTCATCAGGAAGGACCCTCCATATGATCCAGGTCCTGCTCAAGGTTTCTTCCTCTTAAAGTGGAGTTTTTTCTTGCCACTGTTTGGCTTAAAGGTTTTTTCCTACCACTGTGGGAGTTTTTTACCTGACATTATCCTTGATTTGGATTCAAAATTATATCTTTAGTTTTGCTCGGGGGTCATGCTCTGGGTCTCTGTAAAGCGCCTAGAGACAATTGACGTAACAGATGCTATACAAATAAAATTGAGTTGAATTGAATTGAACTGTGATAGCACTCAGATTGTTAGAAAATAACCACCAGTTAGAAAGACAGATAGAAACCAGCGGCAACACTCTTCACGAGAAGTACAGTCAGGTAACATTTGCGCGATCAGCAGGAAATAACTTGAAATACCACGCAAGTCTCAAGAAGTCTCGTATGCCTTTTGGTTTGTTTGTTATTTTCATTTCAATTTGTTCTGGGATTTGGGACAGAATGAAAGGATTTGTAAATCACATAAACCCATAGTTTTTTCCACAATATAACACACAAAAAAAACCCCAATCAAATGTTTAAACCACCTCGAATAAAGACAAAAAAAGGGGAGTTTTTTAAGTCTGTGGCAGCGGTGAAGCGTTGCATCTTCTCTTAACAACAGTCCATGAATGTTTTTCAGGACTGCAGTTCTAGTTTAGCGTTGTCTTGCTGAAAGATGCAAGACTTCCCACAAGAAGGATGATGTCTGGATGGGAGTAGATCCATTTATAAAGAGCTTTGGTCCAAAGACAGCAGCAGCATTTCTGGATCATGTTCACACGTGTCTTCTGCATCATATAACTTGGACGTGTATTTCTGGACGGCAGGACCGGTTGTGTTCTTAGACAGTAACTTCTGGAGGTCCTCCAGAGCCCATGCAGGGACTTCCATCACCGAACCAAGCCTGTTTTTAATGCAGTGCTGCCTGAGGGTCCAGAGATCACAGACATCCAGTTATGATTTTCAGTTTTGTTCCCGAGCACACAGAGATTTCTTCAGATTCTTGGACTCTTTTGATGACATTGTAGACGACCAGATATTCAAAGTCATAAAGGAAGATAATCGTGAAATTGTTTCACAATTTGTGGATGCAGTTTTTCAGAGGTCAGTAAACTTCTGCTCATCTTTCCTTCCAAGGGGCTCTCCCTCCCTAAGATCCTCTTCTCATGTCACGCAGTTTTGGTTTATGGGGTTTGAAGATTTTATGAGATGTAATCATCTAAATTAAAAACAACGAGATCAATATGGAAGGAGCTGAGATGGTTGCTCTGTTTTTGTTTGTGTCATTCAAACTCAAAGGGCTCATTGAAAGAGGGTAGAACATCATCCCAGACAGTTTAAACCAGTCACCGCCAAATCAACCTCACATCCAGCAGTTTTTAGGGGCCACAAGTGAAGTTCCTACCCCCAAGGGACATGTCTCAGCCTCACAGTTTCTTAAAATTCTCATTGTAGACTAGTTCTCTGGTATTGGAGACGGTTGAGTCTCTGTAAAACCCCCCCCCCAGCCTCCTGCTCATGGATACACTACCATAGAGAGTTCCCTTGTAGTACCTAGAATATCCAAAAGGAGATTTGGAGGACACGCCTCCTGCTGTCAGACACCTTTATTATGAAAACAGCTACCAATAACATATTTCTGTTCAGTAAAGCCTATAGTTAGTTTGAAGAATAGTGTGTTTGGACTTATATCCTAAGCTACAGTCTGAGGAATGGTTGAAGCCAAGACTAGAGCAGGCTGGCCTTAAACATAGCCTCGTCATAGCTATGCTGCTATAGGTCTACGCTGCAGGGAGACACCAACATAATCTGCTGAGTGGTGTCCTCGCCCCTATTCTCTCCCCTCCTTTCCTCTTCTTCCTTCACCTGTATCCATAGCTAATCAGGAGCAACCTCATAAATGTAACTGTACTTCATTGTTCCTGTAGTTTTTGTGCTGTTCTGTGACCCTCTTTATCTTTTTCTGTATATATTTTGACGGTCCAGTTTCCAGAGCTACATGCTGAACTGCAATTCTACCTTCTGACCACCTCAGTGTTGCTGCCTACATCTGTTTATATAGTCATCTCTGTAGTTCATGTACTAACAATGTACCAGTCATAATATAAGTACATAGAATTCTTAGTTCTCCAGCTAAAGAATAATTATTTCTATTAATATATTTTGTCCAATATAATATAGTCAAGATATTTGTGCCTCTCCTCTCTCTCTCTTTCATCCTCTCTGTCCTATCTCACTGTCCTATGCCCCCCTATGATCCAGATCCTGCTCAAAGTTTCTTCCCTCTTAAAGGGGAGTTTTTTTCTTGCCATTGTTTCTTTTATTAAGATTTAATAATATGACTTAGAGTTCATAATATTTGCTCGGGGGTCATGCTCTGTGTCTCTGAAAAGCATCTAGACACAGCTTGTATTGTAATAGACGCTACACAAATCATAAATACCATAGACCGCATAGAAAGAACTGGACAAACCCTCTGCGATGTCACTTTTTTGATGACCCAGTTCGAAAGTAAAAAAAATCTTAGTGCTCTGGACGACACAATATTTCAATGTCCCCCACTGCCAGTCCCTGAAGGCCACTGACCTGCATGTTTTAAATCTTTCCCTGATCCAACGCATTTCCTTGCATTCATTATTAGGGTTGGGCACCGAAAAACGATTCCAAGTTGGAATCGGTTCCTAACGTCCGGTTCTGGAATCGTTTAGAAGATTTTTGAATTTCGATTCCTTTTTTCGGTTCCTAAATGTCCGCGCTATTTTATTTATTTATTTTTGATTTACTGCACTGGTTTGTTGATGTTACTCCGCCCGGGGTACTCGACTCCGCGCTAGTTTCGACGTCACGTCCGTCACCGACGGGACTTCACTCGCCACAACATGGACCCCAAGAGACGCCGCTCTCGAGTTTGGCTGCATTTCAGTCCGGGAAATGACGGCTACCTGGCGCAGTGCAACACCTGCGGGAAGCGTGTTACTGCCAAAGGAGGGAGCACGACTAATATGGCAAAACACCTTCGCCTGCATGGCATCAGGTAAATAAACGAATGTACCGTATTTAATTGACCTTTCGGTAAGCACCGCCCCCTTCCTAGTTACTGTTGCTAGTCCGTTAAGGACTGTGTTAATTCACTATTTTTCTGATGTGTATCATCAGTGTTAATATTATACTGTAATAACACTGCTGCTGGGGACCTGCAAAAGTGACTCGAGGTGTCCAGAACGTTTGGAGGGGACATTTTTATTCCTTTTCCCAAGCCGAACAAACAACGTGACACCCCGTTCACGTTGGCTGCGAGGGGTAAAATGACAATGCCACAGAAAACTAACAGCATATGTGGTGAAAAGGCTCCTTCCCTTCTCAGTTTTTTCTTAATGAAAAAATTCTACTGTTAGATAAGTCGCGATCTGTTGACCTACACATCAAAGAATCGGAATCGAGAATCGTTTCGAACAGGAATCGAAACAGAGAATCGGAATCAGAATCGTTATAATCCAAACGATGCCCAACCCTATTCATTATCATCCAATCTGCCCGTCCATCCTCGTTTTAGCTGTTGCCGCCGGAACAACATCTGAAACGAGTACTGAAATGAGGACTCTTCCAAGACTCACAGTCGCTCCATCACTCCATGACCAAGCAGTTATCACAGCAGAGCATCACTGGCTACCTGTTGGCTCTTTGGTCATTTGAGGAACTGCAAGATTTTCCACTTCCTTAATGATGTCAGATTAGCAAACCGGATGTAGCCCCTGGGTAGTTATAAGCACAAAAGACCTCTGAATGTACAGGCAGAGATGAAAGCTTTGTTCTTAAATGTCAATTACATTTTACCGTGTGGACACCCAAGCACACTCTACATGCTTGTTTTTTTTTTTTTCATTTCCTGCTAGTTTGTTCAGTTAATAAACTGAATGAAAACCTGTTGAAATTGACAGGATAATTACGTGGCATTTGCTTCATTTCAGTCACTTTAATGCAAAGGAGGACATTTTCTAAAGCTGCCCAATTGCCATAAAAACCAAACCAGCATCTAAAATATTTGAAACAAGATTTGTTCATGTGCATAAATGAGATTATGATTGAGCGGGGGTGTAAAACGGAGAAAGGGCTAGGTGATTTTGCTCCACTCCAGGTTGGATTAATCCTCCGCTCATTTTGACGATCTTTAGCAGTTTGACCGACTTCCAATCTCGTGATTCATTTTCTCCTATAAATATCCATCAGCACACACCACATGCACACACACACACGTGCGTGGTGAAGGTGTGGTCAAGCGTCAAATAATCAGAGCAGGTGCCTGCTTTTACATTGTCCCGCTGAGAAAATCCTGATTACTGATGGGTGTGTGCGCGGCCGTTTGTAGGTTAGTGAAAGATTGCTGTGGCCGGAGATAAGAGGATTAGGGTGGAATTAGTGTCATTCCTCTATCACCACGAGGAATAGATTCATATCGATTTTAATCAGAGATAGAACCGCCAAAACCGGAGACAGACCAGACAGATTCAGAGACGAGGAATGAACGATGGAGCGGAGGCAAGGCAGAAGACTCCCAGAGGCCATCGCAGCTGGAAGCTGAGGAGGAACTCCAGCGTCTTCTTCATGTCTTTGTCCTGTCCTGAAGTCTCACTCACATCCTGGACTGAGCATCCAGCTGCCGTAGGGATGCCTGACTGCATCCGCCGGCTTTAGCGCGGATGGTCTGACTGCAGACAGCTGGAGGTGGAGGGCGGCGCTTCCTCTGGCGGGGCTCATGGAGTTGCGTCAGTTCTGGCACCTGTGAAAAATGAAGGTGGGCCTGTTGATTCCTTTGGCACTGGCGGCGGCCAGCCTCGCATCCATGGCGACCGCCAAGTCGCAGCTTGGGCCGCAGGAAGCACAAAGAGGTGTTCCTCGGGGAGAACAGCAAGTTCAAGTTCGGAGGGTAAGACGCAAAAACAGTTTCCAGTTAGTTGGGACGAAAGAATATTCTAAGTTTTTCCCTCGACTGAGGAAGAGCTTAAACTTAAAGTACTGGCAGGTGAGATCATCACATGCATCTAATCTGCCTCGAAATAAAAAAAAAAGGAAATGCCTTCATTCCTTTTGCTTGAGCTTTGACAGATGCTCCTTCCTGTACATCATCTCTCTCTGTTCTGCTTCGGTTTAAAAAAAAAAAAAAAAAAAAAAATCTGTTTGGAGAATTAGCTCCATCAGCTGTTGAAGACTTTACATATAAATGAACATCTGTCAGGTTCAATGGGCTCACACAGTTCTGATTAAGCCTGTGAGCCTAAAATTAATCTGTAAGATTTGGCAGTAAATGTTCATTTCACACGCGGCGCCCGTGACGTCATTCCCTCGCCGTGTTGTACTTTCAACCAGCTGCTTCGAGCTGCTACGGAGGAAACTGCTGCATCTGGGAGTCTGTGGCGGAAAATCTTACGAACTGAGCGAAAAACGTTTTTACAGCTTCGGGAGGAAAAAGTAACAGAGCGTTCGGGGTAAAAGATTATAGTCTGGAGAAGAAAACGATCGATTGTGACTCACGGGGGTACTGATTTGATGAATATAAGGCTTCCTAATCTAAAGCAAACTTAAGTTAGGTCTGGCTCCTCGTCCGTGCACACAGCGCACGTGGCCTGTTGGTGAGCAGGACATTCAAAAACACAGCATCTCTTTGGTTTTTGACTTCTGTTTGTGCCATAGATGATTGTTTTCATGAATTACCATGAATTAGAAAGTGTTCTGGGTCCATTTCGGCAGGACAGACTTAATGCATTTCCATAATAACATTTCACTCACCGGAGCCACAGTACTTTGTTCAAACGCTTTGAGCAGAACAAAGAACCTTCATTCAAATTAAAATATCAGTTTCAGTTGGACAACCGTGCACCGCAGGGGCGTTTCTTGGGACTTAGAACGTTGGGGGCTGAGCCCAGACTCTTATGGTTTTGGGTATTCTACCCGGGAAATAAGCTCTATGCTTACAAGACATGTTTTCTTGTCTAGACCCAAATACTGCCAATGCGTACTTCAAAATGTGTCAAAATTAAACGACATACCCGTAATAGAGATAGAAAGAGAAATAATGATGCCCTTATAGATAATCAGGAATTAAAAGGAATCACTGCGCCTCCTCTGTCCTCTGGCCAAGACTTTGGAATAAATTACCCGACTTTACTAGGATGTCTGACTCCCTTGCCGCTTTTCAAAAGTCGCCTAAAGACTCATTTATTCGGTGTTGCTTTTGCATATTATATATGATATAGATTTTCTTTTTTTTCTGTTTTTATACTATAGGATTGTCAAGCCCCTTGAGAGGTCTCTGACTTCAAAGTGTGCTACACAAATAAAATTTACTTACTACCATTATTATTATTATTATTATTAAAATCAATAAGTAACCAAACATTTTATATTCTGTCTGAAGTCAAGTTATATTCCCTCTAATAAAAGGTTACGATTTTCCTTATTTTTGTTTGCATGTTTGTTTGTTTGTTTGTTTTAAACCCTAGACCAAGTGAAAATTGTTGAGACTATCTTTCACAAAAAGGGAGAGGGTATAACAGACACCTTAGTAAAATGTCATAAAAGCAGCAATGTAGTTGTGCAAGATATATATAAGAATAAGAAAAATATCACTGAATGAAAAGATGTAGCATATGTGTAAGCCTACAGTTAAAAGGGTTGTAGTTTGATTGTACTGCGCTTTCATTCATCTTCTTTTTCACAATGTAGCCTTCATTTCTTGCTGTCTCTCGAAGTGAAAACCTCTTGGCGCCAGAGGTTGAAGACGAGCATACGCAACCCCGTTCTCACTGGTTTCATGTTAAGACATCATCCTGTGTTGCATTCGCTGAAAATTGGAAAAAACTTTTTTCGTGCCTATAATTTTTGTCAGCCTGTCACATCGAAACATTCGGGGCTAGAGAAAAAAACCATTCGGGGGTGAAGCCACGGATGCCCCGGGTAATCTTGTCCACCGCTTACCCTAATGTGTCACACGTCAACAACGATGAAACTGGCGTACAGCTGACATCCCGGCAGAAGAGACTAAGATGCTCAAGAAAGTACTGACAGCAGACAAACGAGAGAGCAACAAACAAAAGTCAATGTTTTTGTAAAGTCAACTTAACCTCCACTGTCGACAGGGGCAGCCAAAGCACTGAAAACTGCTCAGATTCATCTGTTCCGCTTTAAAAGTCGATAACGACCCTTGTGACCCACGTGATGGTTCATACAGGAGCTTCCAAGAGCCACAGCTCTAAACGACGGAGTTCGCATAGTCACTTCAGAACCGGAAGTTTACGTAACTGGTAACGGCCGGTTCCGATGGTGCTGCCACCCAGTGGACACTATTTTCACTGTACTCCTGTTTCCCCTATTAGCACTAAATTGGAGACAGTATTTGAGAGTGATACAAGATTAGTTCTTATAGTATTTGGTCGTTAAAGGAGAATTTTTTTTTTAAAGGTGGTTTATAACTGTTGGTTGTTTAACACGACATGAGTGTTGCATAAAAGCAAGCATGAACAATATTGATAAATGAAACAAATTAAAATTCGAGCTTTCTTGTTCATCCTTCATACAACATATGTTATGAACGTTATTGGCAAAAGTCACACACTGCGTGAACCAGCTTAAGATGATAGACAAAATAAATGAAATGAAAAAAAAAATACAAATTAAGGATACAACCAAAACTTAAAAAACTAAGGAACAGGATACATGTGAGAGAAAAAGTCTATAAACAAGTGACGAACTCATTGTCTTTGCTTCTTTTAACAGAGCTGATAACTGGACTGGAGGGACATTGTGTGTAAAAAGCTGGCTTTTAATAGTTGCAGTGTGTTGCAATAATGAGATAAAGCTTTGATCAATAAAATGTCTGTGCTAAATAAAGTGCAGAACCACCGTTGTAGATAAAGCAGAGCAAACTGGAAAACTAACTGTGTGTAATTTACAGCAACATTTATCTAATCAGTTATTAGCCGCCAAGATCAAGGTCAAATTTATTTTTATTGCACATTTAAAAACAATGAAGTTGACCAATGTGCTTTACACTTTCAAAAAAAAAAAGCAAAGAAGAAGATTCATACCAATAAGGCTCTTTCTTCCGTTGTCTAAGATTAAATGTGAGCTTTGAACTGTTGGAAGATTTCAGAAAAGTTAGTCAGGCGGTCCCTCTACTCGAAGTCCTGCAGGAGAACACAGGAGTGTTTCAAAGTGAGCTATGGGGATAAACCTCCCCTTTGTGTCCTGGGTTATCCCCGGGGGGGGTGAAATGCCTGGCGTGGAAGGTTTCCAGGCAGGATCTTGGATTACTGAGCAACCTCTCACAGCAGATGTGGAGGAGCAGCAGCTCCACCTCACCGTCGGCCCACACACCCTGTAGAAGATCTGTATTTGTCCGTGAGTCAATTGGAAGTTCATTTTTAGATTTTTATGAGATGCCTCGTAATCTACAACAGAATTAGACTTAACTGTCTCGTTAAAAACCTCACAAAAAAAAATTCCAGGATATGTTGCTGTCATTTCGACAAGAAATAGATCAGCGCTGACGGCTACACAAGTGGTGATCCTCTCCATGTTTGGACAGGTTTGAGCATGAGGGTTCATGTCGTACTACGCCAGTGCTTCTCAATTATTTTCTGCTGCACACCTGTGCATCAATCCCACCGTAGTCACAGTCAAGCAGCGCTACATCAGCGTCGTCGTATTTCCTCGTCTTATCTTTCTGGTGACTTTCGTTTATCTCATTATCTCTGTCTTTTTTTTTTTTTATCCCTGTTAAATATGTTTCCGTGGTGTCTCTTGAGGGTTTGTTCACTTCATATCTGCTGCTCTGTGCTGTGTGCGCACTAGAGGTCTTCACGTGTCCACTTTCATGGACCCGAACCTGAATGGACCCGTGAAAATTCAACCCGAAAGTTCAGGAGTTCGAACCCGAATGGACCCACAATATTTGGACCCGGAACCGACCCGACCCGAGTCTTTAGTTTCCAACCATGAACTTAACTGAGTTACCCGAATAGAACCGAGACAATCCAGCCCATAGTTGCTCATGTTAAAGTTGTCTAGCGTTGAATAAAACTTGATTTTCTTACCTAAAGTTGTCTTCTTCTACCGGTTCAGTTGCTACATAGGCTACGTGATGTAAACAACAATAAATCCACGACCTTATTTTCTTTGTGGATACAGATGCTATTGGTAGCAACTGCTAACGCTAATAGCCTACACCGGTCAGGACGTGTCGTGAACATGTTCTCTCATCCAACGTTGTCATGTTGGAGATCTGTTGTGCTTTACAGCTGCCGGGCAAACCGCTAATAACACGCTACGGCAACACGATTGTTTCATGACAAAAATGCTACGTTAATGAATAATTAATTAAACTGTCCCGAGTCCTGACATTGGCTGCCACCGCCAATATTTTTACCTCTCTCCAGTAAACGCGGACGCAGCCTGTCAGAGAGCACCGACTGGACCCGAAACTAACTGTACCGATTCCAACCCAAACCCGGAGTCACGTCTTTTGAATGGACCCGAGACCTGATTCCGGTCAGGTTGGAACCTCGGGTTTTCGGGTTGTCGGGTTGTTCCGAAGACCTCTAGTGTGCACGTCCATGCAAAAACACCCCCGACACAATATAGCTAATACTCCCTGCACACTGTAAGAATGAGAGCGCCACTGCCACCTACTGGAGTATATGTGCAATCACACTTTAATTCCAGTGCGGCTAAAAAAAAAAGCATGTTTTTTGGGGGGTCGCGCCCCACTTTTTGAGAAGGACTGTACATGTAATATGGGAGGTCACCGCTTTGACACAGTCAGGAGTGCAGCTGTGTGCACCGACACAGAGGAAGTTATTCTTTGGTTTTTGCTGAGGTCACAGCAGAGACAACATACCAGCACTACTGGAAATGTTACGTTAGGCCATTACATCAACGTTGCTGGTGTAGGAGTTTGTCTTGTTTTACAGTTGAGAAACACCATGATGAGAGGTTTCTGACCCGTCACTTACCTGCACTAGCGCCTCTAGAGTTCACGAATAAACTGCTCGATCCACGTGCAGTTCTCCCAAAGTTTCAGCCCTTATTTGTGCTTTTTTATTGTTTTGACTCCTGTTTTGTGTTTTATTTTGAAAGGAATCCCCTTGGTGTGTGACTTCCTCTGCTCTCCCTCGTCGTAACCGTCCACACCTGTTCGTCAGAGTTTACGTTCCTTGTCTGTGCTTGTGCTCTCGTGAAGCTGGAGCTGCAGTTCAGAATATACTTTTACGACGCCTTCATGTGAAAGTATATTTGTGGCTCCATCGTCAAGGTACCGTGTAACGGTTTTTCTCTTTTTGGCTCCTCCGAAGTTTAATTATAACACGGCTGCAAAACTAAACACATCGTATAAAGTAATGCATGTAGATGTTTTTGCCAAAGGAGTGCATGGTCCATTCTGAGTCGTAATAAAGTTGAATCCTGCAGTATCCCATAATAGATGATATAAGAACTAGTGAAAAGACCATATGGATGGGGGTGGTGTTTCATTTCAATTTAATTTTATTTGTACAGCGTCTGTTACAAAGTCAATTGTCTGACTTGAGACCCAGAGCATGACCCCCGAGCAAATATCATTAACTAAAATTATAATATTAAATCCAAATCAAGGATAATAGCAAGTAAAAAACTCCCACAGTGGGAGAAAAAAAAAACTTTAAGCCAAACTGTGGCAAGAAAAAACTCCACTTTAAGAGGAAGAAACCTTGAACAGGACCTGGATCATATGGGGGGACCTTCCTGATGAAGACCAGCTGGGTAAAGAAAGAAAAAGAGAGGATGGAGGACAGAGAGAGGAGAGCACACAAATGACTGAAATGACTATATAAACAGATGCAGGTAGCAGCACTGAGGTGAGATGGTCAGAGGACTAGATCACCGGTCACCACATCAGCCACATCATAGATCCCATTTACCGCTGAGACGTTTGAGAAGTTAAGATAACATTTTATTTTTCTAATAGTGAAATGCCGGAATACCTACTTTCAGTTGATTTCCTGGAAATCAGAGATTTTATCCCTTTGGCCCGAGCTCCTGACTGCACCATACGGTCTCAAACTGCGCTGTGGTGCTAAACTGCACATTTCCAGATGTGTAAAGAGTATAAAAACACATTTATTACAGCTATAAGCAAATAATGAGCCCAAATGATAGCATTTCTTTTGAAAATTACCAAATCACAATTTAGTTGTCTGTTTGTTGTGTGTGTGTTCAGTGCAGTAAGTGGTTATGGTTGAATGACAGGCTGCCCTCATCTGACACAGCTGTGTGTGTGTGTGTGTCATTCTATCTTTGTGAGGACCAAACACCTGCAGCAGCAATAAAAAAACTCACCTCTACCTGATTGAAAGTCAAATATCACTGAGTTACAGCGAAACGAGCAGAGGTTTTATACTGGAAATGTTACTCACGTAAAGTTATATGAATTAGGAAACCGAAAATGTTAATTAAGCTTATTATTTTACAACTAACTCAGTCAGAAAGTTAATTCAGATTAACTTGTAGAAGTGGTTCAGTTTGAAATGAAGCATAAAGTTCTGTTGATCCACGATGTTTTATATCAAAACATTTGATTTGGAATTCAATCATTTTCAAATAAATATAATAGCGTTACATTATATATAATAGAGCCTTTAACACCAGTTCTCACCACAGACACACAGTGAAGCCTTTAAACTGGTTTCCCTGCTGAATATCAGTCACCTTACGGCGTTTTTCAGCAACGTTTCAGCTTCCTGCATGTGAAGCAGAACGCCTTGTTCAGTGTGTTAAATATATAAATAATAGTCGTGGTGAGTGTGAGGTCACATCAACGGAAAAACTCAAGCGTCTCCTTGAGAATCATTAAAAGCTCCAACTGCTGCAGCTCCTTCCCGATCATCACAGCCCGCACCACCACACTTCCTCCACCGTGCCCACCCAGCACAGATCTGCTCACTGATGTTAAGGGCAACTTTTAAGATGCCAAGCTCGTAATCGGGATTCGCTCATGAGCGCTCAGTTTCTATGTGTGAAGAGCTCTCGCCACCACCTTGCCGAGCCGTCGCAGACATTTACGAACCAGGCCAAATGTCTGGAACTGTTGGGTAACTCACCATGATCCCCAGAATCCATGAAGTAAGGTGGAGATGTTGTAACCATTTAATTATCATTTTCTCTCTCTGCCCCACAGATAAATCCTGCTGCTTGTTTGTACTTTATCCTTTATCCTCGCCTCTTCCATTTTTTTTTTTTTTCCATTTCCGCTCCGAGCAAGTCACAGGATAAACAGCTCCTTTCTTCCTTCGGACAAATTTTAAACGGGCCCAGCTTTTGTTTTGCGCGCGGTTACGCCTCATTTCCCAACTGTGTTTTGTTGACAAAGTGTGGTTTGGAGACCAGATGGTTGATCGAGGAGTCTGAACAGGAATCTGGCAGCGCGGTATGAGAGCAACCCGAGGCATCAACCTCGTAAAGATGTAGAGAGAAGGTCTTAATGAGTGTAGCGCCGGTGTCTGTTGTGCAACATGTGTGCATGCACACCGATAGTCTGGTTCTAGTATATCTTTACCTCGCTACTAGCTCTTTGATCACAACATCAGTCAACATGCTGATGCGTTACGGATGCATTTGTGTCTGCAGGCGCATCGACTACAAGCTGAAGAAGCAGGACAGCACCAAAACGCTGCTGATAAAAAGCGAACAACTCCTGAGGATCGAGGAGCACGACTTCGCCATGAGGCCGGGCTTTGGAGGTCAGACGCACACACACAATATCAAACCCACACACGCTAACAGTTCGAACAGACAAGAGGCTCCGCTCGCCTCGTCGCTGATCTCCGATGATTTAATCCACTCAGTCACGCGTCGTCGACCCGCGATGATGGGCACTGGGTCACACCGCACAACGGATGTGTCGATCCAAAAATAGAAATAAAAGACACCACTGACCCAGATTGCATCATTGTGTGGCAGCACAAGTGTGTTGTTTTAGACTGAGTGTGTGCTTTGTCATGTAACGTGCACCCCAGTGTGTCTTTGAGTGTGTGTGTGTGTGTGAGGGTCGGGGGGGATTCATGTGCATTAATCTGGATTATACTGCAGGTCTACAGCAGACGAGGGGGTGGGAAACAAACCCCTGCTTGTGATGGTGATCAACGCCGCCAAACACACAACAATGCGTTCTCATATCCATGCAAGATGCTGGCATGGCATGTACTGTGGATTTAAATTATACTGGTGCATGATCTAAATGCTCTTAAGGGGATAAATATTGTAGATTTGTTACCATAGGACCATTAAAAAGGCATTAATGTGGGGGCCAGACTGAGGGCACGAAGGATGCCTCGCTGAGGGGGGTGTTTCAGGCACGTCCAATCAGGAGACAGCCCCAGGCCACACCAGAAAGACCGTACTTCTGGGCTGGCGTGGGAACCATCTTCCCTCTGGAAGAGCTGAAGATGGTGGTTGGAGAGAGAAACATCTGTGGTCATCTGCTTCCCCCTGCATCTTCATTTTATATCGAAGTCCTCAAATTGCTGGTATTAGTTGATATTTTGCTGATTCAGAGTTTACTTTTACTTGTTTTTCACACCAGATTTGTATCTTAATGAATATATAAACACATCTACGACCTTCTTTGACCCTTTAACGAACCACCTCTAACTAAGAACTTTGCTCTGCCAGTAGTATTTTGCCCGCCACATGTCAGGAGAAGTATAATTGCCGCCGGGGTGGATGCTGAGCCCTCCAATCACAGACCTTTACCAGTGTAGGCTGAAGTTTACATCCTTCTTCCTGGGTTTGTGGAAACACTTGGCTTAGAGGAGGCTTTTTAAAAGTTTCTACAGCCAGGGCAAGGTGAGGCGGGGGTGTGTGGTCGCTGCTGTTTGTGTGTTTTGAAGCTCACAGCACAGCTGAACTCGATTAAACGTGGCGGAGGAACTGTGCATGGGGGAAGGAAGATCAGCCTGAAATTTTGGTGCAGATTAGAATTAAATTAATTAAAAAATCACAAAAGAGAGCACAGGGCCTGGCGGAGGACGGGTTCACTGAGCACTCGTGTTAGAAATAGCAGCCTGTCGTCACTGACGGTGCCGTGTTGCTGCCGTGTCAGGACACCGTGGCACACTTTTTATTAAAAAGCAGAATGTAGCAGCAGGTATCAGGAATAATACGCAAGAACATCTGTGCCGAGTCTGGACTGGAGGTATACGACTGAGTTTTAGGGCCACAGTGAGAAAAAAAATTGATGATTTTTTTTTTCCATTCCTCACTTAGAGAACAAAGTCAAAATGTCGAGAATAAAGTTGAAACGTCGAGAATAAAGTCGAAATGCATGTTCCACAATAAAGTCGTCTTAAAGATTTATTCAAACCAGCTCTAGTCTACTAACATAATGTCTGTGTCTCTGTGCTTTTATCACATAGACACAGTATTATAATAAGTATTCGTATTTTGAAGAGATTGTGTCAGAAATTGCGCCTATTCAGAAAAAGAAACTATACCGATTCTGGAAACTGCATTTCTACTTTATTCTCAACATTTCGACTTTATTCTTGACATTTTGACTTAATTCTGGAAACTGCATCTTGACTTTATTCTTGACATTTCGACATTATTCTCGACATTTCAACTTTATTCTTGACATTTCGACTTTATTCTCGACATTTTGACTTAATTCTGGAAACTGCATCTTGACTTTATTCTCGACATTTCGACTTTATTCTCGACATTTTGACTTTATTCTCAACATTTTGACTTTATTCTCGACATTTCGACTTTATTCTCTAAGTGAGGAATGAAAAAAAAAAACATTGTCCACAATTTTTTTTTCTCAGTGTGGCCCTAATACTCCTTTGTAGGAGGTACCGGGGTCAAGATGGGAGAGACCTCCAGAGGTGATTGAGAACAAGCGGGTCAAGATTCTTCTTCCAGATCCAGACTGACAAACGGATGATGGCCAACCATCAGAGGACAGCAGCGGTGGTGAAGGCAGCCGTCCCAAGAGACGGCACCACCAGAAAGAAGGAACACGAGAAGCTCAAGAAATACTAAGGGATGAAGGAAGAGCTGGAAAAGATGTGGAGTCTGAAGGCAGCGGTGGTACCAGTAGTGATCCGGGTACTGGGAGCTGTGACCCCCAAGCTGGAGTGGTGGCTCCATCAGATACCAGGAACCACCAGGAGACAACACCACCCGGGTGGGCGAGAGAGGGGGAGGGCTCATTTTGACTTTGATGGTGGCAACACGTCTCAGAAAAGCTGGAATAGGGGCAAGAAAAAGCTGAAAAGATAATAACTGCAAATTTAAAAAAAAAAACTAGAAAAGCACTCAGAGCGCAGACCTCTGCCAAGCGCAACAATTCCCCCATATAGCGATTTACAGATTGCAATAAAATCCACCTTCTGGATCAGAGCCGGATCATCCTTTGAAATTTGATAGAGGTTCCCATTGTCAATCCCTGAGAGGGGGTTGAGTGACACAGGCTGCATGAGCCGCTCAGGTAGAAACAGATCAATAGTGAAAATATAGCATAAATCACATTTACAACTAGGTTTAGGTTTATTTGTGTAAAGAACACACAGAGTAATAAAGTATTAAAGGTTTTAACCATAAACCTCAACTTTACAATACAACACACCTAACAATCCAACAGGACTGTATATTTTTTGAACTTGCTAACTAAATTTTATATTTTGCATTCTTTGCTTTACTGGTGTGTGTTTTATCTCACTGCCCACCAGCACCAAAAGCACCAAAAGTTTGCTTACGCCTCTGTGAAACACACTAGATCGTGGGATTTCAGGAAGACCATGAGTGTTGCCAACTTTCTGGTAAAATCAGACGACTATCCAAACCCTCTGGAGACTTTTTTATTTAGACTTTCTTGTCAAAGTGACTGACGAAGTTGACCGAGCCGCTGAAAACACTGTTTGGTCCGAGCGGCATCTGCAGCAGGCTGCTTACAGCGCTGACCCGCTGCATTATAAGTGGCATAAACCCGGGGGGGTGGGTGGGGGATAAATAAGTGACATCCCTAATTAAAAACACGTTTTCTATACCTTATTTTGTAGATACAAGTCTGATATTCACAGAGGAGCAGGAGCGCCCAATGTGTTAAATAACAGCTAAGAGACACAGGACAGCAGAGAGTAGGACTAACTTTCGTTCAACATTTAACTCGTGAGTGGTGGCACTGAAGCCCTAGCAATGATCGTACCTCCGACATTTTCATTCTTCAATTCAATTTTCAATTTAAAATTGTTGGCTGGGCTCTCTTTTTCCCTTCAGCTATCCTCATACCACCGCAGATACTTCCGAAACGTAATGAAAATGGGAACCTCAGATCCGTGGTGGGTGAAACCAAATCTCAGATCAATGTCACTTTTTTTTTTTTTTTTTCAGAAAATTTGCCACATTGTCGTGTTTGTAATACCTAACATTCATTTTAAATAATTATGATATGATATTGGGGAGTTAAATTACACCTATGCCTGAGTGAAATTTCCTTGGGCAATTTTGGGCAATAATTAACGGAGATATTGAGAAACAAAATTTTTGGCCCCAATTTACCGCGATGTTATCGAAAATTTGAAAGTGATCCAGAATCCAGGATTTCACACCCAATATGAAATCAGTTTTTCCTTTTAACATTTCTGACAACTCCTGAAAATTTGATCAAAATCCATCCATAACTTTTTGAGTTATCTTGAACACAGACAGACAGTCAGATAAACATAAAAACATAACCTCCTTGGCGAAGGTAAAAATGGAGGCGAATTTGACAACTAATTAGGTTAACTGTCAACAGGTCAGTAACATGGCTGGGTATAAAAAGAGCCAATCAGCAGAGCGTCTCAGATGTAAAGATGGGCAGAGGTTCACCAGCCTGTGAGGACGAGGTCAAAGGTCAAAGCTAAGTACTCATGATTTTTGGGGCCTTCAGGCAGCGCTGCATCAGAAACAGTGATGATTCTCTACTGGACATCACTGCACCGGATCAGAAACACTTCACCGTCTCTGAACACAGTTTTCTGTTCAAACCACAAATGCAAAGTTAAAGCTGAATGTAACGGAAAAGTGGCGTTTGTGCTCGATATGTTGGGCGCCGTTGTTCCTGTTTACCAGATATCATCGCCTCAGCTTCTAATACGCAGTCGTCTGGAGGAATTATCTCAAGGTCCTGGTGTTTTTTAGACGACTGTTAAAAGTAATTGCATCTGGTTTGCTCGTTGTCATTTACTGACAACTTCTTGTCCTGAATGTGAGTAACCGAGCATCTCTGCTGCAAACATGGAGGATTAAATCCACTTTACACCTTCGTTTGTGGTCAAGTGTTTAGTTGTTGTTTAACTGCCTCACTAGAAACTCACCTGATTACTGGTAAAATAAGATACTCAATTATATATTTTCCACTGCACTGAATCACGCAAAGAAGAAGCCACATGTGAACACGATACAGAAACACCACCGTCTTCTCTGGACCAAAGCTCATCTGAGATGGTCTGAGGGGAAAAAAATGGAAAACGGTGAAATGAAATTCGTTTTGGAAAGCATGCACGCCATGTCCCGCTGACTAAAGAGGAGAGGAACCATCCAGCCGTTATCAGCAGACAGTTCAACAGCATCTCTGATGGGATGGAGGCTGCATTAGCGTCTCTGGTGAAGACAGCTGGAACATCTGGAGAGGCTCCATCAATGCTGAAGAGAACATGGAGGTTTTAGAGGAACATCTGCTCCATCCAGGCGTCTCTTTCAGGGAAGACCTTGCATATTTCACCAAGACGATGCTAAAGCACATACCTGACGCCAGAGCAGCAGCATGACTCCACAGGAGGAGAGTCTGGATGCTGAACCGACCCGTCTGCAGTCCAGAACTTCCAACAGAATCATAAAACAAAAAAAAAAAAATCCAGCAGTTGTTAAAAGAAGAGATGCTACACAACGACAACGACTTTTCTATTTGTTTTAGTTCTACAGCTGGAACCAGATGTGTTGGTCGTCCATCTATAAAAAAGAGGATGTTCTCAGGTTGGAGGAAGAATCAGCAGGAAACACTGTTGACACTTGCTAAGAGCCAGGATTCACACACTCCATCCTGTCATTAAGGGCTTTTCTTTTCTTTTCTTTTCTTTTCTCGCCCTCATTATTTGTTGAATCTTTAAAGGCTGCAGGAATGAAAATGTAAACGTGTCTCTTGGACTTCTTGAAGAAGACAATGCTGTCATTTTTCTGGTCATGACAGTCTCTTCCTTTTATTCTTCAGTCCGAAACTCTTTTATCTTTTCCTTTGAAGCATTTAAATAAATTGAGTTTATTTTACTATGAGTAGTTGAGTAAAGCGGGTGAAACGGGGACTTGCATGACTTATATCAGGGGTGTCAGACTCATTTTCACTGAGGGCCACATCAGCATCATGGTGGCCCTCGAAGGGCCAGATTGACAGCATGAGTGTAACAAAATGTAATGTAAATTAAAAATATATTAATCTACACCTTATTATATTGTTAATTAACATATTCTGTATTTATTTCCATGTTTTCTGTCAAAATGCCGACGTAGATTATACTCTTTCATGACTGACAGCGCCTCATATCACAAAAGACATACTGTTTTTTCACCTTGAGATACAAACTTGTTTTCACTTTCTCGTTGTTGATGAAACTGTCTTCCTTGTGCATCAATTTTTTTCTTTGACATGTTGGGGTTAGTTTGTAGAGGTTTATCTCAAATCTATCAGTTCTGAAAATCGTCTTGAATTCTTGCTCATGGTGATATACTGTTATCCTTGTGGGTAACAAAGAAATGCATTATGGGAGATGTAGTTTATTGTCAATATGCGCTTTAAAGCGGCGTAAGCTTATTTTAAGTCTTAAAATATCGGTTTAAAATTTAAGCCAATAGTGCCCAAGCTCTCGAGGGCCACATAAAACGACGTGGCGGGCCACATTTGTGTTTGACACATGTGACTTATAGCAGCATAATAATTACATTAAGTATTTTCCTTTGACTAAAGTAAATCAGTTTAAGGCTGGTTTAATGTTGCCACTGAAACTACAAAGGTCTCTCTCTCTTTTGATCCCGGTGCAACACCCAGCCTCGTCCCCATCCGTCTCCATCCGTCTCCTCTGTGGTCCTGCCCGTCACACAGGGCGGGGACAATAAAACCTCCGCTGTCTGCCCGACGGACCTGTGGCATTTCCTCGCACTGTAATTTCACACGGGGCGAAATCTCAGCATTTTTTTTTTTTTTTTTTTGTCCCTCAGATAATCCTATAGCCGCTGTGTGTTTTGGGTGTGTGTGTGTGTTTTACGCACGTGCGACCCGAGACGCTGAAGAATCAAACCGTCCCCTCTTCACGCGCCTCTAAAGGGCAGCCCACAGTCCAGAAATACTCTACATGACATTTCACTTTGTTTCCTGCACGTGTCCCGGACTTGTGACGGCTCCAAATCCAGGTTGATTTTTAACAGATGTCCGTAAACTCAAATTAACTCCTGCAGGGTTTGATTTTTACTTTCTGCTTTCTGTGGATACCAAGGCCCGGACTAGCAGCAACGTCCGGATTCTTCCGGGATATTTTGGCCGCAGCTCCCAGCTGTGTGACCCGACTCAGCCCCGGTTTCAGGTGACAAATATAGTTTTTGATTGGCGGGTCTGTCACCGTCATTACAAAAAGGCAGATAAGATTTTGAAAAACATTACAGAAGAAAGGTGATTTTAATTTTAATCCACCTCATTCAAAACGAGACACCCAATTTTTTTCCTGTTCTTTTTTTTTAAAGCAAAGTAAAACTGGTATTGATCTGATGAAGTAATTTACTGAAGTAATCCATAGCTGCCCCGCTGGGTATTTCCAGCTCGGTATGGTATGGGGTTCGAAATGACCAGCCGGCCCGAACCATGGAGGGGCATCTACAAGTTGTGTAACATTCACGGTTGAGCTCTGCGTGAATCAAACACAGTTTTTGCTGCGACAAATAAAGGAAAAAAAGGGGGGAACGTGAAGTCACTGGGTGTTTGATGCCGGTTGACGAGACCCTTTACTGACTTTCACGACCCTCTTGTTTTTAGGCACTCGCTGTGATCCCATCCAGATAAATCATGACTCGGCCCAGTTCCTCTCCAGCTATGGACACCGAGATAAAAATATAATTTTTTAAAAAAAAAGGTCAGAAATGTGAAGTTAATGAAAACTTCCCATACAAAAAACCTACAACACTTGCATGTCGCTCCACTCCGCGTAATAATACCGATCACTTCACCTACGCTAGACATGGAGCTCCTGTAGTATAAGTGCAACAACAACAACAATAATAACAATAACAACTTCCTTTGGTCCTCTTGCCAGAGGAGAATACTTCATCAGTGTCTAGGGAGATGCGCTGGTCATGACAGTCTACCTGAGTACTGCGCGACATGACACGTAAGGTGGCAGCATCTACACTCATCCGGTCTTTCCGGTTTTTTCCTGCGCTAGTGGCTTCCTCCGGTTATTCCAGGTAAAGTAGACCAAATCACCACTCGTGAAGCCATCAGTGCTGATCTTTTCATGGCCTGGAATTTCTTGTGAGGTTCAGGACGTCCTTCCTCTCACCGAAATCAGTGTCTTCCAACTTCTCTGCGCAGAGAGCTCTGTCAGGCCACTTCACCCTCGTCACAAAGGAACATGAAGGGACAGAAGTGTAGCTTCTTTGCTTTGGAGCTCTGTGATCTGGTCGTTTGAAGGTAGAAAACTGTGTTAAATGAATGATCTGCATTTCTTGCTTTGACGACTTGTTTCTTCTTTACCGCAATTGGTCGTGTCAGCAAAAGGCCCCAAATTCAACGCGTCACTGCCACCCAGCGGATAAAAATAGCACATCATGTTGGTACTCGGCTAGCCTCTATTGGTGAACAAGTTTAAAAAGCAAAATATTATTAAACTTAAACAATTACAGAGGGCCACCAGCCTACTAAAGCTCTTCTTGTATTGTGAAATTAATGTATGATGCACCAAAATAA
The DNA here is from genome assembly GCA_018398805.1 of Hirundichthys speculiger. NCBI lineage: Eukaryota > Metazoa > Chordata > Actinopteri > Beloniformes > Exocoetidae > Hirundichthys > Hirundichthys speculiger. The sequence goes on along the minus strand of JAGFBZ010000328.1, from coordinate 2,240,999 downwards.
ACACACACAAACACAGGATATACAGTTTTCACACACACACCGCACCACTTTAAGTCACAAGAACCAGTCATTTACAATGCATTTTGTTAGAAAACAGAAAGACAAGTTGATTTTACTGGAAAGATTTTTTCTTCCTTCGATCCTGGTCACAGAGGACGTTCAGTGTAATAATGTAGAATAATCCATTTGAAAGAGGGTATGTAGTGTTCAGTGAAATCCTTTCTTGAGTTCGTTCCATTCCTCAAACACACTCCAGCAGCTTCCTGGCAGCCAAACATCTCTTCTCTTTGGGCTTCCTGAGAATTTTTGGCTTCATATCATTTGGCAAAACAAAGTTAAAACCGCATTCCCCGAGTAAATAGTTTTACCTCGCAGCGGTTTAAAAATGAACTGCGTCTTTATTCTGAGGTGCTAATTTATTTAAATCAAACACATTTTTCATGTGGCAGCACGACAAATACAAGTGTGTGAGATGGACGTGGACTAAGAGTTGGGGCAAACTGGGTGGGACTCGTTACTCCAGTAACCTGAGCCTCATCAGAAAATCAACCAGTTGGGGGCCAGTCTCTGGGATCTCATCTAAACCATTTCAAAACTCCATCCTCTTCCAAATAATGCTTACTGTATTTTTATGGACTATAAATCGCACTATTTTTCGTAGTTTATGTGGTCCTGCGAGCTTATATTTTGAAGGTGACATATTCATCAAAAATATCCTCCATGTCATCCATGACAACAACAGGACACTCACGACAGCTGAACACTGCTACCGAAAAAGTTATAGGAGTAAACCATAAAGACTGAGAGAACACAAATATGCCACCAAGAAGAAAAAGCTCTACTGTAGAATATAAATTGAATATTATAAAATATGCAGCTGAAAACAGTAATGGAGCAGCAGAAGGTTTGGAGTGATGAGAAACAAGTCAGAGACTGAAGAAAAGTAGAGGAAACTCTGACAGCTATGAAAGAATCAAAGATGGCTAACCATGGGCTGAAAGATGGACAGAGATGGAGGAACAAGTCCACAGATGGAGGAACGAGTCCACAGGTGGAGGAACGAGTCCACAGATGGAGGAACAAGTCCACAGATGGAGGAACGAGTCCACAGATGGAGGAACGAGTCCACAGATGGAGGAACAAGTCCACAGATGGAAGAACGAGTCTACAGATGAAGGAACAAGTGGACAGATGGAGGAACGAGTGGAAAAATGGAGGAACGAGTCCACAGATGGAGAAACAAGTCCACAGATGGAGGAACGAGTCCACATGAGGAACGATCCACAGAGAACGAGTCCACAGATGGAGGAACGAGTCCACAGATGGAGGGACGATGGAGGACAGTCCACAGATGTAGGAATGGGTCAAGGAACATCCACAGATGGAGGAACGAGTCCAGATGGAGGAACGAGTCCACAATGGAGTCCACAGATGAGGAACGAGTCCACAGATGGAGGAACGAGTCCACAGATGGAGGAACAGTCCACAGATGGAGGAACAAGTCCACAATGAGGAACAGTCCACAGATGGAGGAACGAGTCCACAGCTGGAAGAAGGAGTCCACAGATGAAGAAAGTCCACAGGGAGGACGAGTCCACAGCTGGAGGAACGAGTCCACAGATGGAGGAACGAGTCCACAGATGGAGGAACGAGTCCACAGATGGAGGAATGGGTCATAAGATGAGGAGGAGTCCACAGATGGAGGAACGAGTCCACAGATGAGGAACGAGTCCTCAGATGGAAGAAGGAGTCCACAGATGGAAGAACGAGTCCACAGCTGGAGGAACGAGTCCACAGATGACAGATGAGGAACGAGTCCACAGATGGAGAACGGTCATAAGATGGAGGAACGAGTCCACAGATGGAGGAACGAGTCCACAGATGGAGGAACGAGTCCACAGATGGAAGAACAAGTCCTCAGATGGAGGAACAAGTCCTCAGATGGAAGACAGTCCACAGATGGAAGAACAAGTCCTCAGATGGAAGAACAAGTCCCAGATGGAGGAACAAGTCCACAGATGGAAGAACAAGTCCTCCGATGGAAGAACAAGTCCTCAGATGGAAGAACAAGTCCTCAGATGGAGGAACAAGTCCACAGATGGAGGAACAAGTCCACAGATGGAAGAATGAGTCCACAGATGGAGGAACGAGTCCTCAGATGGAAGAACGAGTCCTCAGATGGAAGAACAAGTCCTCAGATGGAAGAACAAGTCCTCAGATGGAGGAACAAGTCCACAGATGAAAGAATGAGTCCACAGATGGAGGAACGAGTCCTCAGATGGAAGAACGAGTCCTCAGATGGAAGAACGAGTCCACAGATGGAGGAACGAGTCCACATATGGGTCCTTGAACAGTTGCTGCTGGAAGGGGCTCATCAACGGTGCAGATATCACCTGTTCTTATTGCCTGATGTGACTTGTATATATTTTTTTCCTCTTCACAACGTATTTTTTGACAGATGCGACTCATACTCTGGTGTGACTTATCATTTGTAAAAGAACGTACTTTGTTCTGCTGATAACTTGTCACAGCGATCTGATGTATTAGTTGTATTTCTTTATATTTTTGCTTCTTAAGGCTTAGCTACTCTCACGTTGTTGTTAGCTAATCACCTCTGTAGCTACCAACATGGCCACCACACCCCACAGAGCAACGATGCTGCCCATCCAGCTGATTTTCTCCATCTAAAACAACTCAGAACTCCTTAAAATTAATCAGAGGCTCAAAGCTTGCAGTAGAATTGTGTTTTTTTAAGCTTTATATCAATAAATTGTTTGCAGTAATTTCAGTGCTCAGTGAAAACAACTACCGACTGCTACCAAACTGTAGTTTATGAGCGTTTTTCATCGGTGTGAATGCATTTCAAGGGTTTTTGTGGTGGAAGCGATGACAGAAACAGCAGCATTTAATGAGAATGTTATACTCTTAACAAGTTGGTTTTAGTCTTTTTTGAAAGAAATAAATGGAGGATGAAATCACCCTTTCAAATGTAACAACCTCTTAAATGGCAGCACTAAACACACGAGCTGTTTTCTGTTTCCAAAGAACAAATGTGACACACAGAGAACTGAATAAGCCCAATAAAGAAACCGATCATTTTCCTCTTGAGCGTGGCTGAGAAGGAAAGTTTTATTTCTTCTTTCATAAGGTTTTTGTTTCCAGCTAATGATCGCTTCTCTTTTATTCATTTGTTCCCTGCTTTGGTGGCACTTTAAAGCGACTGCTTGGCAGTTACGCAGGAAAAAAACAGCTGTGTCATAACTGGGTTACCTGTGGGCCGGACCAAACCCACGACTGAGCCGATCCGATCTGGACTGTAAAGTTTTGATTGGATCTCGTTCAGCTGTGACGCCGCAAATGAAAACAGGCTCGTTGTGATTACTCAATTTGAGCTCATTTCCTGCTGTAATTTATAGTTCATGCACAGTTAAACCCTATTTAGGCCCCGTTCGAAGGACCTCATATTTCCTTTTACTTGTGCACAAATAAATGATATCAGTAGCGATTATACTGGCTGTAGAAATCCTGGACTCGTGTCACTCGATGCTACTGCATTATCTGTTCCTTTTGCTGATGGCTTTGGCACAGAGAGATGATGTCCACTCTTAAAACCTTTAAAACTTTGTTCCTCCAGCCACAGAAACAGACCACAGTTTAAGCAACCGTAACCAGATGTCTGTGAGTCACTGACAAAATATGAGAAGTGAGCAGTGATTCAGAAGCAAACTGCACCTAAACGGTTAAACTGAGGCTTTCTGGAAGGTTAGTTGTGATGTGAAGTGAATGTGATAAGCTTGAAAAGGTGCTGAGACTACTGCATATATGATTTCTTTTTCTTTTAAAAAGGTTTTGTAAATGCAGAATTGCAGAAAACCTATGAATGACTTTAATTTCATCAGTCCAATCTGCCAGCTGCACATGGCCGGGTTGGGACAGGCGTAGAGAAAGATGGCCATCATTTGACCTTTCACCTCATTTCAGTCGAGTCGTGAGAAAAAGAAAACCTGCTCCTGCTTCTCCTTTTTTTCCCCTCTAACTTTAGTTTTTGCTAGAGGTGGGCAGTACTGGGAATTTTGGTATCGATCTGATACCAAGTAAATACAGGGCCAGTATTGCCGATATCGAGATATCGATATCGATATCGATACCGATACCTTTTAATATTAAGCTTGATCTGTCATGAAACTGAAAACTTTTGTCTTTGGATTATTTTGTTAAAACCTAGAATACAATTTCAGCAAACTTTATAGGTGACAGCAAAATACTTTATTATCACAATTAACATTTTTCTGTAAATATTCTTTGGAGTTGAATTGTTCTGTTTATAATGTTTTTTTTCTAGTCCACTTCTTATATCTTTTAATACTTGTGTAATTTTGTTTGCACTGTGTGAACTTTCCTGTTGCTTTAACTTTATAAATTTCCCCGTTGTGAGATAAATAAAGGATTATCTAATGTTATTTTATCTTAGATAACACCTTTAAATGGGATACATGACATGTACTGGGTTATTTAAAGGTCTTAAATTATGTTTTTTGAGTTGGCTCCAGTAACATGTACTTTGAAAGTTATAATGAATTGATGCTGAAATTGACCACTTTGATCTACCTGATTCTCTCTGTTGGACTGAAGGAGGACACAGACTTTAATGAATTCACACTTCGCAGCAGTCAGTGCTTGTGGAGGAGAAAATAAGTTTGAGTATCGATCTTTTTACACGAGTATCATTCGATATCAATACCAGCGTTGGTATCGTATTATCGATACTTGGATCGATCTGCCCAGCTCTAGTTTTTGGACTTAAATTGTCAAAAGGGAAAAGACAATCGTGCAAATTTTCATTTGTTCATTCTCAAACCAAATCATAAAAATGGGATAAGGAGAGAAAAAAATGACATCAGTATACTTGTTTGATTTAAATACCACATACACACAAAGAAAAAAAAAACACAAATGTCCATTTACTTCACAAAACCTTGGGACAACCACCCACACAATGAGAGGTGGCTTTTTCTTTTTTTTTTTTTTTTTTTTTTTTAAAGAAGATAGTTTGAAGACCTGGACCACATTACAGCACAAAAATCCAAGTTTGTGTGGTCCACAGAAATTCACCACGAGCACAGCTGTCGTGGATGTGACATCCAGCTGTGGAGACCGAAACCCATTTTTGTTCCAGGCTGGAGGTATTATTACTTATAGATAACATTTTTTATCTGCTGTATCACAAAATATCCACGAGTGAACAGAGGAAACTCTATAAGCAGAGCGCAGACGACGGACTGGGGTGGAGGGTTTATCTTTTTTATCTTTTTGTAAAAGCGTTTAGTGCATCTGGGAGCAGAAACGATTTGGAAGTGAAGATCTGAGCCGAGCAGATGTGAACACAAGCAGATGTTCTCCTTGGTGTGAAGGCTGCGCAATATGTGAACATGAAAACGAGGAATCCTGCCCTCGAAGCAAAGAAACCCGCTCTTGAAGAAAGACCCTAACGTGTCCCTGCGCTGCAAAGTCTTTCATGTTATTCCAGTATGAGGATCAAATGCATTTCCTGCCTTGAGGAGATATGAAACCGTGACAGTCAGTAATTCTTCCTGTTACTAACATCTACATTCTCACTTTATCACCAATTTAAGATAATGTTCAAGTAAACTGTTGGTCCAAGATCTCCTCAAACAAAGCATGGCTGTTTAGATTCAAGGGAAACTTGTTAAAAGCGAAAACATTAAGCTATGTTGTAGGGGTGTGAAAAAAAAATGATTTGGCGATATATCGCGATTTTCAGCCTCCTGATATAATATCGATTTTTTTTTAGGAAAATTCATTCCTTCACTTCAATGTGCAAAAACACTAATAATAAACAAATAGGTTGTTTTGAAGCAAATAGTTTTTGACTAAATTTGTCCTCTGAATGATCAATATCATCTGAATGAACATATACACAGCAACTTGGTTTTTTTTGTCTCCTGCAAATATGAAGAAAAATAGTGATGCCACATTCATGTTTAGTTATAATCTCAAAGAGAAACTCTCAACCAGCATGACACCCTGGTCATATCTGCATTGTTTTTTTGGAAAACAAATTCCTCTTTATCAGATTAGACGGCGCAATCTGTCGAGAGAGAGCTGCAGAAAATAGATGCGATCAGTTCCAGTTACAGTTGGTGAGCAGATGGCAAATACAAGTGCACTTTTTGCGAGGCTGAGAGGAGAACTGATGACTTTTTTTTCTCTTTGTTTATTTTTTACCTGCATTTCGCTCATTAAATCTCATACGCTCTGATGTGTCATATATTTCTTCTAAATCAGAAGTGCCTTCCTTCTGCTTCCTAATAGGTATAATGGACCTCGTGGTCCTTTTAGTTGCAGTTCCTCAACTGACCACTAGGAGCTGCCTCCTAAATTTGTCAGTTGAGGACTCATTCGCATCTTATTGCTGAGGCACGTTTGCAGCGATGTGAAGACGAACGTTTCCCGTGCCACACCGAAGGACGACCGACTAACCTGGAGTGAGTTCCACGTAAACAGCCGAGTTCCCACTGGCACTGTTTTTCTTGCTCTTCTGGCGTAGCTGCCGTGCGTCCTTCCAGAGACGGACTGTGGTCACTGTCTGCTGTTCAGACGTCTTAACCAATGCGAAGAAAGCACAGAGCAATTGTGACGGCGGCACCGAAGCTGTGATCATGATCGCCCAGGCGTCCAGCTGGCTCCCTTTGATGAAGTCTGTGAGTTTGGGCCTTCAGGACCTATAACCAAAACCTCGGTTTTGTCCTGGTTGAACTGTAGGAAATTCTCCGCCATCCATTACTTGATGTCCATCAAATGGCCCAGTGTCATCAGGGGACACGGCGATGTACAGCTGTGTATCATCAGCATAACTATGGAAGCTGATGTCGTGTCTCCTGATGACGTCTCCAAGGGGAAGCATGTAAAGATCAAAGAGAAGTGGACCTAAAATTGAGCCTTGGGGAACCCCCACATTCAATTTTATGGTTTCCTGAGGAACATGTATCCATGCTGACATAAAAGCATCGGCCTGTGCGATAGGAACAAAACCAGTTAAGAACAGTCCCGTAGAGGCCGACCAGGTGTCTGAGTTTATTTAATGTAACACATTAAAACACACATTAAAACACATGCGCTCCAGACACCTGTGCACATTTTCCTTTTTGATGGCACTCCTTTTAACCTGATGTTTTAACACGAACAGCTCAGAGACATACTTCAGGTAGTAATAATTGCCGTTTAGTCTCTGCACGTGTAATTAATTCAGTTTCAGAGCTTCAAAGCTTCAGTGGGCGTTTACAGTCGGCAGCAGCCTGCTGAAACTGAGCTCTGCAACGTCACAAATCGGTCCTGATGCACCTTCCCTCACGTCCTGTCTCCTACATAACTGAGCTTCCTGAAATGTCTCTGAATTAGTCTTAAACAGAGCTTTCTCGTGAGAATCCAAAGCATATTAAAATCTGAATAATCCCAGAGAAACTACTTTATAGAAGCGTCAGCGCTTCTCCTGATTTCCACGTTGCTCAGCTGGCTGCAATGAGGTCTGCGCCACATTGTCTTTTTTTTTTTTTTTTTTTTTTTTAAATACAGAGCTGGTAACTGAGATCCGAGGACAAGCGGTCACTCGAGAGTCCTACGGGAAGGGATTTTGTATGCAAGGCGCTAACAGCTGTATATGGTGTCCAGTTATGATGGAATCACCCAGGAGATGTGCCGCATCAGAGCAGCCTCTCAGAACCAGGACGGTGTTGATTCAGGGGGCTTTTGTGTGTTTTGAGCCCGTGTTTGGCACAATATTACAATATTCTAGCTGTAAAAGCCAGAGGCAGGTTCAAAAGTGCAACAACAAAAAAAGAAATAACTCAGAGGCTTTCTCTGCAGGCTGAAAATAACAAATCAAAGCTCATGACAGCACCTGACACCAGACGCAAGCCCCTGAGGGCGTGATTGAGTTTTCATAAAACAGGCCGAGCAGGAACCTTGGCAAACAGCTTCTCCCATAATAGACAATAAATTCACGGCTGCGGCGGCGGTGCAAGCACTTCCTCACGTTACTGCTCACAGAGAGAAAGGGAACATCCTGCTGCTGCTTCGAACACAGCAGCAAACTCTGTTCAGTGTAAACATGTAGCGACGTCGTCGACCGGAGAGAAAAGTCACCTTCCCTCTGGAGGGTTTTATAACGCGACCTTTATTGTCTCATGTTGTGGCTGCCTGATCGGTCAAACGCGTCAGCGCTTACGCACAGCTGACATGGCTGTCTCTGCAAATCACAACTGCATTGTTTAAATACCACACATTTGAAGTATTTGCATTTAAAGCCTGACGGAGTTGCGAAGGATCGATGTCCCCATTGCTCCTGTCCATCATGTGCTCAGCTTTTATGTTGCACGTGAGGGAAATGATGAAAATACAGATATGGTGTTATGAATAACCTTAATAACCACTTTAAAGGTTTTGATGAGCAGACGTAGAAACGTGAACAGTCAGGTTGCAGGTTGAGGGAAGACGGGACGTCTCTCTACAAGCTTGCCATGCCTCAATAACATACTTTTATCCTTTGGGATCTTCCTACCGCCTCCTGTAATCTCTGTGCTCATGCTTAAATTCACTGCGGTGTCCCATTTCGTGGCTCGTTCACCGCGATCTTGCTGTCTGACCTCTGGCACTGCAGTGGAAGTAAACCTCATGAGAGCTTTACGTTCAGTCCTACGTTGAGATACAGTCGGAGCGTTATCTGCAGCTTTAGACGTGTTTCTGCACATTCAGGATCACGGGGTCTTCGGACGAAAGGCGGGGTGCCAGGATCGATTCAGATCCACCAGTAAGTCACAGCAGAGGCAGAACATGCAAACTCCACAGCAAGTGAGAAGAAAGTGATTTAGGGTGAATTCCAGTTCCTCCGTTAACCCTCAATCTCAACCATCAATCTCTAAAATGCGCGCTCCCGTGAAGTGCAAGTGCTAAGAAAGTCAAATTGAGGGACAAGTTTGAGGTCTGTATCGCCCTCAATATTGAGATTCTCCGGCACCACCCTTGGGAAGTAAGGGCTACCCAGAAGGCATTGCGTATTTTCGCCAAGACAACTTCGAAAAGGATGGTGCCATAAAAAGCTAGCTACGAATGTAAGTATTTTCATAGTTAATAAAGATATAAATGTTACGAAACCATCTTATTGTCTTTGTCATATATCTTTATATTATCTTATTCTTCTTTGTCGTCGTCATTTTCTTGATAGACTGGACCTAGCTTTGGCGTAAGGTCGCCCCCTACAGTTTAGAGACGTAACTGCACTCACGGGTTGTCGCATTTCTAAGGGTGCTTTCAGACCTGTGGCCCACTCGTTTTGTTCCGATTCAGGGGCCGAATCGATACAGTTGTTTCGTTTTTCGTTTGGGGCGTTTGTGTTCACAAGGCAACCGTCTTTAGCGGTTCAAAGCTGTTAACAAATGCCAACTGTTCTCTCATTGGTCAGAAATTAATGCGGAAGGAGATTCCTCTCTTCCTCTCTCTCTCTTACCCCCCCCCCCCCCCCCCCCCCCTTGGAGGTTGAACCACAGTTATGAGCGAGTTGTCGGTTGCTGTATCGATTATGTTCTCACTGCAACCGAACCGCTCCAGGTCTCGAATGGAAGCGATCGATATCAAATGATACTTGTGTAAAAAGATCAATACTCAAGCTTTTTTTCTCCTCCACAACCACCGACTGCTGCCAAGTGCGAATTCATTGAAGTCTGTGTCTGACAAGCTGTTGCTGTGTCTTCCTTCAGTCCAACAGAGAGAATCAGGTACATAAGAGTGGTCAATTTCAGCATCAATTCATTATAACTTTCAAAGTACATGTTAATTAAGTCATGACCCTCGAGGCAACTCAAAAGAACATAATTAAGACCTTGAAATAAACCAGTACATGTCATGTATCCCATTGAAATGTGTTATCGAAGATAAAATAACATTAGATAATCCTTTATTTATCCCAGATAGACAAAATTTATAGTTAAAGCAACAGTAAAGTTCATACAGTGTAAACAAAATTACACAAGTATTGAAAGATATAATATAATAGTTGGACTAGAAAAAACATTATGAACAGAACAATTCAACTCCAAAGAATATTTACAGAAAAATGATAATTGTGATAATAAAGTATGTTGCTGTCAACTATAAAGTTTGCCAAAATTGTATTCTAGGTTTTAACAAAATAATTCGAAGACAAAAATCACAAAAACACCAAATGGTCAGCCGTTTCATGATAGATCAAGCTTAATATTAAAAGGTATCGGTATTGGTATCGGTATCGATATCGATATTGGCGATACTGGCCCTGCATTTACTTGGTATCGGATCGATACCAAAATTCCCAGTATCGCCCACTTCTAATGCAAAATATCGTACTTAGGGTGAATTCCAATTCCTCCCTTAACCCTCAGTCTCAACCCTCAATCTCAAAAATTCGCGCTCCCGCTAAGTGCAAGTGTTGTCCCGATTCTAAGAACGTCAAATTGAGGGACAAGTTTGAGGGCTGTATCACCCTCAAAATTGAGATTCTCCGGTACCACCCTTGGATGTAAGGGCTACCCAGAAGGCATTGGGTAATTTAGCCAAGACATCTTTGAAAAGGATGGCGACAAAAAAAGCTAATTACAAATGTAATTATCTTTGTAGTTCTTAAAGATATAAATGTTACAAAACTATCTTATTGTCTTTGTTTGAAACTTTTTTCATGGATTAACATCGTTGTTGCGTAACATTTATTTTTGTCCCCGTTGCTCCTGTCCATCATTTGCTCAGCTTTTATGTTGCACGTGAGGGAAATGATGAAAATGCAGATATGGTGTTATAATACCCTTAATAACCACTTAAAAGGTTTTGATGACCAGATGTAGAAACGTGTACATTTAGGCTGCAGGTTGAGGGAAGACGGGACGTCTCTCTACAAGCTTGCCATGCCTCAATAACATACTTTTATCCTTTGGGATCTTCCTACGGCCTCCTGTAATCTCTGTGCTCATGCTTAAATTCACTGCGGTGTCTCATTTCGTGGCTCGTTCACCGCGATCTTGCTGTCTGACCTCTGGCACTGCAATGGAAGTAAACCTCATGAGAGCTTTACGTTCAGTCCTACGTTGAGATACAGTCGGAGCGTTATCTGCAGCTTTTCTAGATTCCATCCATCCATCCTCTAGACGTGTTTCTGCACACTCAGGATCACGGGGTCTTCGGAGGAAAGGCAGGGTGCCAGGATCGATTTAGATCCACCAGTAAGTCACAGCAGAGGCAGAACATGCAAACTTCACAGCAAGTGAGAAGAAAGTGATTTAGAGTGAATTCCAATTCCTCCCTTAACCCTCAACTTAACCTTCAATCTCAAAAATGCGTGCTTCCGTAAAGTGAAGTGCTAGTGCTGTCCTGATTCTAAGAAAGTCAAATTGAGGGACAAGTTTGAAGGCTGTATCATCCTCAATATTGAGATTCTCCGGCACCACCCTTGGAAGTAAGGGCTACCCAGAAGGCATTGCATATTTTCGCCAAGACGACTAAAAGCTAGCTACGAATGTAAGTATTTTCATAGTTAATAAAGATTAAAGATAAATGTTACAAAACCATCTTATTATCTTCGTCACATATCTTTATATTATCTTATTCTTCATCTCCTTCTTTGTCATCGTCATTTTCTTGATAGACTGGACGTAGCTTTGGCGTAAGGTCGCCCCCTACAGTTTGAAGATGTAACTGCACTCAAGGGTTGTCCCATTTCTAAGTCACAAGATAACCCTTACCAGGGGCGCCGCTAGGGATTTTGGGCCCCATGAAAAGAATCTTTACCGGGCCCCCCAACACAGCGGCAAAATTTGTTGATGCTGTTTTTGATCATCATTAGGGGCCTCTCTGGGCCCCCCTCAATCATGGGCCCCTATAATCCGTATCCTTTACCCCCCCTTTTCGGCGCCCCAGACCCTTACACTTACTTTCGAGGGCCAAAGATTGAGGGTTAAGGGAGGAATTGGAATTGGCCCCTAATTTAGTTAATAATCTGCCATAAATTCAAATCAGGTGCGTTGGAGCAGGAAAACAACTCAAACATGCAGGGAAGTGAGTTTTTCAGGCCTGGATTCATAAGTCCTGTATTTACTTGGTATTGGATCAATACCAAAATTTCCAGTATCGCCCACCTCTAATGCAAAATATCGTACTTAATTTGATCCATGTAGAGCAGGGACCTTCAACCCTGCAGGTCTTAGATGTTTCCCTGCTTCAGTGCACCTGGTTCAGATGAATGGATCACCATCAGCTCGTCATCACCTGTGTTCGTCAGCACAGGTCTGTTAACGACCCGTTCATTTAAATCAGGGAAACATCTAAGACGTGGTGTGGCTCTCAAGTTGAAGACTCCTGATGTAGAGACTTCTGTTTATTTTGAAAGACTTACAGGAAGGTATTTTGTGTTTGTTTTAGAGGGTGTGTTAGGGTTTTTACCCATCCCCGTGTGCATGTGTGTGTTCATGTCCGCGCTCGTACACTGTGGCTAAAAGGCCTCCAGCAGAGATAAAGAAGAGACGAGAGTCAATGGTTTTCCTGTGTTGGTAAGTTCTTAGAGCTGCTTAAACGGCTCAAAGTTCAGTTTTTTGTTCTGGACTGAGATTCTGCTTCTCTGATGTAACACTTTTCTTTTGTTTTATGGTCATAAAAGTCGAACCCTTGGGTTTATTTGTTAAAATGGCTGCGGTTACATGATGTTTTTTAATTCGGAATTAATAATTAGGAAATTAAATAATTCCGAATTAAACTATTTTCCTTCGAGTTTACATGGAAATAGTAATTCCGAATTGAGGTTTACATGGAAAACACGTTGGTTCGGCTTTATCCAACTCTTTACATCTTTACATCTTTACATCTTTACGTCTTTACATCTACCGGAAGAAAACAAACTTAGCTAACTCGGTTAGCAACAACATTTCACTTATTTTTGACCTGGGTGGCGTTTCTATCTGTGAAACCTCCTTCATTTAACCTGGCCGCTTTGAAAAGCTCACAATTTTTATGTTTCCTGCCATCTGTTCTTAAATAAAGATTAAAGATTAAAGATTAAATAAATCGTCTCTGCTCTTGAACACCGTTTACTGCGTGCTGCCGTTTTGAAAACAAGTCCAGCGCGGAATATAAGCGTCATCGCGACAGACGGGCAAGAGAACGAGCATGCGCAGAAAGACGGGAATTAATTTATGAGTGTATACATGACCGCGGAATTACTTAATGCGGAATTAAAATGGGAATAAACCAGCCACTTACTTCGGAATTAAGTTTAATTCGGAATTGACATTTTCATATGGAATTAAGTGTTTACATGGTAACTTTTATTCGGCTTTAACTTTAATTCAGAATTAAAGAGGAATTAAACTTCCCATGAAAACGCACTGATTCCTATATTTACAACTTTTAAATGGTATTGAGGAGTGAGGAAAGGTGACGGTCTGACTTAAACCGGTTCGGTTCCTTGAGAAAGATCCACCTGCCCTCCTAATGCACATGTCTGTCTAATAAACTCCTTCCAGGTCTTAAACATGCGTTAACCGGGTGTCATGTAGGGGAAGTAAATGACCTGCATTGTCATGGCTACACACAGTTATGTCTGCGCTGCCGTTTTCTCCGAGTCACCCGGGGATAAATCCAGGCTGAGCCAGTAGCTTTATGGGCCAGGCTGTCAGAACTTCATTAACTAAAGTGTTTATTGAGCTGCCGGCCTGCTAACATTCAGGCAAAATTAACACACTTCACCAGCCAGGCACAGTGAACGCACACAGACACCTCAGAGTTTTTGTTTTATTTATTGCTCGTGCCATTCCTGATGGTGAGAGCGGGAATGTGAGCCGGTAAACCGTTGTCCAGGCGGAGGTGACCCACCTCCCTCCCTGCTGCAAACGAGCGTGAAGTTCATCTCTGTAGTCTTGTAAACTGCTAAAGGTGTATTTTAGGGGAGGAGCCAAAATAGAGGAGTTTCTAAAAAAGGTGGTTTATTTACTAAAAGAAAAACCTAATTTAACTGAAGCATCCAAACGGTTGACGAGAGAGCGAGACAGGACCAGGGAACAAACAGCTGGGATCACTGGAAGGTAAACGGGGAGAGACGAGATATTAAATACACAAAGGAACAAACAAGAGGCAGGTGCCATCAATCAAACACAAGATTTTCAAAGTAAAACAGGAAACAAAGTTAGTCCAAAAGGCAAGGAGGTCAAGAACACAACCACTCCCAGAAAACAAAGGAGAAAACAAAGAAGGCATGAGATGCCCGAGCCAAACCATGACATCATCTATACCAGGGTAGAAGAGCTTGTCTCTTCTCTTCAGATGTAGCTCAGCATTAGGGCTGTGAATCTTTTTCTATCTCACGATTCAATTCAATTCAGATTGAATTGAATCGGGGCCACGATTCAATTTAAAATTGATTTTCGATTCAGAACAGTTTTATTCATAATGATTTCTAATCGTGATCTACTCCCATCTGCTTTGCAAGACAGAATGACAGATGGGGACATGAAAGTGTCTTTTTCACGTTTATTAAGTTTTAAATATTTATCCATGCTTAGATGGAATTGTTGCAACTGTTACATAAAAGCAATATCACAAACTGCTCCAGTAACAAAAATAAAAGTGCATCTTAATTGAAAAAAAATAGTGCAGTTAAACATGCTGCCTTTTAAATTCTGAGGAAAGTGTATTTACCAAAAACAGTTTGTGGTCCTTAACTGCTACTCTAAGTATCGCTCACTATTTTTTTTTTTTTTTTTTTTGCCCGTTCGGAGCTGCCAGAAAGCTTCGTGAAGCCCTGCAGTGTTCGTTAGTCTGCTCCATGTCTTAGATATCCGGGTGATTCCTCGTTAACATGAGCCCGCGCATTTGTTGTGTTGCCGAAGTGCTTGATCTTAGTTTTGCAATGCTTGAAACACTCTGTGCATCATGTCCAGCTCGGTGTTTCCGGGCATTTGGTAAAAACCGAAATGACGCCAAATTTAAACTTTTAGCGCAAGACGGCCCCGGTTGGATCTCCTTTTCTTCCATCTTTGTTTTGGTGTTTTCCACGTGTGCGTGCGTTCCAAAGCCAGCTGCGTGGTAACAAAATGGAGGCAGCGGAGTTTATTTTTTAATTATTTTTTAAAATCGATTTTGAGACATTTTATATCGATTCTGAATCGTAGCAAATGAGAATCTCGATTCTTATCCAAATCGATTTTTTGGCACACCCTTACTCAGCATAGTCGCTGGAAGTGGATTGATACACTGAGCCTGAGAAGTGTAAAAAAAATACAAACAAAAAAACTTGCTAATCAGGTCAAAATCTTCACTGGTGGACACTGGCTAGTCACACACTGGTTCATTCATTTACCTCGCATGGAGATGGATGAACAAAATGAGACGCAGCAGTCAACAAATACAGAGCTATATTTTGAGAGTCACAGTGTCGTAGTTATCAACTGCATTAGCCACTGGCTAGTCCAACGTTTCCTTCTCCTCTTTAATGTTTCAGATGTTTCCCAACTGCGAAACCCACCTGGCTCAAATTAACACGTCTTTAACACCGATGTGGTGATCCGATCACCTGAATCAGGTGTGCTCAAGCGGGGAAAGAGTTTAAAACATGTAGGTCAGTAGGTGTAGCACACTGTTACAATGAGAGCGCCACTGCCACCTACTGGAGTATATGTCTAATTACACTTTATTACAGTACGGCTAAAAAAAAAGCAGGGTTGCGCCTCCCACTATTTGAGAAGGACTGAGGCTAGATGTAGAGGTGATTTATCCCTCTTATCAAACTTGGCGGGTTCCAACATGTAGACGAATCCTTTTTAGCTGAATTATTGCTGAATATGTCTCCCTTAATGATAGAAATAGAAATGTCTGGTTTACAGGCATCTTCTTGATCGTTACAGTCAGTGTGTTTGTAATCCATGCAAACCTGGATGGGCACAGATGAAATACATTGATGTTTTAGCTATTTAGAGAACAAATAGTTTTAAACTGCATATTCAATGTAGTGTTAAAAGCTGAACAAAATAAAACCAGGCATGTACAACTGTTGTGACAGTGTAGAACAGCTCTTCTGTCTGATGTTTGGTCAATGATAGATTATTTTTATTATTCTGTCTTGAATACTTTTTTTTATTGAGTACTGTCCAACTTTAAAAGCTTAAAAATAAATGTTTTTGAGATGTAGATGCTGGTAATTGTGATCCAGGTGGAGGCTGAGCGTCAGAGCTGCAAACAGAAAGGCCAGATCAGCCCAGGACACGAATCTGGATCGCAGAACAAAAGCTGTTGATCCAGTGACGTGGCACTGCGAACTGGAGAGTAAAACAACAACAACACGTCTGGCGAATGAAATGGCGCCGCGCCACGTATTTATTCAGCAGGATTTTATCATTAATCCTGTGCTGGACATGCTGCCAAAGCAATGCTGCCAAGGCAGGTGAAATGTGTTCACATTGTGACAATCAGGGGGTCTGGATGCAGCATTTTGAGGCAAATGTGGCTGTGATATTAATGCTTCACCCATTCCAACACTTAGCGCCCTGCGGTGACCGAGTCCGGAGGCAATGAATGCATAAGTGGCCTTCGCAAGGTCACAGGAAAGACTTGAGCTCAGCTAAAGCTGCAAAAAGGTGGTTTGCAAAACAGATTTAGCATGCAAATCTACGATAGGGGAAGAATGGAGAGTAAGACCAAGGTTCTTTTGCATGTGATTTGCATTAGGCTGCCAACAAATCACTGTGATGTTTTCATTGGCGTTAAGGGAAACTTCTGCAAGGTTCCAGTTTGAATGTCAGGCAGACAGTTTGTTTGGAGGTTTATGGGAAAACCAGTGTCAGATTTTGTTGGCAGCTATTGTAAGCAGAAGGAATGTATTAGGGAACGCTTAACCAAGCATTCAAACCAAAATAAAGCCTGGTTCATTTTACATCCATGACAACTGTACAGAAAGTGACTTTTTTTTACATATTTTTTTCATACACATCAGATCAAATTTTGTTAAAGCAATAAAATTGATGGTGGCCAGCCAATCAAATTTCCGGACACCTTTTGATTGACAGCTATGACATCAGTATTATAGTTACTTAGCACTTAGCATTATATTAACCTCTGAACTGTTAATTAAAACCTAACAGATCGTAGTTATATTCTAAAGAGAACATGTTTAATTGTTAGAGGTGGACAGATCGATCCAAATATCGATAACATCGATACCAACATTGGTATTGATATCGAACGATAATCATGTAAAAAGATCGATACTCAAGCTTTTTTCCTATTCTTTTTTTTTTCTTTCCAACAGAGAGTATCCAGGTAGATAAGAGTGGTCATCTTCAGCATCAACTCATATTAAATTTCAAACTACATGTTACTTAAGTCCATATGTAACTGGAGCCAACTCAAAAAAATATGATTAAGACCTTGAAATAACCCAGTACATGTCGTGTATCCCACTGAAACATGTTATCTAAGATAAAATACCATTAGATAATCCTTTATTTATGCCACCACAGGGAAATTTTTAGAGTTAAAGCAACAGTAAAGTGCCCACAGTGCAAAAAAATTACACAAGTGTTGAAAGATATAATATAAAAGGTGGACTAGAAAAAAACCATTATAAACAGAAATTCAACTCCAAGGAAAAATATCGAAGACATAAAGTTTGACGAAATTCTATTCTTGGCTTTAACAAGATAATCCAAAGACAAAAATCACAAAAGTTCATGATAGATCAAGCTTAATATGGAAAAGTATCGGTGATACTGGCCTTGTATTTACTTGATATTGGATCGATACCAATATTCCCAATATTGCCCAGCTCTATAAACTGTGCTTGTGTGTTGTAATCATTGTACTAGTAGACAACCATGACTGGCTGTGGTTGGCCTGAAATGGGTCTGAGGCTAAAACTTAGCTAAGCAGCCGTGCTAATCGAGCTTAGCTGCAGCATTCACTTCTGAAGCCGACTGCCAAAAAGATATTAGAAGCGGGAAGTTTCGCTGCAGATGAACACCAGCTGCTCTGCAAGTCCTCCTCACTGGCTGAAGGAGCCGAGACACAACGTGGATCATTGAAGGACCCTCCCATCCAGAGGCATGCTGGGACCTGCAGTCAATCATCCCGCCATTCGTCCCGCCAGCTCCGACAGCACTCGCTTGGAAAGACTTGATCAGATGAACGTGAAGTCATATAAATCATCGTCACAGACTAACGCAAGCAAAGCCAGTCGAGATAAAACCACCAACCGTTACTGGCGGGTTTCTCAGCGCTGCTTGTTCGGCTCTTTTGCAACATGGCACCACGCAGTGAGAGGAAAAAGGGACTTCAAGATCAATCTGTAGAAAACCTGTTGGCTCCAGAAAAATGCCCCCACTACAGAATCTTTTGTTAATATTGTAAAACAACTACATGTTCTAGAGCAAATGACATATTCAATCAGACTCCAAAAAGATCTAGGTGAAAAACGGTGGCAGAAATGGAAGGACTACTTAAAAACAAATGAATGAAACTGTATGCACACATACTGGATGTTAATTTGACTTGTGGACTTATTGATCACCCCCGGACCTTGAATATGGGTAATTGTTCAGTGTTTTGTATTTGTTTTTTGTTTTGTACTAAAAGATGAAAATGACTTATAAATAAAGAGTTTAAAAAAAAAAAAATCTGTAGAAAACCTTTGGCCGATGTCACTTGGGTTCATCCAGTAAATTATACTGCCTATCTAAACCTGAGATATCCAACCTGTGCTTTAGATGTAGTATAGAAGAGGGTTCATTCCTACACTGCACTTGGTTGTGCACAATACTTAATACATTCTGGCATGATTTCTCTGGCATCATGACAAAACTCCTAGGACTACATCTCCCATTAGATCCTCAAATCTGCTTATTAGGAGATACTACAAATATTAATGCACGATTAAGAAAAGCTCAAAAGAGGTTCCTCTCATTGGCCTTGTGCGTTGCCAGGAAGTGCATTGCTATCACGTGGAAGTCTGACTCCCAACTTTCTATTTCTAGGATGGGTTTCAGAAATGAATAGCTGCGTTCCACTTGAAAAAATTACATATACACTCAGGAATGACTATAATACTTTTACAGAGATGTGGCAGCCCTATTTAGCATATATAGACACATAGCCAGCTTCTATGGTGGACGGGTTGTAGTTTTTTGCAAGCTCTTTGTTGTCAGTGCATGCCGTTGTCTTTCTTGCCTCTCGACCGTTTATTTTTTTTTTTTTTTTTCTTTTTGTTTTTTTTTTAAATAATTCTATCTCACTATTACTAATATTATTTTCTTTATTTATTAATTTTAAGTGTCTATTTATTTTTTTGTGGGTGGGTTGAGGAAGGGGTTTCGTGTTGTCATGTATGTTTTGAAATTGAAAACTGAAAAATAAAATATTCTAAAAAAATATATATATCAAATAAAGATTCCTTGAACCTGAAAAAAAAAAAAAAAAAAATTATACTGTCCTATGGATCAATTTGCCGTGGAGGATCCTATCAGAGGCAGTTGCTCCTGGGCTCATTGGGCATGCAAACCCCTCCAACGTGATGAAGTGGTGATTCAAGCAGCATGTCTCTGACTTTAGTTCTTTTAATTCTTATACTTCCTTTAACACAGCTTCAATAACTAAATACCATAATAACAACTACAAATCAACACTGTAAATAAGCTGCTGTTGACTCTGGCCGTTCTTACTGCTGATGCTCTACGACTATTTCGATTTTAAAGCAGAGAAATCATGAAAACAGGCCTGGAGAGTGAGGGAGATTTTCTGGAAGCGTTCACGGACTTAAAGGCCGAAGCGAAATCACAGTCGATGCCTGTGGTGTGCAGGTCTCGGTCGAGAATAAATCCTAAAGTTAGCTGAGTAGATTTACAGGCAAGAACAAGAACTCTAAACATGACTAAAGTTGGCTGTGGGATGGACAAACATCCTGAAAACCAATCATCATCAGCTCCTGATTGCTTTGTGGAAGCAGAGCTCCAAAGGGGGAAAAAATAGCAACGTTTGAAGCTTTTTGTTGCCTGGGGGTTTGTGCTGTTTATCTATTTCTTCTCTGTTTGTGTGCACAAGTCAGGTTAGGCATGTTTAATCTGCTAATGAGGCGGGTGGAGGAGGGGGAGGAGCCATGGGCAGATGTCGGTGGCTGCGGTGAACTCTTGGCAAAGACGAGCGATGTCACAGACCAAAATGAGGTTTGCAGGCCAGAAAAGAGGATGAGATTAAGGAAAGAGATGATTTAGTGCCTATTTTCTGTTTAATTACTTTGGGACCAAATTCATCCAAAATGCTCGTGAGGCCACGTGCAAAAGTTTGGGCACGAACTACTCAACGCTGGCAGTACTAGTAGAGGATGAATTTAAAGGTGTAATTTGCACACATGTTCTTTTCAGCATTTTAACAGAGATTACTGTATTATTTGCAGTGAAAATTAATGAAAGGCACGTCGTGCAAAAGTTTGGACGTCCCATGAAATATGAAATGAGCGATAAGTATTGAATTAGCAAAGATTAAGTACTTTAATTATCTCGTTGCAGTTAAGTCATAAACCTGATTGGGAACAAAAAATGCTAAACCCCAACCCAGCCAGCACGTCCAGGTGAGCCCCATCTGGATTGAAAGTGGGCCTCGTGGGTTTGAAAATGAGGTCCCATATGGTATTATGGGTCCCAAATGATAAGCCTATGTGGGTCAATGATATCGGGTTAAAAGTAGATTAAATAGGGACTAAGAAAAGGGCTAATTGTGATTCCCATATAATTTCAGTAACGTATGTCCTTGCTTTTAGAAAGTTAACCAGCTGGATCCCCCCTAAAACTCAGGTAGATCTCAGATCCATGCAGATAAACACAGGCAGATGCAATCGTTGTACAGTCATGGAAAAAATGATTAGACCTTGTTTTCTTCAGTTTCTTGTTCATTTTAATGCCTGGTACAACTAAAGGTACATTTGTTTGGACAAACATAACGATAACCACAAAGATTGCTCATAAGAGCAATCTTACCATTTTCCATGGTTTTCTTGATTATAACCTAAATCACTTAAGTTTTTACATCAATAGCTATGGCGTTGTACTGCCAAAAACACTGCTTTTATGCATTCAGTGTTTTCTTTTCTGTCTGTTTTAGTCACATGATGACGTTTAGTGGTACCAGGTATTAAAATGAACAAGAAAGTGAAAAAAAATGGTGGTCTAATAATTTTTTTCCATGACTGTACATGTGGACAAACACATGTGCGACCGATCCTGCAGCCCACTTTCTTGGCAGGGAAAGAAGAAGGCTGGAAGAAGATGACAAAGCATTTTAGATTTTAACTGCTTTGCTCACAATTGCGTATGTGAAGTACAAATTCCCAGGAACAGAATATTACAAAACAAACTAATATCTGATAATAACTGCGAGGTCAGCGTTGGTTACTGGAGGAATGCTGTCCACTATTTGGCTTATCAGCTGCCATCCTCACTGACTCGTCTTTTAAACATGCAATGACAGTTGACTTAGCCTATCAGGAATTCCGTTTATTTTCATGACCTTGAATGAAGATTGAGGTTTATTTGTTTTTGCTGTCTCGGTATGGGAAAACTTTCCACTGTTCCTTTGGGCTGTTTGGACGCTCTGCGAGGTCTCTGGATTTCACAGGATCCTCACCGAAACCAGTATTCCCTTTTGGAGTTAGGGTTTTTGACTTGTAAACGCATTGGTCGTTTCAGGCGCAGCCATCCCCGTGGGCATCGACGTGCAGGTGGAGAGTATCGACAGCATCTCAGAAGTCAACATGGTGGGTTTCGTTTCCAGTTTTCAGTACCGAGTGGCTCAGAGGGAAACCTTAATGACGTAAAATATTCAAAGTTATTCCTATTTGGCACACTAGCACCGCTAACTGCTCAGTCATGGGATCGCATCCACCGATAATCTCACGGTTTTCGGACAAAGGCCCCTTTAAGGAAAAATCAGATTTCAGCTGACTGACAATATAACGAGAGGCAGAAACATTTGGACTGGTTATATACGCCAACTCCTTCTTTTTATTTTATTATCATGTTAGTTTTCTGGGCCCCGATCGTACACTTCCTCTTACCCGTTAACACTAGCCGCTACCCGCAAATTGCGGGTATAAGGAACCTCCGCTAACCGCTAATGCAATCTTCCGCTCGCTAAAGCCGCTACCCATTATGCCGACTCCCTTACTCACTTTGTAGGTGTGGTAATGGGCGTGTCTTTTGCCTTTTCCGCAAACTTGGCATCTTGCGATCGCGGGTTTAACATGTCTTTAACACTAACTACCTGCAACCCGCATGTCGGTGCGTACAAGAGCTCATCCAAATGGCATCAATGCACGTCCACCTGGTCACATGTGGACGTGCACAAACGGCTCTACCTCTAGAATTAACTCTTGTATAAAAAGCGTGATTTGGCCTCAGTTGAACCCCTGAGTAAATGGCAGAGATCGTCTTCAACGGCTTGCTCGCCAGTTAAACCATAGCCGACCAGAGCGTGTTTACTGGGAGCGCACCGACTATCTGGGACTTTCAGGTATGTATATATCAGTGCAGAGGAGGAGGAGGAAGGAAGAGGAGGAAGCAGAGTCCCAGACGAGCTGCACACGAGAGCTGCTCTGATCTGGATGAAAAGACGCTGCATAGCAGTTAGCGGGTAGCGCAACCTGCTCTTAAAGGCAATGGCTGCTGACGCACTGATTGGTTTAACAGGTGGAACCCCCTAACCACTCCTATGGATAATGTAGCGGGTAGCGCAGGTGGGATAGCGGGTTTAGCAAGGTGGAAGGTTGCATTCTCTGCAGGGGAACGCCCCTCCTGCTACCCGCTATCCCTAAATAGCGGCTTTAGCAGATCTGGCGGAAGATAGGGCCCCTGGTCTCTCTAGTGGCCCAGTGGTTGGGTTTAACTCCCAGTTTGGGTCAGGGAGGGTATCTGGTGTAAAACTTGCATCGCTGTTACGACCCCAAACGGGAGCAGCTGGAAAATGAGCTTGATAAATTACATTTTCTAATATCAGTTGTAGCTGCAGCAGAGGGTCTGGATTTAGTTTTACACTGTGCTTAAAAAAAAAAAACAAACAAAAAAAAATTCATTAAAGAGTTTAAAAAAAATTGCATTGAAAAAAAATGAATTTCAAAGAGCGTGAGCTGAGTTCAGTTTGTAATTAAGTCAGTCTAGAACATCCTTTTATAATCTCTGCCCAACAAATGATACATCTTTGAGGCTGGTTGGAATTTTTTTGTTCTTTTTTTTTGTATAAACTCGTCGGTGTCTTTGATCTGATCAAAGAGAAAAAACTGAGAGTGGAGGCTGCGCTGGCCTCCCTTTGTGTCGGGTCACTCTGTCTGGTTTGTGACCCTTCAAGTGGGCATCTTTAAACTCAGGTTGACCCTCACTTTCACCTTCCTCCAACCAGCAGAGATAAATGGTTGCAGAGGAAGCGCTTGTCAAAGCAGCCTGAGATGGAGCGATGGGAGTCCGTCTCCCAGTTTAGCTCCCAGTATTGCATACTGGAGGAACCCCCACCCTCCAACAGCCCTTTTTTATTTTTCATTATGTCATTAACAGAGATCTGAGAAACAATCAGCATCACAGCATAGATGCCAATAATGCCTTGTTTTGATCCTTAAGCTGTGAAAGTCACAAGCATTAAAGTCAGATCTCATGTCCGCCATGTTTCTGCGCCCTGCAGGACTTCACGATGACTCTGTACCTCCGCCACTACTGGAAGGACGAGCGGCTGTCGTTTCCGTCTCAGAACAACCAGAGCCGGACGTTCGACTCCCGTCCTGGTGAAGAAGATCTGGGTCCCCGACGTGTTCTTCGTCCACTCCAAGCGCTCCTTCATCCACGACACCACCATGGAGAACATCATGCTGCGGGTTTACCCCGACGGGAACATCCTCTACAGCGTCAGGTACAGTCGGTCTTGAATTTAAAGGCACACTGGCTGCGGTTACATGATGTTTTTTAATTCGGAATTAATAATTAGGAATTAAATAATTCCGAATTAAACTATTTTCCTTCGAGTTTACATGGAAATAGTAATTACGAATTAAGGTTTACATGGAAAACACGTTTGTTCGGCTTTATCCAACTCCGCTTTAGGTCTGGGGGTTGGGAAGGGTTCTGATTGGATGGGGGGGGCGGACGTCTTTACATCTACTGGAAGAAAACAAACTTAGCTAACTCGATTAGCAACAACATTTCACTTATTTTTGACCTGGGTGGCGTCTCTATCTGCGAAACCTCCTTCATTTAACCTGGCCGCTTTGAAAAGCTCACAATTTTTATGTTTCCTGCCATCTGTTCTTTTAATTATTTCCAGTTCCTCCAAGCTATTTATTAAATAAATCGTCTCTGCTCTTGAACACCGTTTACTGCGTGCTGCCATTTTGAAAACAAGCCCAGCACGGAATATAATCGTCATCGCGACAGACGGGCAAGAGAACGAGCATGCACAGAAAGACGGGAATTAAATTAAACAGGAATGAGTGTTTACATGACCGCGGAATTACTTAATGCGGAATTAAAATGGGAATAAACCAGCCACTTACTTCGGAATTAAGTTTAATTCGGAATTGACATTTTCATATGGAAATTAAGTGTTTACATGGTAACTTTTATTCGGCTTTAACTTTAATTCTGAATTAAAGAGGAATTAAACTTCCCATGTAAACGCACCCAATATGGAGAATACTCATAAAAAACAGCACATAGACTCAGATCTTTCCCAGTGTCAGTCGAAGGATACGGTGCCTTCTGCTGGTTTTTCCTCTCATTTCTTATTGTGTTGCACTTCAGGTTGTTTTTTAACCTTTAAAGCTTCTGTCCGTAACAACCTGCCAAAGACGGCCTGCAGAGACAGCAATCAGTTCAACTCAGCATCAAACACAAATAGTGTTTGTATGTAGCCAGTTTCAGCAGAAAGGGAACTTTTTTTTTTTTTTTTTTTTTTTGAACAGCATTTTTCACTGTCCCTTTCTCTGGCTTGGCTACAGAGACGTGCTTCATGTGTCCCAACGGGCAGCTGAAACCCAACCGAGACAGAGAGACAGAGGGTGAATCAGACAAAAAGAAAGAAAGAAACAGTGTGCGCAGGTTTCTGTGGCAACAGCGGGGGAGAGCTGATGAAAAGGTGCTGATGTACGTGCAGCAACAGCCGTGTGTTTGTGGTTTCCAGGGTTACCGTGACGGCCCTCTGCTCCATGGACTTCAGCAGCTTTCCTCTGGACACGCAGAACTGCTCCCTGGAGCTGGAGAGCTGTGAGGCGCACACACGACACTCACGACACAGACAGCTTCAATCCAAACATGAGTATGTTAGAAAAAGATAATAAAATATTTATCTCTTTCTTCCTTCTGTCCCGTCTGCAGATGCATATAATGAGAACGACCTGATGCTGTACTGGAAGAACGGGAACGACTCTCTGCGGACGGATGAGATTGTCTTGTCTCAGTTCTTCATTGAGCATTTCCACGCCTTCCAGCGGTCTGGCGTTCTACAGCAGCACCGGTGCGTGAGGTCATATCTCTCACATTATGGGGACAAAACACTACTGACCTAACCACTGACTTCTGCTTAATCTGAGTTTGCGTTGAGCCGAGACCTCTGTCTTTAGCCAGACACTTCCTAAAGTGGCCGGCGACCATCTCACCTCAGTGTTGTTTCCTGCATCTGTTTATATAGTCATTTCATTCAGTCATTAGTGTGCTCTCCTCTCTCTGTCCTCCATCCTCTCTCTGTCCTGTCTCCCCTCTCTTTTTCTTTCTTTACCCAGCTGGTCTTCATCAGGAAGGTCCCCCCATATGATCCAGGTCCTGCTCAAGGTTTCTTCCTCTTAAACTGTTTGCTTAAAGGTTTTTTTTCTCCCTACGTGGGAGTTTTTACTTGCCATTATCCTTGATTAGGATTTAATATTATAATTTTAGTTAATGATATTTGCTCGGGGTCATGCTCTGGGTCTCTGTAAAACACCTAGAGACAATTGACTTTGTAACAGACGCTGTACAAACTAGAAAAGCACTCAGAGAGCGCAGACCTCCGCCAAGTGCAACAATTCCCCCATATAGCGATTTACAGATTGCGATAAAACCCGCGTTCTAGATCAGATCCGGATCAGCCTTTGAAATTTGATAGAGGTTCCCATTGTCAATCCCTGAGTCAAATTTCATGAGTTTTAGGCAATGATTAACAGAGATATTGAGAAACAAGATTTTTGGCCCCATTGACCGCAATGTTATTGAAAATTTGAAAGTGATCCAGAATCCAGGATTTCTTCCGGATCACACCCAAAATGAAATCAGTTCTTCCTTTTCACATTTCTGACAACTCCTGAAAATTTCATCAAAATCCATCCATAACTTTTGGAGTTATCTTGTACACAAACAGACAGACAGACGCCACTGAAAACATAATGTCCATGGCGGAGGGGAATTGAATTGAATTGAATTGAATTGAATTGAATTGAATCGAATCGAATCTCTTTTTTGGGTGGAAAAGCGGGCCGTCTGAGATATAAACCCTGTGGTGTGCCGTATGTCCACCCCGGGGCCCCCTCCTGGTTGGACGTGCTCAAAACAGCTCCCCAGGATCCAGGAGAGCATCATAACCAGATGCCCGAACCACTTCAACCGGCTCCTCTAGATGTGGAGGAGCAACAACTACTCAAACTCCTTATCGAAGGACTAAACTTCTCACTCTGTCTCTGAGGGAGAGCCCAGCTGCCATGAGGAGGAAACGCATTTGAGCTGCTTACATCCACGATCGTGTTTGGGTTTATTTTTGGTCTCCAGGATTATAGATCGACCAGTAAACAGAGAGGCTCAGCTCCCTGTTCACCTCAACACTACTGCAGCAGATGCATCGATCCACCTGTTGGTCTCCCCTTCACATGTGAACAAGGAACCACGATACTCTGTCATATTATGACTCATTACAGTTGACTCATTGTTACCGTTTAAAAAAAAGAAACACAATCTCCAAGGTCTTAAAATATCAGTGGCATGTTTTGATGAAAATGCCACAGAAATAAAGTACAAAGCTTCTTTTTCAACCACATCTTTCCGGCAGCTGGTGCTTCGGAGTCTGATACTTGACTCTGTGGTGTAAAGCCTCTTAATCAGCTGTGTGCCGCTCGCTGTCATGTAGGGGTGAGTATTGGCCAGGACGTCGCAATACGATATGTATCATGATACTTGGGTAACGATACGATATTATCACGGTATCGTGATATTGCGATATGTTGCGATATTCTACCCAGTTAATATCAAAATTATAAGTAGAGATGAAAAATCAAGTTGCTGTATATGTTTATCAGATGATATTGATCATTCAGAGGACAAATTGAGTCAAAACTATTTGCTTCAAAACAACCTACAGTGATCCCTTATTTTTCGCGGTCAATGGGGACCAGGCACGCCCCCCACGAGAAACAAATTCCACGAACTAGAGCCGGAGCCCCCCGAGCCTAAATAATGTGTTTAAAATATATTTAAAAACCGCCAAAAAGTAGCGAGGCACTGCAGCGAAACAAGACAAAGGCTCAACTGTGGTCTTTCTGTTACCTTCACAACCTCTGGTCTCTGAACCGTAGTAAAGAAACTGCTCTTTCATAACCTCGTTTTCATTCTGCCGTCCCATGACACAAACACTACATTACCCATAAGGCCCTCTTCTTAAAGGGGCCAGGCTGGCTCACAACATTTCTTTGCTGCGAGAGAAAGTGCACAACATCCTGTGATGTTTCCACAAGTTTTTCTTGATTTTTTTTTTTAATATTATATATTTCTGAAAAATCCACAAATAACTAAAACCGCGGAACTTAAACCGCGAATTGGCAAGGGATCACTGTACTTGGGTCACGATACGATATCATCATGATATCGCGATATCACGGTATATTGCGATATTCTACCCAGTTAATATCAAAATTAAAAGTAGAGATGAAAAATCAAGTTGCATCTTGCGATGTTTCTGCAATTTTTTCTTGATTTTTTAAAAAAAATATTATATATTTCTGAAAAAAATCCACGAATAACTAAAACCATGGAACTTAAAGCGTGAATTGGTGAGGTATCACTGTATTTATTGTTTATTATTAGTGTTTTTGCACATTTAAGTAACCATTAGTTACCAATAAAAAAATCAATATTAGGAGCTGAAAAATCGATATTATATTGGGCGGTCGAAAATCGCGATATATTTCCAAATCGATTTTTTTTCACACCCCTACTGTCAAGGTGCAGCAAATGCAGCGTGATATGGAGATAAAGATGGGGAGGCTTGATAATTCTACTCTGATCTGGATCTGTGATGTCACAGTATCCAGCAAACCTGAGCAGCTCAGGTAAAACGATTTTCACTGAACTGCTTTTCAGGTCAAAAGTAAATGACAGTGTTGTACTTTGTCAAACTTTTTGTGTTACTTTGAACAGCCAAATGAATGCTTCCAAGAACAGATGATTGTATTTTTTCCTCCCTTTCAGTTTTTGATTGCAGGTTCAGTTTAAGGAAGTAATGCAAGTGAGTGGCACGCCCTCAGATGTTACGTAAACATGACTGTGCATGAGTTTGCATGTGGTTTTAATGGGCTGAGAATCGTGCATGCAGGGTTCTTATAGTGTAATTTTCTTTCCCAAAGAATATAGATATCTGTGTTGAATCACAGCTGCACTGTGATTCATGGCTGCTTTTCCCCTTTCATGCTTCTTCCCTTTCAAAGAGGCCTGAAAATCTCATCGTGTCCCTGAACACAAATAGGATGAATTGAAACATTGACCTTCTAACCCAACATCTGTGTTGGACATTTTTAATACTCTGCTAATGCTCAAATCCCTGCTGCTGGTTTGTAAATATGGTGGACGTAGCGAAGGCGAAAGAAAGGAGCAGATTAATGCACGTTTGTTTCCCTCTGGGACATTTTCATCACCTCTGCCTCCCTGTGTCTCGCTGTCAGGTTGGTACAACCGTCTCTTCATAAACTTCATCCTGCGGCGCCACATCTTCTTCTTCATGCTGCAGACGTACTTCCCCACCATGCTGATGGTCGTCCTTTCCTGGGTGTCCTTTTGGATCGACAGGAGGGCCGTTCCTGCACGAGTGTCTCTGGGTAACACATAAGTTTACTTGATCTTAACCAGACCCACAAAAATACTAAATATCTTTCCCGGATAGTCTGTACCAGTAGTGTGAGTTTTACTCTCGTACCAAACATGTCACGCAAGTAGAAAGCAGTTGCATAAATATAGTAAATAAGAGCTTTGACTATAAACGCTGCAGTCTTCCAGATTGCAACATTAAAGGCACCAT
Source organism: Hirundichthys speculiger (assembly GCA_018398805.1). Taxonomy (NCBI): domain Eukaryota; kingdom Metazoa; phylum Chordata; class Actinopteri; order Beloniformes; family Exocoetidae; genus Hirundichthys; species Hirundichthys speculiger. The sequence goes on along the minus strand of JAGFBZ010000328.1, from coordinate 2,211,644 downwards.
ATGTAAATTTTACCACTCCAGACCAATAGGGGGCAGCATTTCATGAGAAGGCTTATGTGTCAGCCCCATCATACGTGCCATCTCTCTTTAAATACCACTCCACCAGGCGTTGTCTCTCATTCACAAAGGAAAATGAAGAAGCCCAGTTAATAAAGCATTTAATGCAGGAGTGTTGCGCAATCAAAGTTCATCAGAGCAGAGTATGCAAAAAACAGCAGAGGAAAGAGGTTTGGAGGAAGGTGGTAGAGAGCAGAGGTATTTTTGTGTGCCAGGGTACTCTGGCTACATTTGTTTTGCTTCATTACACCAAAATAGCAAAGTTAAAATAAATCCCAGGTGATGCCGTAATAAGGGAAGTGATTCATCTGCGCGCAAAATCGCTCGTGGTATCGTGGGCACGCAGGCCTTAAGCTGAACTCCACAATGATTTATATCACCTGTAATGGGATCAAGTGCTACTACAAGGCTGGCCAGATGGTCCGCAGTGTCTGTGGTGGGAAATGTGAGCATGACGTCTCATTTGGCCTATATGCTGCTGTTAGTTTTCGTCGAGGTTAGAAACTCACTAGACCGAAGATTCAGCCGACACATTCTTCTATGTGGTCAAAGCCAGCGGTCCCCTAAATGGAGAGTAATCAGTATTCAGATCTTTATGATAACTGTACGTGCTAAAACTGGAGCAATAACGATTTGAGCTTTTTTTTTAAACTAAACACTAATTACATCTAACTGCTAAAAGTGTTTGCATTTCATTTTAAAGCTGAGAGCTTTGGAAAACCCAATCACCTGTTCCCGTCAGAAGTTTGTTTCCTGTTGGATGTTTGACAGACATTAACTCTGAAGCCAGAGCTCACTTTAGATACAAGCGGAAAACGTTGCAAAAACCAAAGCTTCTGGTCACGGCTGTGAGCTATCGAAGAAAAAAAAATACCACAAAGACATCGGGTTTGTGTCCTTCACTCGGTATGACTTGATGGTCTGTAAGTGAGGGGCCGCATGAGTGAACTTCTGTCAAATGTCTAACCTAAAACCAACTTCACCGCAGCGCTGTGTGCAGCATTCCTGTCATTATGGTCACTAATCAAAGCAAAATCGAAAAAGTGCCGGCATTTCCAGTAAGAGCGGATTTGTTCCTTCATGTTCCCTCTTGACTTCATGTTTTGTTTGAGGGCATTAAAGACCCCCTGAAAATGTCAGAGTTTGTGATGTGAACGGTCAGCCTGTTGTTTCCCCTCCTGCAGGTATTACCACGGTACTCACCATGTCCACCATCATCACGGGAGTGTCGTCCTCCATGCCTCAGGTAACGCCTTGTGTGGCTCGGCATGTTTAGTGCGTCCTCTTTAAACGCACGAAAAAAAGTTAGGCGGCGGCATAGAATAAAGGAGAAAATAAAAGCACGTGGCTATTTTGAGTGTGAAGATGTGTGCCGATGTTTTCCAGGTGTCCTATGTGAAAGCTGTGGACATCTACATGTGGACCAGCTTCCTGTTTGTCTTCCTGTCGGTGATCGAATATGCAGCCGTGAACTACTGCACCACCCTGGAGGAGATGAGGAAGATGAGGAGGGGGAAGGTGAGCACGGTGGATGGAGGAAATTAAAGCTCTGCTCAGAATCAGCATCATATTTGACTGAACATCTCCCTCTTGTGGCCAAAACAGTGACATTACATCTGCTTGCTTGATCGGTTCTACAGAGGGATTTGGACTCTGTTTTATTCATTTTGTATATATGTGAGAGGTTAGTGACAGATGAAGTCAAGTTTTCCATGTCAGAATTAATTTCAGAGCTCAGTGTTGATCCTAAAGTACATTTGAAATGAAATTAAATAAAGCTAAAATGATGGGCAGTTTTTGCTTATCGTTATTAAAAATTAAAATATTTTTGTTTCAAAAACCATTTGCTTAAAAATAATAATGAAAAAAACATTTTTAAATACTTATTGTTACCATAATTTTTTAAAATACATTAGATTAGTCACGAACAAGAACAAAAAAAAACTTTTATTCAGATTCTGCATTGGAAATGAATAAAGCATTGTAATACTACCAGACAGCTGCATTCTGACAGCGTGAACATTTTCCAAGAACCAGGGTCTTTTAGGTGGTCCTCTACTTGACCCTCTTCCAGTTCCAGGAGTTCAAGAAAAAAAATCAACCTGGTAATCTGGTAAGTAAGTAGTAGTTTACCTGGAACTTTTGGTGTACGGGCTTACAGCGGTGAGGATTTGTCATTACTTAGACCGCATGTGGCCCGCCACGTCATTTTATGTGGCCCTCGAGAGCTTGGGCATTATTGGCTTAAATTTTAAACCAACATTTTAAGACTTAAAATAAGCTTACAACCGCTTTAAAGTGTATATTGACAATAAACTACATCTCCCATAATGCATTTCGTCGTCACCCCCCCCCTGATAACTGTATCTCACTATGAGCAAGACGACTGATGGATTTAAGAGAAACCTCAACAAACTAACCCCAACATGTCCAAGAAAAGAAAAAATGATGCACAAGGAATGGAAGTTTCATGAACGATGGAAAAACAAATACAAGTCTGTATCTTAAGATGAAAAAAGCAGTTTTTGTGTTATGAGGCGGTGTCAGTCGTGAAAGAGTTTAATCTACGTCAGGCATTTTGACAGCAAACACGGAGCTAAGTATGCTAAATTTAGCTTACAAGAAAAACAAAGAAGCTTCCGCTTCTGAAACCAAGGTAACGGTACACCCACAAACCCTGAGTTTAATATAATAATGACTTAAATGTTTGAAACTTGAATACATAATACAGAAACCGATTATTTTACAGTATGATAAGGTGTAGTTTAATTTATTTTTTTTGATTTACCATTGCATTTTGTTATATTTATGCTGTCAATCTAGGCCCTTTGAAGGGCCAACCATGATGCTGATGTGGCCCTCAGTGAAAATGAGTCTGACACCCCTGACTTAAACTATCCCTTTTTGCTTCAGTAATCTCATCTTTTTATCTCCACATAAGATCATAAAATCTTATTTTAATTTACGCAGTTATGTGCTAAATCAGAACATCCCAAAATGCTTTAACATTAACACATTTTTAAAGCCACCCTGTGTAGCAATACCACTTTTGACCACATGGGGGCATGTAGGCCTGACGATGCTGTGTTAATCAGTGGAGATGGTCTGATACGTGATGTAATGACAGTTTTTTTTTTTTTCCACTACTTCCACGTGCCTTCTGGCTGCAGACTGTGGAGAGGTGGAGGTCCACTCTAGATCAGGAGCAGACGAACTCAAAGTCACGTGTTTCCGACACATGAACTCATGGTGACGAGCTGAAACGTAAAGATCCAGCAGTGTGATCACATGTTCTTCTCCTTCTCAGATTCCCTCCACCTTCAACGCCAGCCAGGCGATGGCCTTCGATGGCTGCTTCCACGACAACGAGGTCGAGCTGAGCACGTTCCCCCGGATGGCCCCGACGCTGACCTCTGACCCCCTGACCACGCCGACCCAAAACCCCGACATCCGCCCGGCGGAAGGGGACGCGCCTCCGCCGTCAGCGCTCGGTGCGCGAAAACGTGGACCTGCTGGTGAACAACAGCTACATGATCGACTCGTACTCGCGCCTGGCCTTCCCGCTGTCCTACCTGCTCTTCAACACCATCTACTGGAGCATGTACTCCTGATCTAACGCTTCACGCCGTCCGGATAGTCCTCTCACAGACTGCTGAGGCGGCGACCAGGCTGGTGGACGACGCTGATTAGAGTTTGGAGGACACGTCGAGATAAAAACAGTCCTTCAGTCTCTGTTGGAACTTTCTCTTTTTCCCTGCTCGTTCATGCATCACCTTGTTGAGACTCGCAATTGAAACGCTGTTGTTGGCACCTTTGAAAATCTTCATTCACAAGAAACAAATGCTAAACCAGCCGAATGTGAAAACTGACGTCCAATGCTCTGCGTGCTATTTCATTTGTCCTCATTAAATCTTGTGAATGAAAATATGAAACCGACCGCATCTGCAGGAGCTGCCGCACTCAGGATGACTGGGTTACCCAAAATGCAGCAGAACTGATGGGACGATGCGCATCAGGAGCGCTCAGTGTGAAGGAAGTGGACATTCAGTGACGCCTGATCTCAACCATCTCAGCATTTTGACCCTCGTATGAAGTGAACACCGCCAGAGTAAAAGACCTGGTAAAGGGGGAACAAAGAAAGAAAAAAAACACTTTCTTTGGTTATGTTTACAAATTCCAGATTTCAGGAAGTCACTGCCTGGAAAGGATTCTTCATAAACTATAAATGCTTTTTATTTCTGATCATATACGGACATTTGAAAAAGGGGATTTTGTACATTAAATCTCTGTGATTTGTAAACCCGTCCTCCAATTTGTATGTAAATACCCTCAAATCAAAGCTGAAAATTGGAAATTGTTGTTTATTTTAAGAAGTGCATAAATGTGAAGTTTTGTAATTATATTAATTTAATCAATTGGCAACAGTTTGGGTTATTGTGCGGTTTGAGTTAACGTTTAAATTTTGTGTTTCATCTCAGATGTGGAAAGTTGCTGTTTTTCCTTTTTAACTGTTTCAATTTGAATCTTAATTTATTAATAAAAACGTGTTTGGGGTTTGAGCTGCTGCTTGGATCAATTTGTCAACGTTTTCAGAATCTTAAAAAAAACAAATAACCTAAGAATCATCATAAAAATAATCAGACAGTAAAGTAATTTGGAACAGAAGTGTGTTGTGACTGGACTCAACCAAGAGCTGCATTTAAATGATCTTTTATTTAACTTGGGCCACCAGCTAACTTTAGTTTCAAATGGGCATCGTACAAATAAACCGAGTCATTTAAGGCATTTTGAGTCATTTTACTGTTTTTCCTAAATATAATTGCAGTGATTCCCAAAGTGTGGGCCACGGCCCCCTGGTGGGCCATTGCGGTACTGCAGGTGGGCCGTGAGAGGCCATTAAAAATAAAACAAATATGTTTTAAATCCTCGATTTTTAAAAAATATGTTTTCAATTACTGAAAAACATTCATTACATGATTTGAAAAATATTAAGAAATAAAACAAATTGAGTGTCACTCTACTGTCATCTTAACTCAATAGGACACCTTATTTGTTGATCCCTGATATTAATATTGGAATGTAACTTTTAGTCTTGTATGTTGATCAGAGTGGTGTTTAAAGGTTTACATCTGCCGCAGAGATTTTTCAGATTTCAAATTGGGCCTTGGTATTGTGAATTCTGGAAATGGCTGTAATTGTACATACAGTACTTTTATCCAGGTGCCATTTTTAGTGCAGGGTTTTTATTCAAGTCAATAAGTATTTCTACTTTCATTTGTTCACCTTGCTTACGTGAAGTCCTTCTACACTCGATTGGGCTTCTGATTTGTCATTTTTTTTTTTTTCTGTGATTTCTTTCCTCAGGTTTATTCAGTCGAGCTGCATGAGACACTGAAAGCAGATAGTCAGTACATACACAGATGAGGGCATGTTTGACCCCATGTGATTGTGTTTGAATGAGCATGTCAGAAGAGCTTGGCAGCTTGAAGGTTTGTAAGTCCTGAACCCATCCATTTGGAAACCGCACATGTGACTCGAGAGATTTCCCAGCCGGCGTGTCCATGTGGGCGCCATCTGGGTGGAAAGCGGGCTACTTGAGTAACCCTTGGCCTTGGGGCTCGAAGTGGGCAAATGACATGGCTCCGTTGCAGTTTCAGTTTTATGGGCCCAAACGGGAGTGCTTGGGGTCCAATAAGGGAGTCAAGTGTGCTTGCGTGGGGTGAGAAAGGGGCCCATGTTTGTGATAGAAGAAAACACATCAGGCCACCTAACTGGGTCAGGTGTCTCAGCAGAGGCAGCAGGGGTCTCCCCTTCCTTGACCCTGAACTCTGGTTGTTTTGAGTTTCAGAAAGCGAGATATCTTCACCTCTGAGCAAGAGGGTTCAGTAAAAATGCACAAAAATAGGAATATAAAAAATCACTTTAAAGCATTTATCATAGGTATGATATTTAAATATTTTCCCTAGTTTAATTTCGGGAGCAGGTTGATTAGCATACTGTTATGCTAATCATAACAGCAGGCTAATCATAGCCTACTGTTATGCTAATCATAACAGTAGGCTATGATTAGCACCCCCCTCCCCTTATTATCATTGTTATTATTATCATACACATTGATACATAATTACGTCCAAGTTTTTTTTTTCTCTCTCTCATTCTCATTTGCCCCAAATTTAAGAATATGCAAATAATTATTTCGGGTACTCCACGACTTAGAAGTTGATGTCATGAATTATTCAAAATAACTTTATTAGTACCCTGCTCCCACCTCAGTGAGTAGGTCAGGCTAAAGTAAATTTCTTTGTATTGTCTATACCACCTTTGAAGCCCTTAAATTTATATTTTCCTTCGGTTAATGTTGGCGAAATGTTGCTTCCAGTGAGTAAAACCGCTTTTTGACTCTTTGTCTCAACTTGTTGTTTGGTAGACACTTCAATAATAGTCTACAGCGGCATAATAATATCAATATATAATCAGTACTGTATTTATTATTATTATTTATTATTATTATTAATAGTTACTGTTGATATTATTGTTATTATTGCATTATTATAATTTCATTTTATTCTCATTTTTTTGATTTCAATAACGATGATTCGGTTGCAGTTGAGTTTCTACAGCAACCGCAGAGTTTGACCCAGAAAGTCCTAACGTCCAAACATGCACTTCGGTTGATAACAGAGAAGCGACGCCCACAAACACGCCGCCAGGAGAAAAAACAAAAACTGCCCCGCAGTTCAACGTGACTTCACGGACCGCAGAGGAAAGAAGCTCGCAGGTGAATTTCTGTAACCACTAAAGTCCAGCAGCGCAACTTTAACCGGGGAAATCTCGGCTAGGCTAGCCCCGAGGTCGCGGTGACGGTGAGCCGTTAGTGTCGGTGGGACCGTCGGGGGTGTGTGGACGTTAACTCGGTGAAGTAACCGCCAGCGCGGTGCTCGTAGGGGTGGGGGAGCTGCTCTTCCCTCTACCCTGAAGGTTGTAGGGGTGGGGGGCTGCTCTTCCCTCTCCCCGGAAAGTTAGGGGGTTTGTCACCGCGGTCAACCTAACAGGTGTTGTTGCACAAGCGTGTGTTTTTGTGAAGGTTTGTTTGGTTGAAGTTCACCTGTCGGTGGACTCCGCGGTGTAAACAGGTAAACTGACCCCCCGAACTAGCCCCGAACCGGGTTATTTCCACGCTAAAGGAAATAGACTTTGTCAGTTTGTTTGTTTACCCCTTTTATGAACTCGTTTTAAATGAGAAAAAAAACTCTCAGTGATTCAGCTGGCGGTTAGATGCAACCGTTAGATATCAGTCTGTCTCAGCACGTTTAAACCGAAGTTACCGAGCAGCTCCCCCTCTTCACCATCTAATAACTGTTTCCTATTAACGAATATTGCCCCCCCCCTTTTTTTTTCTTAAATGGGCAAGTATGTGTGAGCATATTGAAGAAAAGTAATGTAAACGCAGTAAAAGTCCACTGATAGTCGTTAACGGACCGTCACCGTCCAGTGACAGTTACTGTCAGTTAAGGAGGGTCGGAACCCATGGGCGAGGCTAGCCCTTTTTTAGGGGTGCTTCAGTACCACCCCTAAATTGAAATTCAGCACCCCTAAAAACCTGGGGTAAGATATGTTGTTATTATAAAGTTTTAGTTTGCATTTGACAGGCTTAGATAATGTCCAGAACTCAATCCATAGTTTGTGGTTTAAGTTTATATTTTAAGAATGAAAAGGAAAACGCCCCCGCCTAATGGTATCGTCCTCTTCTCACTGTGGTGGGGCTCATTGGGTGCTCAGCACCCCTAAATTGAAATTCAGCACCCCAAAAACCTGGAGCAAGAAATGTTGTTGTTCTAAAGTTTTAGTTTAAATTTGACAGGCTTAGATAATGTCCAAAACTTAATCCATAGTTTGTGGTTTAAGTTTATATTTTAAGAATGAAAATGAAAACGACCCCGCCTAATAGTGCTGGGCAATATGACGATACATATCGTGGGGACGATAGAAAAGTGTGTATCGTGCCATTTCTCTTCTATCGTTTCTAACCTAATTTTATCAATTATTACAGCAAATATGTAATTAAATAACCTGCAATGATAAATTTGATAGAATCATATCTACTTCTACAAAGTAGCCTTTTATGTTTGCACTTTTATTCATGGTTAATGACTTCAACAGAGTTCTCTTCAACCCTGATGTTTACTTTAGACACTTTATATTGGTTTGCAAACTTTGCACTACAAGGTTACAGATTTCAGAAAGTTGAAAAAATAATTTGTGTTTATTTTTTATAGCTGAACTTCAGTGCAAAAATGTGTTTTTCCTCTCAGAAACTGTTGTGCACTTTAAAAAAATGTACCTCTGTACCTACCTGTTTTTGCTGCACTAAAATGTATGTTTGTGACAGTTCAGCTAAATGTCCTTTCAAAATAAAGTTGAAAAGTAAGCAATTAAATTTTTGTCAAACTTTTCAGAGAATAACTGAAAACATACTTTATTATGGTATATCGTGATATATATCGTTATCGTGATATACAGTCATGGAAAAAATGATTAGACCACCATTTTTTCTTCACTTTCTTGTTCATTTTAATACCAGGTACCACTAAACGTCATCATCTGATAAACAGACAGAAAAGAAAACACTGAATGCATAAAGCAGTGTTTTTGGCAGTACAAAACGCCATAGCTATTGATGTAAAAACTTAAGTGATTTAGGTTATAATCAAGAAAACCATGGAAAATGGTAAAATATCAGCTCTTAAATAAAACTCTTATGAGCAATCTTTGTGTTTATCGTTATGTTTGTAAAAAACAAATGTACCTTTAGTTGTACCAGGCATTAAAATGAACAAGAAACTGAAGAAAACAAGGGTGGTCTAATAATTTTTTCCATGACTGTATATCGTTATCGTGATATATGATTTTTTCCATATCGCCCAGCACTACCGCCTGATAGTATCGTCCTCTTCTTACTAACGTTACTTGTGGGTCGTGGTGGGGCTCATCGGGTGCTCAGCACCCCTAAAGCTCTGACCCTAGAATCACCCCCCTGGTCGGACCACAGATGAGAAATGAGGAATTAACTGAGCTTAAGTTTTTTTATCAGCCCTGCAATTGAAACACCGTGAATAAGTGAGCTGCTTCTCATAAAGTCAGCTTTAGAAAGGCAACAAAGATCAAACCAGTTCTGTTAGTAATGTCAGTGGAAGATGTGCATGTAGTTTTTCTTTGACCCACATGGAGTCTTTCTCTGAATTAGTTTGAATTATTCTGCCTAAATTCAGCCACATATCTGAAGGAACAGATGTCATAACCCAAATTAGGCCCAGTTTTTGTCCTCCGGGGCATGTCTGGGCCACGTAACACTTTCCCAGCGCTTTAATTAACCCAGAGTTGGCAAAAGTGGTCCAGATTAGGCCGACATGTGTCATCTTTGTGAGGTTTAAAGCACAGTTGGCTCAGAAATGAATTAGCTGATAGTTGTTGCGATTTGAATCAGAACTTTGAAAGTAACAAATCTGTTCTGGTACACGAAAAAAGGTTTCAATCTACACAAGTTTTTTTTTCCCCAACATATTTTTGACTTCATCTGTGTCTTTTTTGTAAATATTTTGCCGAAGTACAATTAATGCAATTTTGAAAAGAAAGATGTAATTAGATTACTTGAGATTAATGGTTGATGGTGTGGGTTTTCTACGGTCTGATTTAAAGCACCAACCAAAACTTTGTCCTTTAAGCAAGGATTAAAAAAAAAAAAATTGCTTTGTTTCTTCTGATAAATATGTTTATATAATAGGGGTGTGAAAAAAAAAATCGATTTGGCAATATATCACGATTTTCAGTCGACCAATATAATATCGATTTTTCAGCTCCTAATATCGATCTTTTCAAAAACACTAATAATAAACAATAAATAGGTTGTTTTGAAACAAATAATTTTGACTCAATTTGTCCTCCGAATGATCAATATCATCTGATGAACATATACAGCAACTTGATTTTTCATCTCTACTTTTAATTTTGATATTAACTGGGTAGAATATCGCAATATATCGTGATAATAGCTTATCGTGACCCAAGTATCATGATGCATATCGTAATGCGAGGTCCTTTCTAATACTCACCCCTATTATATAATAAGGAGAGCTGTGGGTTGAAATATAAATGTATAAATAAAATGTTAAAAAAAAAATTTAATGCTCAAATCTTCTTCTTTCCTTTGGGTTGTTCCCTTCAGGGGTTTCCACACGTCTCCCTCATGTCAACTAACTTCCTGTCTTCTTTCTCTACATCCATACATCTCCTCTCAATGGTCTTCCTCTAGAACTCCTGCCTGGCAGTTCCAACCTCATCATCCTTCTACTCATTTATTCACCCTCCTGAGTGTAGAAAAAGATAAACAGAAGAAAAGGACTTGAGTGTCCGTTTGGTTTTAGAGAGCTGGAGTCAGGTAGTTTTTTTCTGAGAAAACATTGTGAAATGACTCTTAAAGTTTTCTCTAATTTATTCGCCGCCAGCATTAGGCGCTCAGTCTCACTGGAAGTGTTCATAAAGCTCCAGCATGCAGCTATTATTGTACTGAAATAAGGTAATTAATACGTTTTGTCGACTGATGCAAACAAAAAATGCCCGTTCTTTTAAATCTCCCAGAAAACTCAAAGTTCTAGAAGCTCGTGTTTAAAATGGAACTTCTGTGAGCTGCATGTTTTTAATTATTAGCATTATTTTACATTATCTGCAGTAATTTACAGTTTTTTAGTCAATGCTGAATAATCACCCTGTTTCCATCATGCCAGCTGGTGTTGTGACTCATTTCCTTCTCTGCTCCGCCCTCCCTGCCAGTCTCCCTGGTGACCATCAACAGCAGCAGCACTTGTCCTGTACATTCGCCCTGCAGCCTGTGTCACATGACGTCAGACCAGAATCCACTGTACCCAGCCGATCTACAGCTGCAGCTAACGCTCGGAGAGCCTGTTCCTGGTTACTACTACGTTTACCAGGTGAGATGACGTCAGCTGTCACCGCTCAGATGCTCAGACGCTTCAAAGTGTTCACACGCTGTCATGTCTGAAAGCTGGTGTCCTCTCTGGTTTTAATTCTGTTTGTGTGTGTGTGTGTTTGTGAAAACATAAACTTGTGATCGTAGGAGGTCTTTGTATCAAGCAATCTCCAACCTCAGGTGAACAGCAACATCCAACTTTTTCACCATTTAACAAAAAAATAAAGCCAGAAAGAACCAACCATGTGGTCAGCTCAGTGTACCCTTCATGATGCTCCCAAATGATTTTAGAGAGTAAGATGAAGCCAGGTGGTGCTAATTATCTTCCCTTGATGAACTGATCAGCATCAGGTGTGCAGACTTAAAAAAAAAAAAAAAAAGGTATTTCTGCTGGTCTGGTGCGTTCAGGTGTGTGTTCACCCAATTTCTATAGGGAAAGACACAAGCAGTGGTTTTAGAAACAGTTCTTAAGGTCAGGCTGTGCAATGCTCGGAGAAATGCAAAAGAAAACCCAAAAGCTACATGTCAGAGCCCAGAGGACTCCATCCTAACTGTGAGGCTATTTATCTGACAGTTTAAACTTGGTTGAAATTGGGTCATGCAACAGCTCACTCATTTAAAGAATATTAACAAATATGCATCAGCATGACTGAAAAAATATTAGAAACCAGGAGACTGAATGGCCGGGTCAAAGTCCAGACCCGAACCCAGTTGAAGTCCTGTGGTGGGACGTGAAGACGTTAAGAGCTCTGAGTCACATTATTGCTGCTGAAGGTGGATCTACAAGCTATTTAATCACGGGGATACAAAACTAACAAAAGCTTTTATTTTTTTTTTAACTTCATTTTTGTTTATGAAATAATGGCACGGTGAAATAAATTACATGTTGTTCATCAGAGGTTATATTTGCTTAACACTAAGCCTCCACTGTGATTAGATGATTTTTATTATGTTTTTACAAAAAAAAAAAAAAATCCAAATAGGATTAGAAAACAGGTTGTAATTTCTCCACATGATTGCACCTTATTTGGAATCAACTTTGTGTACTTGTTTCAATTCAAATGAGTGAGTTTCTTCAGCTCCTGTGCTGTTCAGAATCACATGCACCCTTTCTCCGTATGTCTTTTGTTAAAAAAACCAAAAAACAAAAAAAAAACGATAGAATAGAAAACATTTATCAAATAAGCAGATATGTGTTTAAAAAAATGTCATGTTATAATCAGTGATCTCCACTTATCTTCAGATCCCATTCTTCAGTTTTCATGAACAGAGTCATTTAGCTCTTTATTTAGGCCCAGACAGTTCAGACAATCAGAGGAGGATGGAGGGAGGTGATATAATTGAAAGGTATTAGAGGGATGGAAAGAAGTGAGTAGTGGGAGGGGGGGTTAAAGTTCTGGAGAAGGAGGGGTGGGCAGTGTTGCAGCTCTGCTCTGTGATTGGTGGTTGCTGGACCATGTGCTGACCCGTCTCAAACTGTAGCTTTACCAGGACTCTTGTGTATATTCACACTCACTCAAACGCACGCAAAAAGGGTGTGCAGCCATGTGTTGAGTGGCAGGGACATGTGAGCTCCTTCACATTTGCTATTCTGGGCAGGGAAGGGGAGAAAGGGGGAAGAGGGCGGGAGGGATGGGCCGAGGCACGGGGCGAAGGGGGGGGTCGTTTCTTTTTCTGCATGCGGTCGAGCCGTCGCGAGGAGCCGCTCGTGATTTTGTCTCATGTTGTGTAGGTTTTTGGTGTGTGTGGCCATAGCAGTTTTTTGTTTTATTCCCACTCTAGGCCTGAGAAGATGGGGTGCTGCTGTAGTAAGGTGTCCAAACCTGGCCCACAGGGCGAGACGAACAGTCTGTTACAATCCCACGACGGACTGAATGAGGTGACAGAGCAGGTCAGGCAGAACGCCGCCGCCGTAGTCCAACACGTGTGCCTGGAGGAAGAGGAGAAATGTGCGCCAAACGGACCAAACGGGACACAGGCTGCTGAAGATGAGGAACAACATCCTGAAGAGGACGACAGTAAATTCACAGATAAAGAGACAGCAACCATTCACAAGGAGAAGGAGGCTATTATTATCACAAATGCACGTACAAACACTGAAACAATGGCTGGATTGACACCAGCCGGCGGGCCAAAGGGCGACCCGGCTCCTTATAAGGGAGAGCCGACAGTGAATCCGTTCAAACAGAGGATTTTGGACAACGCGACGATCAGAGCATCATGGTTCAATGAGCAGACACCGTGCAAGAAGGAAGGCATTCAGTCAGCTCCTGCCAGGTTAGCTTCCGGTCTCTTGCTCAACGGCACAGTAAGTGAGACGCCATATGGCGAGCCTCATGTGGTCGGCGTGTGCGAGGGATCACTGCGGGAATCCTCCGAGGCAGAGCACCAGGACGAGGATGGCGGGGAAGCCTGCGTCAGCGCCGGAGTACTTTACCAGGATATGGAAGCAAAGAACCGGAGCTTCTACAGTATATGTTCTATTGACGCCGAAGACCTTGAACACGACCATGAACGCAGCCCGTCCCAAACAGCTGGAGCGGCACAGCCGCCGGGCACAGCTGAAGCCGAAGCAGCTGCTCCACCTCACGCAGCGGAACCCCCAGCGTCCAACCAAAACGAGGACCGTAAATATATCTCCAGAATCTGAAATGAGCTGTAAGTCACATGATGAGGAAGCAGTTCCCACGCAGTCGCATGTTGCTAAACAACGTTCCGTTCTCTTGTTGCAGACTCAAGATTTGCTCTCAGCAGAACAAGCTGCTTTGCCACAACATGCCGGGTCCTTTCAACAGGTGGAGCCTGAGTCTAACACGCTGGCCCTCGCCAGCAATCACACAAACGGCAAAGATGGGGCTTAAACCCCCCGATGCCACACGCAGGTGAAAATGCACCTGTGGGAGCGAAGAATGAATGTTCTCAGGATGGAACACCAACCAGGTCTGAGGAGATGATAGTGACAGAGCGGCGTGACCAAGTAGACGGTGATGGATGTTCAGAGGAGGGGATCGTATACTTGGAGCATCACAGGACGTCTGAGCAAGACTTTAAGGTTACAGAAGAAGAAGTGGTCAACTTTCAGGAGGAAGCTCCGAGCGTGGAGATGAGTTATCAGCATCGGTCTAAACTCAAAGGAGAGCAGGACGTCGAAAAATCACCACCAGCCGCTGGATCTCCAGAACAGGACACGGTTTATCAGAACTCCACATCTTTCACTCTCGTCACCAAACTGGTCCAGAAGAAGGAGGAACGTGTGGTCCGTTTTCTAGAAGGGCAGTGTGGGACGGGTGAACCCTTCTTACAGATTGATGCCGTCCCTGCGAGTATCTGCAGAAGCCGCGATGCAGAAGGCGATGCTGGTGCAACTATGACTGATGTGTCTTCAGTTCTCTTCTCATTTCCATCACTACCCAGTACACTGACCAACCTGACAGCTCTCTCAAATTTAACTCATCAGTGTGAATCCATCAAATTTGATGTTCCTTTCAATGATTCAACATTTAAATTAGAAGAAAGTGAAACTGAAAATCCCTTTGGGGACTCTTTATTTAGCAATGCCAGATTAGCTTCCTGTGATAAACAGCCTGATAGTCCTGCTGTGGTATTTGGACCAGAGAATGTCCTCATAAAGGAAGACAGAAATCAGGCAACGGACTCTGTAAAACCAAAGGTTGATCAGGAAAGCAGACCTGTGGAGAGAGGTCGTGATCCCACTGCTTCACCTGAACCAGGCCCAAAGAAAACAGAAAACTGTGACCTCCTGCTTGAGCGCTGCGACGGCTGCGTGGGTGTAAATGTGAGCATCACTCCTCTGGACCCCGACACGTCTGAGAGCTGCATCGAGGATTCAAATCACATTCCTCTTACACAGCCTTCCTCTTGTTGAGACTGAGCCTCCTTTAATTGTTTTCTCCACCTCACCCCCCCCTCAGAGCACATCTGAGCCCGAGGCTCATGGTCCTGAGGAGGGACGCAGACAAATTCAGCGAGAGATTATTCTGCCAGAGAGTGAAATCAAGGAGACGGCAGTTCCTCAGCTGTCCCACACTGAGCAGCTTGTTGCTGTTCATTCCAGCATAGATCTGTAGGTGGAGTCAAGGAAACCCCCTCCACCTCTCAGCCTGCCCCCGACTCCCCCAAAATATTTACCTATTTAGACTCTGTGAATCCTCAGCTTGGTTCTGACGGGCAGCACGGTTCTGTTCCCAGTTTAGCTCAGATAGAAGCCTCATCAGGTAGAAATCACTTGGAAGACATGAGCGAGATGAAGATGTGCGCGTTACCAGTTGAGCGACCCCGGTGTCGAATGGTGATACTCACAGTATTTTACTCCCTGAAACTATCTTCCAAAGCATCGAGACCCATGTAGACCCGTACAGGGCTCCTTAGGGACATCAGTTCTCAGGATAAAGAGGACCGCCCCGTGATTCCAGTTGACCCCGATCAGATCGACGCTTACGCCTCCACTCCATCTTACGAGATACACTTCTCGAATCACGTGCTCACAGCTTCTGCTGAGGACGGAGAGAAAGAAGGGGGGATGAGGGACATGGTGTCAGAGCTGCTCGGTGAGGAGGCCGACTCCTCCACCTGCCGCCTCTACCCCGACCCCTGGATCAAGCTGGATCCAGAAGAGAAAGGTGCGCCGTGGGGTCAGGGGGCGTTCAAGGCCGAGCCCAGCCCGGGCGAGGGCGGCAACGCCAACGGCGCCGAGCAGATCCCTGCGTCGGTGTCAGAGCTGCAGCCCTCCATGGCGCTGCTGGGAGCGTATCCCTACAGCACCGTGATGCCTCATGGATCCTGTGTGTGGGACTGGCACACGAACTGCCCTCAGTCTGTAAGTGTTTAGAGTTCAGCACATGGTCTCACTGGGATATTGTGGAGATATTTCAATAAAAACAGAGCGAAACAACAACAAAAAAAAACAGTACAGAAGAGATATTTGTTCGTTAATAGTTTGCACTATGTTTGGATGTTTTACTGAACTGGGTAAACACACAAGCAACTGGAGAGGAAGAAGTGGTTTGTCTTTAATTATTGTTTTTTCACATGTCCTTGAGAAATGCATTCACAATTTAAAGTTTGAGATAAGATGATGTATAATATGGTAATACTGCAGGTTCGAAGCGCTCAACAAACCATGAAAGAACAAAGTTCATTTCACTGAGAATCACATCTTAAAAACTTTTGTTGATTCATTTTTTTAAACTATTTTATGAGACTTGGGCTTTAGGTTGAACCAGCTTTGATTCAAGTACATCTGACTGAAGCACTTATGATTCAACATTAGGTTTATAAAGCAAAATCTTTTCATTGCTGTTTTTATATGTAAAAGGAAAATGTCTTTGTCTTTACAGACTTTAAAAATGTAAACACATTATTCTGTGCTATCATAGCTACCTTCTCTACTAGAGCTGAGCGATTTTATCAATTCTGCGATATATATCGATATTTTATTGAGTATCAATTTTTCAGCCGCGGGTATCGATATTCTAAGCTTGCAAGCAACAATTTGCACTGTTTAAATAAATGAAACTATTTTTCTCAACAAATCTTTTATTCATTTTGTCCAGCATTTGCAAGCTGCCTGTCAGCCATATAATGTGTAATTGATACTTTCAGTTCAATTAATTCAAACAAAGTCATTGGAACACTCACAAGATGTCACCAAAATCCCTTTGTCCCTTTAAAATCTTTTGGAAAATGATGTAAATGTATTGTAAGATGAATATCGATATATATCGTATCGTGAGCCAAATACTGTGTATCGTATTGTGAGATTAGTGTATCGCTACAGCCCTACTCCCTACGACATCATTAATGATCATTCCTAATTAACTTTGCATCTCCTGTTTAAAACTAAAACTAATTCATCTCATAGGGTTTTTCTTATTAGTTTACCATCATGCACGTTTGTGTGCTGTGATTCCAGGAGCCTGCTGCTGCTCCTTGCCTGAACCCGAACGCTGAGGTATGGACTGATCACAACTTTAGTAACTTCAACATCCCTGATGCTGCGTACCAGGAGCCCCAGCAGCCATGGCTCCAGGCCCCCGGCAATCCCACCAACCAGGAAGGTAGGAAGGGACACATGCTTGGCTTTTATGTTGCGTTACGTCATTGTTGTGCTGATTTTCTTTCTTACTTTTTTTTTAAAGAATATATAGAGTTTCAAGGGAATATGGGTCTGGCTGAAGCGGATCCCACCGCATTAGAGTACCAGTCACCAACTCCTGAAGCTCCTGCAGTTAACGGAGAGTCTGCTGACCCACCTGTTGCAGGTGTGAATCCGATTCCTTTGTCTTTTATTGACATTTGACACAAGTAGTTTTTCACGCAGCCCGGATGAAATTCATCTAGTGAAGCTGTATATGATTTTTATGGAATTCACTCCTCCAGCTCCTTCGTACAGAGTAATATCTGACTGGGCCCTTTAGTGAAAAGAGATTTCACGGGTAATCTGAAGAAATGTATTGCTTGGATTATTATTTATATTAGAAAGAAAGAAACTCAGATGAATTCCTGTGATTTCAGATGAGATCGAACAAGAACTGAGCAGAATCCTGGAGACCTGCCTGACCAGGTAACATCCCTCCAACCCCACAAGTTTTCCTGCACAACTCATATTTTCCTGTTTGTAGTGACGAGAGACACAAAGCCACGAGAGGATGTAAATCTAACACATTTATCTTTATCGTTCACCATCGTCTGCATCCATCCTCAGGGAGCACCTCGGCAATGACCTGTACCTCAGATCTCAGATGGACGGCGACCAGTACATTTCCATCTCCACGCTGGCCAGCCTGGACAAGATCAAGAATCTCTCCACAGACTTGGACCTCATTTCCAAGATTCTGGGATGTGAGTTTGTTTCTGCTCGTGTTGGGTCGGAAATATCTGACATTCATCATAAATAAAATCTTTTATTCCTGGTTGAAATCTTGAAACCAGACAAATATGAATATCTGTTGGTGTGTGTCAAGAGTTAAATTAAAAAAAAAAAAAAAGCAGGATATATGGAGACAGAATAAGTCTGAATGTCAGAAGACTTTTTTTTATAATCCTACAGTTCAAGGAACAAATCTCACTGGACTCAGTAAAGAGTCTTTAGAGATTAGACTGCTGAATAACGTTCATAGATTTCCTGAAACGTCCTCTTTTCTTCCTGGCTGGCAGCCATGCCGCTGGTCCAGGTGGCGCCGTGCGGCCAGAAAGTCCGACCCAGACAGAGCCGGTGTGTCGTAATCCTGCGGGAGATTCCTGACACCACACCTCGTGAGGTAAGACCCCCCCCCCCCATCTCCTCTTTAGCTTAATTCAGTTTCAGCCTTTCGAAATTACTCGCACCTTCTTAAACTTTTCTCTAAAATGTGACTGCATGCGTTTATTTTCTCCGTATCTTAGTCAGTAGATTTCACATAAATCAAACGAGCATAAAGCAAGTTTATCACGCTCAGTGTTTTTGATGCTGCTGTGCAGGAGGTGGAGGCTCTTTTCGACGGAGAAAACCTGCCCAAGTTCGTGAGCTGCGAGTCTGTGAACAACGACAACTGGTTCATCACCTTCCAGTCGGAAGCTGACGCTCAGCAGGTAAAACGCAGCTGGTCATCTCATCCTCTGGTTCTGTTTGGTGACTGAAGTGGAGTTTTATCAGCAAAGTCTGATGTAAAATTAACCCACCTGTTTTTAATGTATTTGATATGTTATCTTGGTTTGTTCTTGTTCTTGTTTACAAGCTCCTGTTAATCAAACGGTGCACTTGACATGATATGAAAGTCAAAAAACAACCTCGTCCATCCTCTCTGTACGTCCAGGCCTACGAGTATCTCCGAGAAAAGGTCCGGGTGTTTAAAGGAAAGCCAATCATGGCGAGGATAAAGGCCAAAATGACGGCAGTCACTTCCTATGCTCCAAAAAATGGTTACAGACCCATCCAGTTGGACCAGTGCAGCAATTACAGATCCTACTACCCCCCAACCAGCTTCCAGCAGCCCTGCCCTGCACACGCGGGCAATCAGCAGATGTACACTTTCAACACTGACACATGGACTTCAGCTGCAGGAGCTTTCCAGGAATGCCCTGAGGTGTGTCTTTGTCATGCACAAAGCTCATTTAACCAGTTACTCGTTTCTCACAGGTTGGGAAGATCTTCCTCTGGTTATTTTTCTGTGGCATGTGGATTCTGTTGCTGCTGTTTGTGGTCCATTGAATATTAATGTGGCTCTTTCTCCTGCGTAGTCACACAGGTCATTAACGGTGATTAATCTGTTGTTTTTGCTGGCAGCGTCACCTGTTGATGAACGACTTCATGAATGATTTTGCAGTGGTCTCCACCTTCAAACCACAGAACCCACACAGACAGAGGTATCCACTGATCACTCTGTTTAATGTCGGCCTCTCTCCGTGTACCCGTCCACCACGCTGGTGTCGACGTTGTTTATAACGCACCGTGGCCAGGAAGCTGTTTCACCAGTCTGTTCTTCCAGGAGAGGCTCGTCGCTGCCACACTGCAGGGACCGCTGGCAGACAGCACAGAGCGACTCCTTCCAGTCATCAGAACAGCCGGGGGCGGAGCGCTCCTCATCCCTCACAAAACCAGGACGGAGTCAGTCACGCGGCAGCCTGCGAGGCAGGAGGGGGTCCGAGCCCATCAGGAAACCAGCGTCGTCTTCTTCTGAGGGAGGAAGGTTAAAAAAACAACAAAAAAACACCACTACTCACTGTTCAGCCCTCAGTTTTACCTCTTTGATTCACCTCACGTGTTCTGTGGTAGAACGAGGTCACGACATTCAGTTCAGTTCAAAGGAACCTGATAAATCCCCTGAGGGATTAAGTACCCGTATGTTGTTGCAAATTTATTTTAAAACCTTTTGAATGTTTTATCACTTACATCATCGGCCATTCCCAAACTTCAGGATATCATGGCCCAATTTGAAATGTGAAAACCTCTGTGGTCCACCCAAACCTTTAAACACAGCTGTGATCAACATACAGGACTAGAAGCTACGTTAACGTAAGGAGGCAACACATTAAGTTAAGATGACACTAAAACAACACTGAACTAGTTTGTTTTATTACTTCTTAATGTTTTTTTTAAATCATGCCATGAATATTTTACAGTAATTAAAAACATTAAAAAAAATCGAGGATTTAAAACTTAATTAATTTTAATGACCTCTTACGGCCGACCTGCAGTACCACGGCGGCCCACCAGGGTGCCGCTGCCCACACTTTGGGAACCACTGACATATTATTTCTTCCACTGAAAGTATAAACATTGTTGATAAATGTAACTTTAAGCAACTTAAGCATTTTAATTTTTCCTCATTTCATGTAGGACAAAGACTAAAAGGATGCCATCAGTTTATAGTTTTGGTCAATTGTCTCATTAATTATCATAAACTAATCATAGACATTTATCTCATCGTTCAGTCCAATTCCTTGGAAACTATAATCCTGCATCCTTAAAGCAAAAAAACCTGATTAATATCAAGTCAAGGTACACTTGATCCTTATGCGTTTATCTTTCTTGGTGTCACAACAAGCTCCTAAAAGAACAAACCACAGAGATCGCAGTCACAGTCTGATAGCTGATCAGAATTAAAGTCCCTCTGCAGACTCATGAGGAACTGAAAGCTCAACATGCTTTAATGCAGACGTGTAGATCAGACCTCCCTCACTGTTTTGTGTCATTGCCTTGAAGGAGAGAAAACTTCAACCAGCGAAAGAGAGGGAACACGAGATCCTGGGAAAGATCTACTCGTGACAGTCCAGGTATGTGGCCACTGAGCAGTTCCCATAGTTCCCATAGTTCCCATAGTTCCCATCGTCTGAGCGCTGACTGCTTGTGTGTTCGTGCAGAAGCCGCCGACTCAGTCTCCTCCTTGTCGGCTGTCCCCTCCTCTTGAGCTCGGCCTAACGAGCTTCCCTCCACTTTCTGCAGCAAACGCTGCCATGGCAACGCTACCTGCAGCTAATTGCAACATCAAGGTAACAAATGGCCTCTCTGTAACACACACACACATATGTGCACTTACACACACACAAAGCTCGACCGAGTTTCAGGCACATCAAGGTAAATGAGTCTCTTTTTACTGTTAAAGAGGAAAGAAACTAAAAACAACACATTCCTCCATTCAAAGCTGGTTCAAGTGTCTTTTTTTATCTTCACAGGATCCAGTAACGAGCAACAGCTCCGACAAATCACTGCCAGCTCTTTCTGGGGAGCCTCAGCCCGTCCCTCAGATGTAAGTACTGATGAGACTGGTCTGTCTGGTTTAACTAACCCTTTTTCACAGTTCTGCGCTCCTCGAGGTTTCTTCAAAGAAATCTTGACCCTCAATTTTAATACAATTAACATTCACCAGGAGTTTTACTGTGGCTCACCATGGGTTTTCTGTTAATATATCATTTTTCAGTTGCCTACTGTGTGTTTTTAATTTCTTGCCGTCTCTGCAGGAATGTGAAGGAGACGTCAGATGTGACGGCCGAGGTCGAACCAGTTCAGCTTTCAAACACAGTAAGGATTATTCAGCTGCAGCCTCCGCGGTGGTGATTCACCGGTTGCGTCTGAAATCGCCCCCCCACTCACCTTATAACGCAGTCATTTCCATGTGGGGGGGTTCAAGATAACTCAGGTGCAGTCGTTGAGTTTAACCAATACATGTTTGAATTAAAGCATCACAAAGGACTTTTGTTCACTGAAAAATATGGTTTTCAATTTCATTTGAATAAATATTAGTTCACTTTTATAAAGCATCATCTAGCTCAATACATCGATCGTGATCTACCAGTTGATCGCTGAGGTACTACTGGTAGATCACATGAGGATAAGATTTGATCCAGTCTGTTGGTTTCCTTAGCTAGGCTATTATGAATTTGGCTTGTCTGTTAAGCACCCTGAGGCGAAATTGTCATAAATTGGCGCTATACAAATAAAGTTGAATTGTATTGAATAAAAAGTAGACATCCGTCTGTCATCCATTCCGTCACTTGATTGATACACAGGGCAGCCAGTAAGATGTCTGAATTCTTTTTTTTTTTTTTTTTTTACCTACACTTAGGTCATTGAACATGCTCAAACAACGCCTCTAAGTGCAGCAAAGCTAACAAGCTAGTCAGTTAATTACCTCCAAATTTTTTGTTTTTGTTTTTTTAAACTAACAGTGAGACAGGGTATAAAAATGAGTCGGGGAGTTGGACCAAGTAAGAAGAAAAAAACATGTCACTTTCATACGGAATGGGAGGAGGACTTTTTTTTCACTATGACATTTTTAAAGTGCATTTCTACCATCGTAATACCAAAGAAGGGAAATGTCCTCAATATATTTCTCAATAAATATATAGGTAGATCATTTTAACTTGGTGACGGAGGAAGTAAACTAGACAGCGTTGTAAAAGCGCCCATAGAGGGAGCCGAAGGGCTGAAAACTGCAGAGTAGATGTGTTTCTGCAAAATGTTGATGTACTGACAAAAGCAGCATCGAGAAACGATGTTTAGGACTTAAAAGATGGAAATGTTCAACATGATTAAACATTTGGTTAATGTGTGAAAAAGTTGGGTTTGATCCTGATTCAGTTCTTTGCTCTGGTTGACAAGGAGTCCAAGAAACCAAGCTACGCTGAGATCTGCCAGAGAGCATCGAGCGATGAGGCGGCTGCAGCCAGCGAGCAGACCGCTGCGTCTGGAGGCCCGGCGTCAGAACCGGCGCCAGAACCGGCTCCGCTGCCATGGTGATCACATAAGATGGAGCAAAAAGACATGTGGACATTTTTCTAACAAGCTCAAACTCTGTTGTTTTTCTTGTTTTTTGTTAATGTATCAGTATGTTTACTTTAAATGATTAATTTCTTTGTTGTAATTAACAAAGCAAGGAGATCGTAGGGAAACAGGCATTAAATACCAAAAACAGCCTTGATATCAGCTCATTTCAAATCTGGATGTTGGGACGATAAAATATGTGAATTGTATTTGAGTTGGGGGGGGGGGGTGGGGGTGAAACACTCAGGATGTTAAAGGCAACATTTCAGTTGAGAGAAGGGAAGCTGTGCAGAGACTGTACACTGATGTGACTTCAGTTTTATGAGCGCCAGCTTCCATTTTCATTTCAGATGTTTTGTTGATGCTACTGGCTCTTATTCCTTCTTTCCTTCTGTACAAGGTGTTCTGTTGTAATTTTGACCTTATTTGGGTGGATGTGTGTTTTTATTTTTTTCTTCCCGTCCCTCCAGCATCTGTATTATAGTGTAGAACGTTCTGGACACATGAATCTTTTCCTCTAGATATTACTGCTGGTGACTCAGGTTTATTTTATTTTTTTTTCCATTTTCAGATGCTGAGAGTGAATTTGAGGAAACAGAGTTAGAAAAAGTGTTCTACTGTATAATTTGATCTTGTTAGTACGGTGATCAAATTGAAGTATTTTCCTTGAAAAGCACTGAATATCGATCCTTTATTGTTGTTGCTGATTTTTCTTTCTTATTTTTTATTTATGTTGAACTAGAGTGACTTTGTGTGTTAAAGCTTTAATCTGGTGTTGAGAGAGAAGTCTAGTCGATGTACGTCAGCGTCACGAAGCCAGTGAGGGTTTTTGTGATTCTGAACGTCCCTGAACAAACGCTCCTCAACACAAAGAACTTGAAATGTGTTTTAGAAGTTTAATTTGATTCTAGAGAGACAAATGTTCTTTTTGTTTGGATTGTAACGTTTCGAATGTGGCGAAAGAGCAGGCACGGTTGTGGCATATTTTATCTGTACAGATGTACATAATATTGAACAAATATTAAAGAAGTGCCTTTGAAGTTAAAACACCTGTGTGTTTATTTGTGAGAAATGATCAGTCTGAGGAATCAGAGCTCTTCAATATTTTTATAAATAAACATTACGTTCTAGTTTAAAAACCTGTGCAAGCAAAAGTTAGTTTCCTCTCCTGACCAGCAGGGGGCAGAAGAGTCTCAGTTACAACTCAGTACTGCATTATGTCTCCTCCATTTGTTTACAATGAGGATGATTTAATTCTCACAGAGCTACAGGCCTAATGAATGGGACAAACAGTCCTAATGAAATAGTCTGTATTTGATGGAGCTGTTGATGCCCAGTTATGAGTCACAACCCAGCTGGGCTGATTTAATTATATACTCTAATATTAACGAGATAACTACTGAGGCTTATTTCTCACCTTCAAACATGGACGATATAATTTGGGATCCAGAAAGCAGAATGAAACAGAATGATCAAATGTGTCTTATTTAAAAGCAGTACTGATGTGGTTTGGCTTCAAAAGCCATTTTAAGTCTACTTTTTTTTAAATGTAAAAAGCTGGTCTGGTAGAGCTAATGCATCTCTGCTAATGAAGAATCACAGATTTAACTCTGGTTAGTTAATCTGCAGAAAATGTGTAGTAAATTATTTTAGAAGGTTATTTATGGTCAGTTAGCCAGTTTTATTATTATTTTTGTATTGAATAGTTCATGGAATAAAACCCCAGGCCTGGTTAAGAACCACTGCCACAGATGATGACAGAATAAAGAGACAAATGTGGATGAGGAGAAGTAGATCTATGCAGAAAAATATCAATTTATCTCAAAAACTGATAAAACACAGTCCTTGGAGCAGTGTGAGTTTGAAGATTTCTCTCTTTTTGAGCCATTTCAGATCTACCCGGCACTGTGACATCACAGACCCAAATCAGAGGAGACTCATCCTGTTTCCTCCGTTTTTATCTGGAGCCAGTTTCATATATTGTTTGTGCTGTACCTGAAAATGAGGAAACACAAAGCTGTGACCAGCTCTGGGTGATACATGATGTCCGACATTATGTGAGCCGCTGTAAACTTTGCTGTCTACAGTCCACGGCAGCTAAAGACTCATTTTTATCTCCGTGTCCCAGACAGTTACAGGATCAGCACAGCTGATTCATTCCAGCATCTTAAACCAGCGGGAGAAGTGTGTGTCACTCACTGTGAGCTGCACAAGACAGCAGCATCCTTAAAACACACAGGCAGCATCATCTACACGCTGTATCCCACATGAAAAGAAGATACGCTGGGCTCATTCTCATGCTGAAAACATTGATCTTATTCATTTGTTTTAGAAGGTTGCACATTATGTATTCCAGCCTTTCCCAGACTTCACGATACCAAGGCCCAATTTGAAATGTGAAAAATCTCTGCGGCCCATGCAAACCTTTAAACACCACTCTGATCAACATACAAGACTAAAAGTTGCATTCCAATATTAATATCAGGGGTCAACAATTAAGGTGTCCTATTAAGTTAAGATGACAGTAGAATGACACTCAATTTGTTTTATTTCTAAATATTTTTCAAATCATGTAATAAATGTTTTTCAGTAATCAAAAACATATTTTAAAAAAATTGAGGATTTAAAACATATTTGTTTATTTTTAATGGCCTCTCACAGCCCACCTGCAGTACCGCAACGGCCCACACTTTGGGAATCACTGATGTATTCTAATATTGAAATGAATCTTTAGTTGATTTTTTTTTATATAAAAAATTATAAATATTATTTTATATATATATATAAAAATATAAGGAAAATATATTCTAAAAAATAAATAAATAAAAATAATGAGAAGAAATAAAACTGCCTCCTGTTCCCAGTTGCTATGACTGGATCTGTAAAAACACTGATGTGTTTTATGTTGTATCTCTGTGGAGATTTGACCAAGCCACAGATTTTCATTAAGACCTCAAGAAACTGTGTCAAAAAAAAAGGCATGATGTCTAATTTTAAAGCAAAAATTATGAATAATAATGAATCAGCTTTTTTGTTTTTTAAACATAAAAATAAAATTCATTTTTTTAAATATATTTTATATATTCTAATTAGTCAAAATCAAAATAAAAATCCATAAAGGTGCTGTACTGTTTTGTGGCTGCTCATCACGCCCCCTGTCGGTGATGAGCAGCACCGCTCCCTCCATCCTTCCCTGCTTTACTCCGTAGCGTCACGTGACATCAGCAGGCAAGGAGCTGCAAACTGGCGCTGAGCGTGGGGCTGCGCGAGCCTCACCATCATCATCATCATCATCCTCATCATCACTACCGCCACCGCAACGGCAGCGTAGAGGAGCGGACCGAGCCGCCGGTGTCTTCAACCGTTTTTTTCCGAGGAGCCGGGCGCCATGGAGGGCCCCCGCTAAAACCGAGACCCAGATTTTTATCCTCTTTGTTCTTCGCAGTCCCGCTACGCGCCTCCGCCGAGGAGGGGCCGTCGAGGAGAAGCTCTCCCTTTCCTCCCCCCCCCAGGAGCAGAGGAGGCAGAGCGAAGGAGCAGCAGCGGCGGCGGCGGCGGCGGCGGTTGAACCGGGGGGACTTGTTTTCTCCGGTAAGAGCCCAAATGGCGGACCGTGAGGCGTCGCCGATACCGTTGGAGATCCGAGCCCGGCTGGCGGAGCTGGAGCTGGAGCTGTCAGAGGGTAAGGAGCCGTCAGAACATAGCGGGGACCGAAATTAAAAATTTAAAAACACAAGGGGGAAAAAAACAAAAAAAAAAAAACGCACCCCCCCCCCCCCCCCCCCCTTCCTTCCCCTCATTATCACGTTATCTCATCACCGTCACCATCCACACTGGGAGCCTTTAACTAACGGAATCTAACCGTTCATTCCTGCGAGCCCCCCCCCTCCTCTTTCTCCTCTCCCGCTCCTCCCATCCAGATGTTTGTCAGCGGGCCTGGCGGCTCCGCGTAGCCGGGAGAGGGTGAGGGCAGAGCGGCAGAGCGCTGCGGGGTTCGGCCGCTGCTCTTTGTCTGGAAAAAAAAAACAAAAAAAAAAAGATCCAGTCCCGCTTTATTCCGCTAAAAACAGAAGTATTGTTTGACCTTGAGATGTTGACACAATCAGCAGAGCCTACCTGTGTGTGCGCGCGTGCTCAGGTTTAATAATAGCGTTGATGCATCGCCGCGTGACCGCGCAGCAGCAGCGGGAGGAGGACAGCTGGTCCGTGATGCCCTCCGTGATCTCAGATCTCTCTCTGTTCCCGGGCCTGCGGAGCAGCTGAGGATGAGTAGGATGCCTGGGAATACCCCAACCACCACCACACCTATCCCCCCCACGCACACACGCGCACACGCAACAACACTCCCTCCCTATGGGACAACCTAAATCACAGCAACACACCCAGCTTCTGTTTGAACCCAGCTCAGATAAGAGCTCAGATATCTGCCTTATATAACGGGAACGGCATCTTTTATTCATGTGGAGGCCCACGTTGTGAGGCGTGAAGCCCGGATGGACGCCGGATGCTGAGCGTCCATGTTGGCTGAGGTGACCGTCCAACAAAAAAAAAAGGGTGTGCAGTTGTTCTGGTCAGCAAACTGCAGTGAGTTACGACGCTTCGCTCGTTTTTAGAAGATGTCAGAAATGATGAAAGTGAAGGTGGAGGAGATGTGTTTGTCGGAGAATTGCTTCTGAGGGAGTATAAGGTGTAAATTCGGGGAAATTGATGAATAATTCAGCATGAAAGGGTTCAGACTATGAAGCATCAACATGTGAAAACTGGGGAATCGATGGACGTGAGTTTTTCAGGGCCGGTGCAGATACCGACAGATAACTGACATTTGGAGGAAAAATAAAGGTGGCAAAATTTAGACGAATACAAACTCACAAAACTTTGTTGAAATGGCTCAAAGGATGCATTTAATTAAAGAATAACCTCTTTTGTCTTCGGATAAACGATCACCTTAAATTAGGGGTGTCAGACTCATTTTCACTGAGCATCATGGTGGCCCTCAAAGGGCCTGGTTGACAGCATGAATATAACAAAATGCAATATAAATCAAAATAAATAAATTAAACTACACCTTATTATATTGTAAAATAACGGTTTCTGTATTGTGTATTCAAGTAAACATCACTGAGAGTATCCATCACCTTGGTTTTAGAAAGAGAAGCGGTTCTTTGATTTTCTTGTAGGCTAAATTTAGCATACTTAGCTCCGTGTTTGCTGTCAAAATGCCTACGTAGATTAAACTCTTTCACAACTGACACCGCCTCAAAACACAAAAGACAAACAGTTTTTTCACCTTGAGATACGAACTTGTATTCGTTTTCCCGCCGTTCATGAAACTGCCTTCCTTATGCATTAAATTTTCTTTTCGTGGACATGTTGGTGTTAGCTTGTTGAGGTTTCTCTTGAGTTCATCCGTTCTGGAAATCGTCTTGCTCATAGTGAGATACCATTATTGGGGGTAACGACGAAATGCATTATGGGAGATGTAGTTTATTGTCAATATTAGTGCTGGGCGATATGGAAAAAAATCATATATCACGATATGGACTATTTTATATCACGATAACGATATATATCACAATATACCATAATAAAGTATGTTTTCAGTTATTCTCTGAAAAGTTTGACAAAAATTTCATTGCTTACTTTTCAACTTTATTTTGAAAGGACATTTAGCTGAACTGTCACAAACACACATTTTAGTGCAGCAAAAACAGGCAGGTACAGAGGAACAGTAGATTTCACATTTTTTTTAAAGTGCACAACAGTTTCTGAGAGGAAAAACACATTTTTGCACTGAAGTTCAGCTATAAAAAATAAACACAAATTATTTTTCAACTTTCTGAAATCTGTAACCTTGTAGTGCAAAGTTTGCAAACCAATATAAAGTGTCTAAAGTAAACATCAGGGTTGAAGAGAACTCTGTTTAAGGCATTAACCATGAATAAAAGTGCAAACATAAAAGGCTACTTTGTAGAAGTAGATATGATTCTATCAAATTTATCATTGCAGGTTATTTAATTACATATTTGCTGTAATAATTGATAAAATTAGGTTAGAAACGATAGAAACGATAGAAGAGAAATGGCACGATACACACTTTTATATTGTCCCCACGATATGTATCGTCATATTGCCCAGCACTAGTCAATATGGACCTTAAAGCGATGTAAGCTTATTTTAAGTCTTAAAATGTTGGTTTAAAATCTAAGCCAATAATGTCCAAGCTCTCGAGGGCCACATAAAATGACGTGGCGGGCCACTTTTGGCCCGCGGGCCTTGTGTTTGACACATGTGCCTAAAATAGTGAAGGGAGGTCCAAGCTGCTCTGTCAAACATTACACTTGGACTTATAGGATAAATTAAACACCAATTTAATGGAGCAAACATGCAGCAAAGATTAATTGCATCGCTTCTTGTTTTACTAATAATCTGGCGTTACTTTGACCATCGACAGGCTTTAATCAGAGACATTAATCTCTGTTAAAGCTGCGGCTGCACGACGTTGGGAAACAGGCAATACGCGCTACTATAGCTGAAATTAAACCAATGCTTCATCGTATAGTGTTTGATTTCTTCATCTTGAGTTGATTTCTAGCAAATGCAGGCACTGGAAAATTACAGAACCAAAAGATGGTTTTATTAAGAATGAAACTGTAACAAGTCTTCATGTAAATTAGCATCTAAATTGGTATCGCAGGCAGCTCGGCTCTGACTGCTCGGCTCTCTCTGGTTGCTCATGATGTTGTTGACATTTAGACGGTGAATGTACGGCTCCCCGGTGGTTCGGTGGCGTACGGGAGGTCTCGGGTTTGAGTCCTGGTTGTGTCAGGACGGGCGAGTCAGGAGAGCGGGAAGGACAGTGTTTAATGGAGGTTGTTGATATTGGCATTACGATGAAGATATATTCTGCAGGGGTGGATGGGGTTATAATGTTTCTACTGGGATCGCTTTGACTCCTCTGTCACAAGAGCTGTACTTTAATCTCGCCGTAGATAACTGCGGTGTGTGTTATAGTTGCATTCCCAGTGGGACAAAGTAGCCGGTCAGCCGTCTTTATTCTTGTCCTCTTCAATACAAAGAAGTCGTCTGGTTCCTCTGGATTCGACTTTGACCTCCAGTAGACAGTAACAACGGACGCCAGAAGAAACTGGCTCGGGACCAGCAAACCAGAGGAAAGACTCAAGAGCAGAGCTGAGCGATTTTATCGATACCGCGATATATATCAATATTTTATTGATTTTTCAGCCGCGGGTATCGATATTCTAAGCTTCTTTCAAAACCCCCAAGCTTGCAAGCAACAATTTGCACTGTTTAAATAAATAAAACTATTTTTCTCAACACATCTTTTATTCATTTTGTCCAGCATTTACAAGCTGCCTGTCAGCCATATAATGTGTAATTGATGCTTTCAGTTCAATTAATTCAAACAAAGTCATTGGAACACTCACAAGATGTCACCAAAATCACTTAGTCCCTTTAAAATCTTTCGGAAAATGATGTAAATATATTGTATGATGAATATCGATATATATCGTATCGTGAGCCGAATATCGCATCGTATCGTATTGCGATATTAGTGTATCGCTACAGCGATAAGACGGCCAGCCGTCTTTATTCTTGTCCTCTTTGATACAAAGTAGTCATCTGGTTCCTCTGGATTCGACTTTGACCTCCAGCAGACAGTAGCAACAGACGCCAGAAGAAACCAGAGGAAAGATTCAAGCGACTCAGGCGGAGCAACGATGAGCAAAAGACATCGAAGTGCAGTGGAGAAGGAACGACTCGTCAGTTCTGAAGTAAAAGCTTGGTTATCCGAGGTGTTACTTGTACTTCTTCAGCAGTCTTTGTCGTCGTTATGAATCGTGGGTCTCGTACGCGCCTGCGTGAATCATTGAGGTTTGGTACATTCTGTACCAAAATGATGTAAACGTATTGTAAGATGACTATCGATATATATCGTATCGTGAGCCGAATATTGTGTATCGTATCATGAGATTAGTGTATCGCTACAGCCCTACTCAAGCAACTCATCGTAGTACCATCGGTTGGGTACATTCTGTACCAAACCACTGTACTGGTGCAAATGGCTGTCAGTGGGAAGTGGTACCGGAGTGATTTGGCAGGGAAGACATTTTTGCAAACTGAATGGGTATGGCTAGGCAGGCTGGGAAGAAAATAAAAACATGGTTGCCATCTTAGAAAAAGAGGTGTTTTGCAACTTTGGATAAAAGGTTTGTGTGGTTTACTGCAGCTTCATCAGAACAAAGTCCAGCCGGTGGCAGCTGAGGCCGCCTCAGTCTCCAGATTTGTTACTCTGTGCTGTTGGGCAGGTTTGCAAGGTGAACGCAGAGCAGCCGCTTGAGACCACAATAGCTGTGCAAAAATTCATTTGACCCCTTTTTAATCGCGTTCCTTTGTTTCAGAGGAAATCAGAAACTGTGCAGCTGAAGCCGGCAAAAAGGTGTTTAGCTGGAAAAACTTGTCACAGCACGTCGAGGACGAGGCAGAGCAGAACGTTTCTTCCCGGAAACATTGAATAATTTAACGTGAAAAGGTTCGTCCTGCAGCTTCGGTGTACGTTTGAAAACCCCCCCGAGAGCATTCAAAGCCAGACTGTCCGGCTTCTTCCTGATCAGCCTCGTGATTCACGAAAGCCTCTGTATTCTCCCACCACACACATTAAAACACTCACGCTGAGGTGAAACTGTGGCAGCTGCAGGCCTGCTGGAGTCCCAGATCTCACCGGGAAACGTTCATCAGAGCGCAGCCTTCTGCTGGCAGATGCTTCCAATAGGGATAATAATAATAATACATGCACGATAACTGTTTTTTAAAACCGATAACCGATAACTTTCAGCTCCTAAAGGCCGATACCGATAACCGATAACACACACATATACCTAAGATCATTACATCAATACTATGAACAAAATCAAAAAATAGTTTTGACTTTTTAAATGAACAGATATTTATTTTTCCAATGAAAAACTATTGGCAAGCCTCTCAAACATTTTCATAAAGCTGTCAAACAAATCTATTTGATATCTCACATCAACTTAAATAAGGTTCATTACTGACTGATATAAAAAAATAAAGGCTCCTTGAACTGATGGAAATACATGCATCAGAATTACTAACTGGAAAAAATTTTGGCTTGTGGTTCCATTTAAATTAATACCTTTAATTAAAGTAAATGAGGTTCAGTAGTTTTTGTTTTTTACTTTTTAATCTCATGGAAGCTTTAGATGAGAGGAATGAGGGAGAGGAGAGGGGAGACTGCTGCTGGCTTGCGCATGTTAGCATTAGCTTCCGTCAGCTCATGTTAACGGGATTTCAAAACTCCGTGGAAGCGATTGTTATGTTGTAGGTGGCTGATCAGGTTTTACGTATTAAAGCTTGTGCTTCCCTCCTCATAGAATTCACTCAGAGGATTTGTCACAAATAAACACCAAACTATCTTCTTCTGAAACTTTAACGAAGTTCCACGCTGCCATGTTTGTTTTCATCAGCACGCTGTGCTGCAGGCTGCATTCAAAGTGTAACGTAAATTCCCACGTTCCCTCGTTTGCTAGTCGTTCTTTCAGCCTTTTCTATTTTTTCTTTTTTTATGTGTAACGTGGGAGAATACTGTGAATATCAATTCAAGTTAGCAACTACTAAAATTATAACCGAGTTAACGAGTTGTTTCTGGCATGAGGGGGTATTCTTGATTTTCCTGATTGAGAATTCGTTTTTCTGATTATGCCGATGTCATAACATTCACTGCCAGTTATTCAAGACTCAGAGGGAGCGGGACACTGCCGTGTTGACAAAAATATATATGTTATCGGGGCTATTCGTCGTGATATCGGACTTATCGGGATGACATCATAATTTCCTGTTATCGACCCGATAACTATCGGGCCGATAACAGGACGTCATTCGTCATTCTCATTCTGATGCTGGTTTGAACTGCAGCAGATCATCTTGACCATGTCTACATGAATAAATGATTGAGTTGCTGCCATGTGACTGGCTGATTAGAAATTTGCGCTAACGAGCAGTTGGACAGGTATAGCTAATAAAGAGGCCGGTGACTCTATTTGATACATATATGCAGACGTGTAACTTCCTCCGTAATAATGACGTGATGGTTCGACGTACTCCAGATCCGGTGTGTCCATCAAAACTCTCGTTGCTGGATTTGCTCAGCTCGGTGCTGTCAGATGATGTTAGCCATGACACTCGTGGTGTCCCTGAAGTCCTTGACCTTCATTTTGCAGGCCTTACATATTAAATGAGTTACATGCTGCTATTTATTCCCTTGGACACTGTAGCATCTAAAAAATGCACCCAAGTGCTTCACTGAAGGTGGGACCGGCTGCATTTTCCTGCCGTGTTTTCTCGCCGAGTCTTCGTGAGCACAAAAAGGTGTCAGAAACCCAAAGAATCTGTAGCGATACACTAATCTCGCGATACGATGCGATACACGATGTTCAGCTCACGATACGATATATATCGATATTCGTCTTACAATACATTTACATCATTTTCTGAAAGATTTTAAAGGGACAAAGTGATTTTGGTGATATCTTGTGAGTGTTCCAATGACTTTGTTTGTAATTTATTGAACTGAAAAGCATCAATTACACATTATATGGCTGACAGGCAACTTGCAAATGCTGGACACAGCGGTTTTGAAAGAAGCTTAGAATATCGATACCCGCGGCTGAAAAATCGATACTCTGGGGGAAATAAAATATTGATATATATCGCAGAATCGATAAAATAGCTCAGCTCTAGTGGTGATGTTCAGCAGGAGCTAACTGTCATCGTGGGGTTTTCTCAGCAGCGTGAAGCATCGTCAGCACAGAAGCCCAGAGACACGAGAGGTGACGGAACCTGACGGAAAAGTGCGCCACTTCTCAATTGATTGTTAATCTCGGTTCAGCGTCGTGAGTGAGTCATCCTCCACCAACACCCGGAGAACTTCAACTCAGAAACGCTTTGGAAACAGAAAATGAAAAACGTGGTGACTCAGCACGAGTTCTTTCGAACTTAATGGCGTCTTAATAAGAAGAAATTTGAAGACCGTGACTTAGAGGTTTCATTACGAAGCAGTAAATCCCCCTTAAATTTCAGTGTCCTCGTTTTTCTTTTTTTCCTCATAAAAAGTTTTTAAATGACCACCATATATTCAACTAATCATTTCCCCTCTTGTGTAACTGCGTCACTAAAACCCTTTTGAAAAGCTTAATGATGTCACGGCGACACAAACCGGAGCTCTCCCTCTCCTGCGTGCGGCCGTGCACGTGCATGTGCATCCTGTCGGATTAAAGCTTTCAGTCCATAAAAACAACAGCTTCCAAACAAACATCATCACTGTGTCACTGTGACCTCGAGGCTCTAAGGCGCCCTTCCTTCGTGTTTCGGAGTGTTCGGCTGAAGCTCTTTTGCAGCCTGACTTGCAGATCGAAACCGGACCGCTGGTGGACTAGAAGGATGATCTGCAGGAGGCCGTGAAGTCCAGGCACGAGACGGGCCTGCAGACCCCGAAAATTACGATTTAAGTCTCATTTAATGAAGCTGCAACTCACTATGCGTGTTTTGGGTGTGTTTAAAGAGCAAAAAAACTATTTTTGTGGATTGTTTTTGCAAAGAGCGAGGTGAAACTGTGTTTGTGTGGTGCTCTGGGATCGGCCCGAGGCGTTAAATGAATCTGTCAAACAAAGAAAAGCATACATGCATATTTAGAGAGCAACGTACTTCCACTCTGCAAAATATTTCTCCCAGTTTCAGAGCTGTTCTTTGGAGTGAATATTTAATAGAAGTGGGTGACTGACGGTGGTGTTGCAACTGTGAATTTCTGCACCTTTGCAGTTTAAACACATGCAGCTAAAAAATGCCACTGCAGCCTGAAACTGAACGTTTTTAGCATTTTTAACGTTAAATCGTCACATGATTTTGTTGTACTTTTTTGTTTTTTATTTCTTAAGAGACAAATTATGACCTTTTCTCAGAAGTCGACAATTTCCTGAGGGGCTCAGTGAAATCTCTTTGACGTGCTTTAGTTAAAATATCACAGAGATACAGTACAAAAGCTCTTGTTTCCACCACGTCTTACTGGCTGTTTTTACAGCAGCTGGTTTTAGGAGCTGGTTTTTAGAGTCGGCCACTCACTGGAATAAACGCTCCGTCCTGGTTCCAGAAGTGTATCAGTCTTCATTTACCTCCATGACGTCGGGTAAACTTATATGAAGCAATAAATTTACAGTTGAAACCAGACATTTACATTTGTTTTTTTTACTGCCTGACATTAAATGAGACTAAACCTTTCCTGTGTTACATCAGTTAGGATCATCAAAACTTTTCCTATTAGCTAAATGCCAGAAAAATGAGAGAGAGATTAAAATAATATAATATTTTTTATTATTTTCTTCAAAGTCAGATGTTTGCATTGACGATATTTCGATATTAAGCAGTTTGGGAAGGATGATGTCACTACTTTGAAAGCTTCTGATTGGTTAACTGGCAACATTTGAGCTGACTGGAGTCACACCTGTGGATGTATTTTAATCTACACCTCAGACACGCTGCTTCCTTGTGTGACGTCATGAGAAAATCAAAAGAAATCAGCCATGATATCAGGAAGAGAACTGTGGACCTCCACCAGTCTGGTTCATCCTTGGGTACAATTTCGAGATGAAGTTGGCACGTTGATCTCTTCAAACATTTATACACCAGTATGACCACCATGGGAATGTCCAGCCATCATGGTGCTCAGGAAGGAGACGGTTCTGAGTCCCAGAGATGAACCTGCTTTGTTGTAAAATGTGCTTATCAACCTCAGAACAAAAGCTAAACACCTGTGAAGATGCTGCTGAAGCTGGTCAGTGCGTCATCATCCACAGAGAAACCAGTCCTGAACCAACATGGACTGAAAGACCACTCAGCCAGGAAGAAGACATTACTGCAAAAGAAACATAAAAAAGACAGATTATAGTTGTCAGATACACACAGGGACAAAGACCTTAACATTTGGAGACGTGTCCTGTGATCTGATGAAACTAAAACTGAGCTGTTTGACCATCATGACTATCGTTATATCTGAAGGGAAAAGAGGGAAGTTCACAAACATGAGAACACCATCACAACTGTGAAGTACGGGGGTGGCAGCATCATGCTGTGGGAGAGTTTAGCTGCAGGATGGAACAGATGGAATCACGTGAAAAGAACATTATGTTGAAATATTGAAGCAACATCTCAAGGCATCATCTAGGACAGTGGTGTCCAAAGTCGGTCCTCGAGGGCCGGTGTCCTGCAGGTCTCAGATGTTTCCCTCCTTCTTCACACCCTGATACAAGTGAGTGTGTCTTTAACAGACATGTCCTGACCTTGAGGACAGAATGATGACGGCCAAATAGACAATGACTCTAAACTTATCATCAGATTAGTTACAAAGAGGCTTCAGGACAACAAAGTCAATGTTCTGCAGTGGCCATCACAAAGACCTGATCTCAGTCCTGGAGAACATCTGTGGGCGGAGCTAAACAGGCGTATAGAGACAAACCGGACTCAGTTCCTCCAGGTCTGTCAGGAGGAACGGACCAAAACTCCAGCAAACTACTGTGAGAAGCTTCTGGATGGAACCTCAAAACGTTTGACCCAACTCAGATGGTTTAAAGGCAACAATAGCAAATACTGAGGAGATGGATGGAAACTGGTTTGTGTGCTGATGTACGTAAAAATAATCTCTCATTTTTCCAATATTTAGCAATTATAAATCATTTTGGTAAGTCTAATTGACCCAAAACAGGAAATGTTTAGTCAGATTTAAAGTTAGACAGTGAGAAAAAAAGGTTATGTGTCTTTTTATACAGCGTATGTAAACATCTGGTTTTAACTGTATGTGTTATTTAGGAGCTGGTGTTTGATTGACAGTTCTCACCAGCTGTCATCTTAAGATCTGAACATAATGATGCAGTTATTATTACAGCAATTAGTTCAGTTTTTATTTCATTCTGTTTCTAACTACCCATGGTGAGTGCTCACGTAAACTATTTTAAAACCACAAAGATATGTTCTCCCTTTCGGGAGAAGAATATTGAGTATATCTACAACACCTTGAAATTAATCATGAGGGCAAAAAATACAACCAAACAAAAATCATTCTTGATTGGTTTGCTTCAAGTTAGATAGAAAAGTTGGATTTTATATCAAATCACTTTAAAACTCTTGCCACAGCACAAAAACAAATTAAAGACATTAAGAAAATTAGCAAATAATTCTCATTTCTACGGCCCATAAAAAATAAAGACCAGGGAACAAGAAAATAAACTCATAATTTGAAAGTGAATATCACTTAATGCAGATACTTGGAAACTGGAACTATGTTGTTGGTTGTTTTTTTACAATAAATTAGGAAATGTAAGATTTCCCGGTCAATAAAGAACATATTTGTGGTAAATTCAGCAGTAAAGTAAGCAGAAGGACTGTGCTTATATTGTTTTAAACATCATTAACTTAATCCCATATTTCCCATATTTATTTATTTACCGTGTCAGTTCACAAGCGCGATCACAAGGTTTTCCACTAAACAGCAGCTCGATGCCAAGCAGCCTTGACTTTTCTTCCATGTTTTGAATTAGTGAAATTACCCATTAATTTTGATTGAAGAAGATTTCACATCAATTCGAGGAAGTTATGAGAGACATCCTGCTAATTTATGAATTAAAAGAAAACATCTACACTCCGAATTAAAGCTCAAGTTTCAAGCTGACAAACGTTAAGCCTGAATAACTGCCTGGTCCTTAAACTTAAGGGGACATATCATGGACAAAAATCACATTTTCTCTTTTTGAGATCATTCATTCATTCATTCATATCACCATCCCATATCATACTAGCACTTTCTGTGCACTGGAAGTTAGGATGTAACAATCCATCAGTCTAATACACTGATTTAATATTTAATGATTAATAGCATCGATAGAAAATTAAAATATCAATCGGACATTATTGCCGTCGAGTGGCCTTTTATAGTCTGTTTTTATTAAAGGAACCGATCGTTTTTCATTTAACTGTCTTGTCGAACCAAGACGTGGAAATAATATTTCAGTTAATTTCTGCATTTTGACATGAATGGAAGCGACGGTGTTCAGTCAGCCCGTGACATCGCCTCACATCACCACGTCGTCCTCCTTTTTTTTCTTCTGTTTCATGTCTGCATTTATACATTACATCATCTAGCAAAACCATCTAGTGTGTCTATGCAATTTAATCTTGTAGCAGACTTTTTGTGCTAATGTGAAGGGTGAACGTGTCCTTCATCAGTCCTCTCTGGCAGTAAATTATAATATCTTTATTAACATCTTGATTCTATCAGAGAGGACTAAAAAACCCCAGCAGTGAGACATTTAAAGACAAGACAATTAAAGAGACACGACAGTGAGGGTGTGGTGAGTTGTGAAGTGTGAGGGGGTGTTGTGTAGTGGATTGTGCTGCGATACAGGACAAACCTAAAAAAGAATATATAGAAAGTAGAGAAAACTACTAAGAAAAAACTGGACTTGTGATATCGTCTCAAACCGTCCGTTAGCTCACCACGTCGTCCTCCTCTGCTGCCTCTTGTTTTAAATATTTCCGGTGCAGACAAAAGCTACTCCCTTAAACTGCAGTTCTTTTTCTTGTTTTACTTGTAATGTCGTTTGCTGATGACGCTGTTCTACATCTGTCGCAGCCCACGATTCAGGAGGTCTCGTTATCTTTTACTTCTACGCATTTCTTAACATTGTACACCGGACCGAGCGGATGCCAGTCGTGAAGTGCGAGATCTCTAAAAGGAGCCCTAAAAGCAGCTGTGATGGACAGAGCTGTAGATACAGGGAAGGAAACGGAGCTTTTTTATTCTTTACCTCTGTGGTATTTTTTAGTGTTCTGTTCCGATTCCGATACCAGTATCGGAAATTGCACCGATACTGCCAAAAATGCTGGTATTGGTATCAGTATCGGTATCGATATTGGCGAGGACGGGAGTCCAGGATTTATTTACTGGTTACTTCCATTATACTACCATCAAAAAGAAATACTTTTTATACTATTCTATTTGTAAACTAGAAAAGCACTCGAAGAGCGCAGACCTCCGCCAAGCGCAACAATTCTCCCATGTAGCGATTTACAGATTGCGATAGGCTGATCCGGATCAGATCCGGATCAGCCTTTGAAACTTGATAGAGGTTTCCATTGTCAATCCCTGAATCACATTTCATGAGTTTTGGGCAATAATTATCGGAGACATTGAGAAACAAAATTTTCGGCCCCATTGACCACAATGTTATCGAAAATTTGAAAGTGATCCAGAATCCAGGATTTCTTCTGGATCACACCCAAAATGAAATCAGTTCTTCCTTTTCACATTTCTGACAACTCCTGGAAATTTCATCAAAATCCATCCATAACTTTTTGAGTTATCTTGTACACAGACAGACAGACAGATAAACGCCGGCAAAAACATAACCTCCTTAGTTGAGGTAATAAATATAGACATAAATGTCTTGGATATGCTGTATTTATTCATGTTTTACAACAATGATAATTATATTACAGTCAGGCAATTTCTTTGCAATTTTTTCTTGAATATCACACTCGGATCAGTAGTTGGTATCGGCCGATACCCACAGCTCAAGAATCGGAATCGTTATCGGGATGGAAGAAATGGCATCGGAACATCTCTGGTATTTTGATCAGAACATGTGAAAGACATTTGATCAACATGTTGAGTTATCAATCCTGAGTTCAGAGTGAGTGCTGTGCTACACCTGCACTGTGAAGAGAATGTTTAGCACGTTCCTGTCATCATATCAAAGAGCGCACATGCATGATTTACTTATTCTGGGAGAATTGTTATTTTTTTCATATATATGTTTGTCAGAATTTGTAACTCATATCGTTTCATCTTGTTTCGTTTGTCTTACACGAACTGTTTTCGTTGGATGTCTCTGCTGTCTGACCCCTGTGGCCTCTGCCAGCATGAATTTACTGTTTGCACTCATCACCAGCTACCTGGAGAACGCAGGAGAGCAGCAGAGCTGGTAATTTTAGCGCCCACAAGCAAAACAAAGCGGCGATAAACGCGCTCACACTTCGGCGTTTTGTGAAATGGATCAGGCTTGTCACCGTCCATGAGCTCTGCTCGTCAGTAAAATCATGACATTGATTTTCATTCACTCTGAATCCTTATGATCTGAGCTGCTGTCCGTGAAGCAGCCAAACTGCACAACAGGCCCACAGAACCGGCCCACGGCCTCGTCATGAGGCTCAGCGGGGGGGCGGCGGAGACAGACGTCATTTCAAACACGGAACACGGCAGCTGGCTGACAGCCGATAACACATCAACACATCACTCATCTACCTGTCGCCGGTCAGCCTCCGTACCAGAACCGGAACCGCGATGCTTTTCCTCCGTCAGATTTGGCCAAGTTATCAGCAAAAGAGCGCGGCTGTCAAACATCAGCGCT
This sequence comes from Hirundichthys speculiger, assembly GCA_018398805.1. Taxonomy (NCBI): domain Eukaryota; kingdom Metazoa; phylum Chordata; class Actinopteri; order Beloniformes; family Exocoetidae; genus Hirundichthys; species Hirundichthys speculiger. The sequence goes on along the minus strand of JAGFBZ010000328.1, from coordinate 2,171,350 downwards.
GATCCGGTGCTGATGCAAACGAGTCGGTGGGTTTAGTCATTCATTCATTTTCTTCATATGTGCTCCATTCGCATCCAGTGACAGTTGTTTACTGGTTTATTAAACATAAATGTAGTTTAAATTAGGGCTGTGGCGATACGCTAATCTCACGATACGATACACGATATTTGGCTCACGATACGATATATATCGATATTCATCTTACAATACATTTACATCATTTTCTTAAAGATTTTAAAGGGACAAAGTGATTTTGGTGACATCTTGTGAGTGTTCCAATGACTTTGTTTGAATTAATTGAACTGAAAGCATCAATTACACATTATATGGCTGACAGGCAGCTTGTTAATGCTGGACAAAATGAATAAAAGATTTGTTGAGAAAAATAGTTTCATTTATTTAAACAGTGCAAATTGTTGCTTGCAAGTTTTTAAAGGAGGGACACGGGGGTTTGAAAGAAGCTTAGAATATCGTTACTTGTGGCTGAAAAATCGATAATCTGGGGAACTAAAATATCTAGGGATGCACGATAACTGTTTTTTAAAACCGATACCGATAACCGATAACTTTCAGCTCCTAAAGGCGGATACCGATAACCGATAACACACACATATACCTAAGATCATTACATCAATACTATGAACAAAATCAAAAATAGTTTTGACTTTTTAAAAAAAAATATATGTTATCGGGGCTATTCGTCGTGATGTAGGACTTATCGGGATGACGTCATAATTTCCTGTTATCGGCTCGATAGTTATCGTGCACCCCTAAAAATATCGATATATATCGCAGAATCGATAAAATCGCCCAGCTCTAGTTTAAATGAGTTTTTGTCATATTCCTCAGAGGGGGAAAAGGGATCAGAGTGTGACTTTTCTTTCAGCTGTAAATTTCAAAACTGTTCAATCGAAAAGGAAACAGAAAAAGAGGAATCAGGTAACAAGATTCAGTCTTAACTGAGGTCACTACTGGTTGTCTTTTTCGTGCTTTTCGTACATTTCAGGAAAAAAAACAACTTCAAGCCGATCATCATCACAGTCTCTTTTGTTCAATACTGAAATCCCCTTTAATCCAAATGTCCACTGACTTTTAAGAGTGTTCCATTCATCCAACTCAACATAAAATCTTCAAACTTCTGTCATACGGTTAAATTTTGGACTAAATAAAAATGATTCGTGCCAACAGAATAAATGCTGCTGGAGCTGCTTAAATGATCACATGGTGTGTTTTTCCTTAAAACATGACTGCAGAGCTTCGTAGATACATGCTGCTGTAATTTGTCTCTGACAGCTCACTCTGACTGCGTTGCCAAGTAGAAATACATTTTTTTTTTTGGTTTAATGCATCTTTAATGAGATCATTTCAAGCTGCTGTGACAACCAGAGATGGCTGCTCTTCAGCCATTTCCACGTTTTTATATCTCATTAATACGAAGAGCTGTGACAGGGAATAAAAAACACGTGTAATGGTTTGATGAGAAATCAGATGTTTCAGAAAAATATTTTTGCGGTTGTCAGAATCCTGAACATTATTAAGCCCTTTGTTTTGATATAATGAGACGCTTGAGGACGTCAGATTGAATAGAAGATGACCTTCCAGCCGGTTAATTCGGCTCCGACAGTCAGAGGTGGTCGTTGTGAGTCTGGCCAACAGAAACAGGAATGAAGACGTGCGTGCGGAGCAGCCAGACCTGTCAGAGATATTTCTGATCACCTGAGTGATTTATGTAACGCAGTGAAGACAGACGTGCAGAACAGATCTGTTTAGACAGAAAAAATCCAATCAGCACAAGACACGGATCAGTGGACGACAAGTGTTTTTTTTTTTTTTTATTTGTTTGTTTTTAGTTTTTCTGCCGTTGTGGACGTGACACTTGGTTTTTACTGCAAATGTGTGCGTGTTTGTGCATGCGGCCCGCTCTGCCGTGAATGTAAACATTGTAAAGATAGAGGACGTTCTGTAACGTCACAGGACAAGGTCGCCAGAGCGCGGCGCATCCAGCCCCGTATTTGTGAGTCTGTGAGTTAGGTTCAGTTACCGTGGCGGCTCGGTGTCTGGATTCGTTGTACATGATGAGGAGAAGGAGACGGCCGGGTGGACGACACACAGTAACTGATGCAGCAACCAGTACCTGAAGGAATATTTAAAAGCCTCCGTCTTGCTTTGCATCTCACCTGCAGCGCTGCTATTCTTCAGAAATGCTGCCTTTTCCAGTTTTTCTTCCTCCGGGTACTAATGTTGAATTTCACTAGTTTATCTGGACATAAATGAACATTTTCCTTCAAACTGCCTTTCCGTCTTCCAAGCTCGAAGCCCTCACATGCTGTCGCGTGTTGCCGTCGACAGCTTTGGACTCACATCAGTCAGTTTTGTTCAAGTCAGAGTCTGTTTGATTAAAGAACGCTTGAATGACACCAACACGCATCAAGGAATAAATGATTGAAGGGCCGATGCAGGCGTTATAGTCCCAGAACTTCAACAGAAAAACTCTGCAGTGCATGTAGTCCAACAAACAACGGATGAAGTCAAAGAATGATTAATATCCCTCACTTACACCAACCAATAATCCAAAAAAATAATAATAACAATAATAACAAAACACAAAAGCAAAAGCAAAAAGAAAACCACAACACATAAAGCATGTCGTTAAAATCCCTGAACCATGACAGGAAATATCAGACATTTGTTTCCAGTCCTTGACATTTCCGTTGCTCGATGCAACGGCACTTATTTTGAAGCCGTCCATGTTTCTGCAGATGATAAATGTCAAGCTTTAGCATTCTCAGTTCCTGGGAATCGATGGGCTCATCTTTCTAGACTTGCTGCGCACATTTGTTCGTGAAGGAGGCGGAAAATCCGTCCGGGCTTCATGCTCCCAACTTTGTGGGAACAGTTTGGAGCTGGCCCATGGTCCATAAAGACAGTCCTGACTAGGGGTGAGTATTAGCAAAGAACCTCGCAATACGATATGTTTCATGATACTTGGGTCATGATACGATATTATTACGATATATTGCGATATTCTACCCAGTTAATATCAAAATTAAAAGTAGAGATGAAAAATCAAGTTGCTGTATATGTTCATCAGATGATATTGATCATCACTGCCGCACAGCAAAGTGGCTCTACGGCGCCATCTACCGGAGTGGAGGTGCCGAAGTGGTACAGTATTCACAATGCGTCTAATACATGAATTTTCCTAAAAAAAATTAATATTATATTGGGCGGCCGAAAATCGTGATATACAGTGATCCCTCGCCAATTCGTGCTTTAAGTTCCACGGTTTTAGTTATTCATTGATTTTTTTCAGAAATATATAATATAAAAAAAAAAACAAAAAATCAGGAAAAAATTGCGGAAACATCACAGGATGTTGTGCGCGTTCTTTCACAGCGAAGAGATGTTGTGAGCCAGCCTGGCCCCTTTAAGAAGGTGGCCTTATGGGTAATGTAGTGTGTGTGTCGTGGGACGGCAGAATGAAAACGAGGTTAGATGAAAGAGCAGTTTCTTTACTACGGTTCAGAGACCAGAGGTTGTGAAGGTAACAGAAAGACCACAGTTGAGCCTTTGTCTCGTTTCGCTGCAGTGCCTCGCTACTTTTTTGCGGTTTTTAAACATATTTTAAACACATTATTTAGGCTCGGGGGGCTCCGGCTCCAGTTCGCGGATTTTGATTCTCGCGGGTGGGCGCCGGTCCCCTTTAACCACGGAAAAAAAGAGATCACTGTATTACCAAATCGATTTTTTTCACACCCCTAGTCCTGACCTCGACCCGATAGAAGACCTTTTGTATGAATTAGAACCAGACCTTCTGGTCCAGCATCAGTGTTTGACCTCACAAATGTTCTTCTGGAAGAATGGTCAAAAATCCCCATAAACACACTCCTAAACCTTGTGGACAGCCTTCCCAGAAGAGTTGAAGCTGTTCTAGGCTGCAAAGGGTGGAGCCACGTTATATTGATTAGGAATGGGAGGAGCTAAAGCTCATATGTGAGTCGAGGCAGCTGAGCGAATACTTCTGGTAATACAGCATATGATCTGCATGTCCCTGATCGGTCTAGAAACCTCGCTTCTTCTGCGATGCTGTTTTGCCAGTCTATGTGTAGACCATCTTCTCTTTTCACGCTGAACTGTCGTTGTTCCTGAATCTGTTTTCACCATTTGGCAAGTGAGCGTGGGAAAAAAATCGTCAGTCTGTGCGACTGTCACACTCGGCCTGTGTGAGATCCGGCGACCGCGGTCAACGGCAGTGTTCAGAAAAGGTGAAATTGAAAGCGGACCGTGTTTGGTTGTCGAGAGTGGAAACAGAGAGAGCAGCAGGGGAAAAAAATGAGGACGCAAATGAATTATGAGAGGGACGATAATTGGAATAAGGCAGTGAGTTAAAAAAAAACAGATTGTTTTTGTGGTGATTATGTTAAAAAGAACAAACAGCAGCTGCAGAACTTTGTCAGCTCGTGCGTCACGACTGGAGTTTGTGTGGACGGACTGGAAGTTTTATTGTCTCCACAGTGGGATCAACTGCAGATCAGCGTCGTCCACCACAGGAACTCTGAGCTGCAGCTCCCAGAAAACACTAACGTGACCAGTAGGGCTGTACCAATACACTAATCTCAAGATACGATACAATACACGATATTCGGCTCGCGATACGATATATATATCGATATTCATCTTATAATACATTTACATCATTTTCCGAAAGATTTTAAAGGGACAAAGTGATTTTGGTGACATCTTGTGAGTGTTCCAATGACTTAGTTTGAATTAATTGTACTGAAAGCATCAATTACACATTATATGGCTGACAGGCAGCTTGCAAATGTTGGACAAAATAAATAAAAGATTTGTTGAGAAAAATAGTTTCATTTGTTTAAACAGTGCAAATTGTTGCTTGCAAACTTTTAAAGGTGGGACACGGGGGTTTTAAAAGAAGCTTAGAATATCGATACCCAAGGCTGAAAAAGTGATACTCGATTAAAATATCGATGTATATCGCACAATTGATAAAATCGCTCAGCTCTATGTGACACTAAAACTGTCTCTAAAATTGAACGTCAGCTTTTGAGAGCCACTGATCAATTTTCTTTTTTTTTTTTTTTGTAATGCATCTATATGTATAATAATGATAAGAAAATCACATTAGAGGTTGATCACCAAAACAGTGGACGTTTTGAGGCGTCTGATATTACTGTTTTTGTTTTTTTTTTGTGATTTTGGTGTCTCAGCCAGAGCTGAAAAAAGAATATCTCCATGAAATGATTGGATCGGTCCTCAGTCGTCTGATCCGTGAGGATCTGCTGCTTCCCTCTGTCATCTGTGATAACGGACCGGTGAGGTTTGCTTTGAAGGCCAATCTGGAGACACCAGCTGAGCATTTAGTCAATCCTAACTGCCGTTATTTATTGTTCTCAGATGCTCTGCGCATAAAACAGAAATAAGCAGCTCATTAATCGGCAGCTCATTGATCTCATGGCCTCGTTGGAACATCAGCTTTGCACGTTCAACTTCAAACCTCGGAGGACGGAGATTGTTCTCCGAGATGAAGCTGAGCAGGACAGTCAGGACCGGTCGCAGGTTTGTGGTGGCCTCGACAAAATGAGTTTTCAGACTTTTCTTTTTCTCGCGGCGCAAGATTGTTCTGATGTTTTTTGGTTGCGGGATTTCAGCGGTCGGAAAAACTCTAATCTGCAGCTGGCTGCCATCGATCCCCTCTTAGGCCGTGTGCCGTTAAAACAGCCGTGTGTCATGGAGGAGGGAGGAGAGTGAGCGACAAGGAGGAGAGTAATTACTGCCTGCATGTGTGTGTGTGTGTGTGTGTGTGCTGCACACAGCGCGTACACAAACAACGATCCATCCTAGCAGGTATCATTAGCCCACTTCTCACATCTGAGGCTCCAAATCCAAGATGGCCGCGTCAGGCCTTCTCCAGGAGAGCCGTTGCTAGGCAACTCCCTCCCTGCTCTTCTGCGCTGCAAGTGGAAGATGGCGTCTCCCCGTGGACCGCCGTCGTGAGAGTGTGTGTTGAAGTGTGTGTGTGTGTTTGAGGCTGAAGGAGAGGAGCCGTTGCTACTCCGGGGCCGATCCGATCGTGCAGCTTCACAGCTGAGCGGCCCAGATTGGACCCAGATGTTCTGGCCGTCCTCCACCGTCAGATTGTGAAATGCAGAGGTCCGTCTGTGAGTGAGTTCGCCTCGCGAGGATTATCTGATGTTTTTTTTTCCCCGTTTCCTTCCTTTCTTTTTTTGTCTCTCAGTCAAACACTCCCACATCACAGGCAGCAGAGCTCCGCTGCTTTCATCGTTCATCTTATTCATATTTCCGTCACCATGTGTCTTACATTCACTGAGAAACAAATGCCCAAACTGTAGGAAGTACGTGGCGAGCTGGATCGTGTTCAGTGGGATGTTTATTAACTTGAATATGTTGCCCGAGCAGCTGACAGTATGTTTCTCTGAAGCTGATTTAAGCTTGATTTAGAACAATCCCACTTTTCTGTCGTTGTTTACAGTAATGACATGTTACGCACCCATCTGTGCGCAAACAACTGATTTCATCATCTGAATTGAATCAGAGCTTCCGCTCAGGTGTGAGAAACGAGCTCCTTCTCCTGGTTGATGTCTTTCACTTGTTAGACTCTTCAGCATCAGAGCAACATCATTTTATTCATCACAGATTCAATCATACACAGCACGACATGTAGTAAAATGCTTGATGCGGCTGAGTAAAGATACAACTTAAGAGTATTAAAAAAAATAAAAATAAAATGAGAATGATAAGTAATACAGTCATGGAAAAAATTATTAGACCACCCTTGTTTTCTTCAGTTTCTTGTTCATTTTAATGCCTGGTACAACTAAAGGTACATTTGTTTGGACAAACATAACGATAACCACAAAGATTGCTCATAAGAGTTTTATTTAAGAGCTGATATCTTACCATTTTCCATGGTTTTCTTGATTATAACCTAAATCACTTAAGTTTTTACATCAAGCTATGGCGTTGTACTGCCAAAAACACTGCTTTTATGCATTCAGTGTTTTCTTTTCTGTCTGTTTTAGTCACGTGATGACGTTTAGTGGTACCAGGTATTAAAATGAACAAGAAAGTGAAGAAAAAATGGTGGTCTAATAATTTTTTCCATGACTGTATGTTCAATTAAACTTTGTACAATATATGCCAAAATAAGGTCACAAGTGAAATAAATTGACATTTGCTTAATGAGCTTAACGGGTAATAAATGTTCAGAATATGGAATGTTGATGGCGTGTCAAGACAGTTGAATGTTGGTAGAGTACATATTCAGTTCAATTCAGTTTTATTTATATAGCGTCTATTATAATGCAAATTGTTTCTAGGCGCTTTACAGAGACCCAGAACATGACCCCCGAGCAAATATCATTAACTGAAATTATAATATTAAATCCAAATCAAAGAAAATGGCAAGTAAAAAAAAAAAAACCTTTAAGCCAAACAGTGGCAAGAAAAAACTCCACTTTAAGAGGAAGAAACCTTGAGCAGGACCTGGATCATATGGGGGGACCTTCCTGATGAAGACCAGCCAGGGTAAAGAGAGAAAAGAGGAGGAAGACAGGACAGAGAGAGGAGAGCACATACATCCCAGCAATACTATATTAGACAAGATCCATAAACAATAATTATCCATTAAATGGAGAACTAATAATTCCATGTACTTCTACTCTGACTGGTACATTGTTAGTGCATGAACTACAGAGATGACTATATAAACAGATGTTGGCAGCAACACTGAGGTGGTCAGAGGATCAGACTGCAGGTCAGCATGTTAGTTGATATCTCAGAGATTCCCCTGCAGGGAATTTGGTGCGCTCAGTAGTCGACTTATGACTGTCGTGATGGTACATCATGTGATTTTGTTTAATATTTTAATCCATACTAACTATGTTGAGCAAAAAAAGAAGGTGGTCGGACGACTATGAACAATATGGAGTAATAAGTCAGGTATGTAATTCATGCAGTTCTTGCATTGTACTGGTTTTGTTCTTTGAACACAGTGATGTTAATGCACGGTTCATTCTGTGCACCAGTAAAACATACTGATGTCTTGAATTTGAAAAAAAAATCTGATTTTATTTTTCAATAAAGAAGGGTTTTGTGAACGTGCAGGTGAAACTGGTGGAGTTCTGGACCTCCAACAAGGTTAAGAACCACTGGTCTAGAGCAACTTTTACATTTTGAGGTTTTTCATACCTCTTACCGGCGTGCTGGGCGCAGTAGTTTTAATGGCGCCAGAGATGTTTTTGCAACGGCAGTCAGTGATGCATCCTTGGATTTCTGCAGCATTCTTGCCGAATGCGTTTCCAACCTATAAAAGGTTCTGTGAAGATGTGAACAAACGAGCATTTGCAGGCATTTCAGCGAGGCTCATTGTTTTAAGCTGTGAAGATTTTCTCTTGTCTTGCTCGATCGCTCTCTCGTTTCCTCTTTTCCTCGTCCTCTGTCGTACACTTTCTTTGGTTTCTTAGTTGCCTCTGCCTTGATGTTTGCTAGTGAAAAACATGGTCTCAATTTATTGTTTATTGTGAGGAAGTGCTGTGAAGCCATATGCAGCTGTGGCGACGACGTGATGTCCTGAAGTTGCTTTGTCAGTTTCTGTGGTCAGCAGGCAACAGATGGATCTAAGGATTCAGTAATAGTTAAAAAATAGTCAAATGTCCCTTTATAAAACAGTTTAAACTGATATTTTATCATGATAGAGTTTTAGGGTTGTGTGAAAAAAAATCGATTTGGCGATATATCCCGGTTTTCGGCCGCCTGATATAATATCGATTTTTCAGGTCCTAATATCGACTTTTTAGGAAAATTCATTAATTCACTTAAATGTGCAAAAACACTAATAGTTTTAACTCAATTTGTCCTCTGAATGATCAATATCATCTGATGAACAAATACAGTAACTTGATTTTTCATCTCTACTTTTAATTTTGATATTAACTGGGTAGAATATCACAATATATCGTGATAATATCGTATTGTGACCCAAGTATCATGATACATATCGTATTGCGAGGTCCTTGCCAATATTCACCCCTAATAGAGTTATTTTGTGTAGTGTATGTGTATGATATTCAGCAGAGATGTCTGAGGGTCATTCTGGGGTGGAGATATTGACTACCAATGTGTTGAGTCCAGAAAAGGTCCAGGCTCTTGGTGTCCCCTGGTTGACGGTCTGGACAGCCAAGGGGGAAGAAACTGCTCCTCATTCTCCTCGTGGTTACTCCCAGGGAGCGGAAGTACGTCTCTGACCTTGGCTTTTAAAACAATCAATACAAAAAGAACGATGCCAATGATGATTTATGATCAGCGGATCTAAAATCTTCTTCACGTGTGCTGCAGAGCCCCATTCTAATCCCAAAAACACACCAGTGAGCCTCAGGGTTTTACCAGGTGATCCAATCCTTCTTACAGTGAAGAACATGTGGTTTATTGTGACTCAGTCCCACATACATCATCCTGCTGCAGGAATACTCACCGGACCTCTGGATTAATCTGCTCCTGGAAATAGTCCCTCGCAGTCACACAGTCCCCCCCCCCCCCACGTCTGAGTACCGTAGGCTAAAACCATCCTTTAAACTCAACAATGGTAGTTGTTTTGTAGATAAATGAAAGAGTATTGACAGACTCCAACAATGTTGTTTTTTGGTCTTGCGTGGCATTGTTGACATTCACAGTAAACCTCTAGTATCTGTTTGTGGGATGAAAGTAGGGATGCAGGATAACTGTTTTTTAAAACCAATACCGATGACCGATAAGTTTCATCTCCTAAAGGCCGATACCGATAACACACACATATACCTAAGATCATTACATCAATACTATGAACAAAACCAAAAATAGTTTTGAGTCTTTAAATGAACAAATATTTATTTTTTCCAATGAAAAACTATTGGCAAGCCTCTCAAACTTTTTCGTAAAGCTATCAAACAAACCTATTTGATATCTCACACCAACTTAAATAAGGTTCATTACTGACTGATAGAAAAAAAATAAAGGCTCCTTGAACTGATGGAAATACATGCATCAGAATTACAAACTGAAAAAGTACATTCCAGAAGTTTACAAAAAGTAAATATACATAGAAAATTAATGCACTGACAGAAGTTATATTCAAACATTTCTACCTTCTAGTAATTTCTTGGATTTTTCAAAAGCCTCGTCAGTGTGTGAAAGTCCAGGTGAATTCTTTGCTGCTGACTTGCTCACGTTAGCATTAGCTCACGTTAGCACGATTTCAAAACTTTCAAAAGCGATGGTTATGTTTCAGATGGCTGATCAGGTTTGACGTATTAAAGCTTGTGCTTTTGCTTCCCTCCTCATGGAATTTGCTTGGAGCATTTGTCACAAATAACTAGCTAACTATTTTCTTCTGAAACTTTAAAGAAGTTTCATACGCTCAACGCCATGTTGTTTGTTGTCATCAGCACGCTCTGCCGCATGCTGCGTTCAAGGTGTAACGTAAATTACCACGTTCCCTCTTTTGCTAGTCGTTCTTTCGGCCTTTTCTATAATTTTGTGTAACATGTGGGAAAATACTGCAAATATCAATTCAAGTCAGCATCTACCAAAATTATGACCGAGTTAACAAGTTGTTTTCTGGCATGAGGGGGTATTATTGATTTTCCTTATTGAAAAATAGTTTTTCTGATTATGCTGACTTCACTTGAACATAACATTCACTGCCAGTTACTCAGGGCTCAGTGGCAGCGAGACACTGTCGTGTTGACAAAAATATATATGTTATAGGGTAGGGGTGAGTATTGGCAAGGACGATATGTATCATGATACTTACGATAATCGCAATATCACGATATATTGCTATATTCTACCCAGTTAATATCAAAATTAAAAGTAGAGATGAAAAATCAAGTTGCTGTATATGTTCATCAGATGATGATGATCATTCAGAGGACAAATTGAGTCAAAACTATTTGCTTCAAAACAACCCATTTGTTGTTTGTTATTAGTGTTTTTGCACATTTAAGTGAATGAATGAATTTTCTTAAAGAAAATCGATATTAGGAGCTGAAAAATCGATATATCGGGCGGCCGAAAAATCACGATAGATTTTTTTCCCCCACACCCCTATTATCGGGGCTGTTCGTCATGATATCGGACTTATCAGAATAACGTCATAATTTCCTGTTATTGGCCCGATAATTATTGTGCACCCGTAGCTGAAAGCGTTCACTTTTCTGCAGCAAGTCAGACATATTTGCCTTATTTGTGAGTAGCTTTCGCCAGTTCTCTGTAGAGTGATATTTAAGGACTCAGTGTGGAGAGATGTGCAGCGTATGACTTCATTTGTATTGATTAAGGGTCCTCTCCACCCTGTCAATCAAATGAGAAACAATAATTAGCAAACTGGTGTGAGGCAGTTTGACAGCAATTAATTGGGACAAACAGGGAAGTATTAGTACACATTATCCCTGCTGTGAAGACAGGAGGGCGCTGAGATTGATAGGTGTGTTGATTGGAGGGAGGTTGCTATGGCAGCAAAGACTGCCCTCAGGGATTTTAATGAGGTTCTCACAGCTGCCCTTCCACACTGACCTCTCTATTTGTTGCTGATCCCAGTCCACTTTCATGGTCGTCCTGAGTCTACTAAGACGACCGCTGATGCCGTTATGTCTCTTAAAATGGACGTGAGCGACCGCAGAGGGGAAATGTAGATGTAGTTCACATATCGGACTTATAATATCTGCCACAGTATTGAAACTGCACTCAAAAATCAGATAATAGCTTCCTCTGATGGGGTAATTAAAAACAAATCCAAAACGTCATCTGAGTCACAGCTATCGATAAACATAATCTGACTGAAATGAGACAAAATGCTGTACTTTCATCTCTAAACCTCTGTTGGCGACTTCTTCAAAAGCCTTTTGGAGTCGGGTATTTTCGTCAAAGAGATGATATTTGAAGTATCGATGATAGGCTTTGCCCTCACTAAAAGTAAATATGTACAAAGCCTGACTTCTGACAGTCTGCTCTTTTGAAAAGGGGATTGATTTGTTTGAACGGTGCCTCGATTGCATCCACTTCAACAGGAGAATACATTAGAGAGCTCTGGAGAAGCTTGGAGGGACGATTACAGAGATGCATGTGGCTGCAGGGGGACGCAAAAGACCTGGATGTCCATCGGTCCACAGGAACACAAACCAGACTGTTGGTTCGCAGGAAGAAAACTCTTCCTCAGAGTGTCCTGCGATGATCACAACAAGAGCAAATAAGGAGGAGACAGTAACAAAGTCCTTATGTGGACTCAAAATGTGTGTATAATAGAGGTCTTTCACTTTCATGGACCCGAAACCGACCCGACCCGAGCAATTATCATAAGTCCGGGGGTCCGAACCTGAATGGATCCGCAATATTTGGACCCGGAACCGACCCAACCAGAGTCTAGTTTCCGACCACGAACCGAATCGATTTACCCGAATAGAACCGAGACAATCCAGCCCATAGTTGCTCCTGTTAAAGTTGTCTAGCGTTGAATAAAACTTGATTTTCTTACCTAAAGTTGTCTTCTTCTACCTGTTCAGTTGCTACATAGGCTACGTGATGGAAACAACAATAAATCCACGTCGTTATTTTCTTTGTGGATACAGATGCTATTGGTAGCAACTGCTAATGCTAATAGCCTACACCGGTCAGGACGTGTCGTTAGCATGTTCTCTCATCCAGCTTTGTCATGTTGGCGATCTGTTGTGCTTTACAGCTGCTGGGCAAACCGCTAATAACACGCTATGGCAACAACATGATTGTTTCATGACAAATACGCCACGTTAATTAATAATCATTTAACTGCCCCGAGTCCTGACATTGGCTGCCACCGCCAATATCTTTACCTCTCTCTCTCGAGTAAACGCGAACCCAGCCTGTCAGAGAGCACCAACTGGACCCGAGACTAACTGTACCGATTCCAACCCAAACCTGGAGTCACACCTTTTGAATGGACCTGAGACCCGATTCCGGTCGGGTTGGAACCTCTGGTTTTCGGGTTGTCGGGTTGTTCCGAGGACCTCTAGTGTATAAACCTTGACTTGTCATGCCATCTTTTTTAACCAGTGCTAAAATGTCCAACCTTTAAGCTCCCTTGAAAGCTGTGACCTGTGCCTCTTTTCAAAAATCGGACCACCGGGTTTGTGCTGCTCGCTTCTGCGGGACAGCAGATAGATATAGCCTGATGTGACACTGGTCGAAGGTGAAGATGGGGCGGCGCCCTGCGAACCCAAACTGCTCGCTGGATGGAAGCAGGCCGCCAGTGGAGTGCGCGGTTCATTTTCTTGTTTTGCATGTCGTTGACCGTCGTTGACCGTTTACCGTCAGTGCACGGTGATGCATATTGATGATGATGGAGTGGCTGGTCCTCAGGAGGTGTGGCAGGGCATTTTCCAACTGGTTCGATTCCTGGCCTTGACGTCCATATATGGAAGTGTCTTTGAGCATTTCGCTCCAGTGTGTTCATCCAAGTGTGTTTGATAGAAAAAGCACTCCCTCGACTTGACAGAGGAAGAAGTCTGTGCAAATCTCCGTGGACCACGAGAGTGTTGTGTGGATGTGGATGTGGTGTAAAGCACAACAGGACGAGAAAAGCGCTATTTAAATAAATGCAGTTCTTCACATCTTGTAATTAAGCGGTCTCATGATGGTAAAGTCTATAGTAGGGATGCACGATTACTGTTTTTTAAAACCGATACCGATAAACCGATAACTTTCAGCTTCCTAAAGGCCGATATCAATAACCGATAACACACACATATACCTACGATCATTACATCAATACTATGAACAAAACCAAAAACAGTTTTGAGTCTTTAAATGAACACATATTTATTTTTTCCAATGAAAAACTACTTGGCAAGTTCTCAAACATTTTCGTAAATCTATCAAACAAACCTATTTGATATCTCACATTAACTTAAATAAGGTGCATTACTGACTGATATAAAAAATAAAGGCTTCTTGAACTGATGGAAATACATGCATCAGAATTACAAACTGAAAAAGGGCATTCCAGAAGTTTACAAAAAAATAAATATACATAGAAAATTAATGCACTAACACAAGTTAGATTCATTATTTCTACCTTCTACCCATTTCACCTTTGCCCGTGGATCATCTTTGGTAAATTTCTTGGATTTTTCAAAAGCCTCGCCAATGTGCGTAAGTCGTGGTGAATTCTCTGCTGCTGACTTGCTTGCATTAGCGTTAGCTCACATTAGCGTTAGCACGATTTGAAAACTTTCAAAAGCGATGGTTATGTTTCAGATGGCTAAGGTTTACATATTAAAGCTTGTGCTATTTTTCCCTCTTCGTGGAATTCGCTTGGAGCATTTGTCACAAATAACCAGCGAACTATCTTCTTCTGAAACTTTAAAGAAGTTCCATACAATCGCCGCCATGTTGTTTGTTTTCATCAGCACACTGTGATGTAGGCTGCATTCAAGGTGTAACGAGAATTCCTCCGTTACCTCGTTTGCTAGTCGTTCTTTCTGGCCTTTTCTATTTTTTCTGTATTTTATGTGTAACATGTGGGAAAATACTGCAAATATCAATTCAAGTCAGCAACTACCAAAATGATGACCGAGTTAACAAGTTGTTTTCTGGCATGAGGGGGTATTTTTGATTTTCCTTATTGAGAAGTCGTTTTTCTAATTATGCCGACGTCACATGAAAATAACATTCACTGCCGGTTATTCAGGGCTCAGTGTGAGCGAGGCATTGCCGTGTTGACAAAAAGATATATGTTTTTGGGGCTATTCGTCATGATATCAGATTTATCGGAATGACGTCATAATTTCCTGGTATTAATTATCCTGCACCTCTAGTCTACAGGTACCATTCTTGACAACAATTAAGAAGTTCTCTAAAATAATGCGATGCTCTAAGGCACAGGAAAAGGGTATTTAAGGATATACAGCTGTTTAGTCATAAAACCTGAACTTATTTTCACATTGCACATGTTCATCTGTCACTATTAAACATTAAACATCCCTGTGACTTCTCTGTTGCTGTTTCACCAAGCTTTTTCGCAATTTTTTTTTTTTCCAAGGAAATTTCATCCTTGAAGATGATAGTTTACCACTATCCATCCTGGTTTTAATAATGAATCGGAAAGCCCTTAACTAAAATTTCCTTGTTTCATCGCTTCAGTTGTTTTGTTCACTTGATGCAGACTAACACTTTGACCCTTTAGAGGCAGAGCAGCATCACCTCCAGGACGACAGGATGTTTGGTGAATGAGCAGCCTCTCGCTGCATCAGTTGGGGTTCAATAACCTGTGGAAGGTGTAACAGTGGCAGACTCTTACTTGTTTGTTTGGTTAAACTCAGGAGGCTAGATAGTTTTGATCAGGCAGCGTGGTATCTGCACATTTGTGACCAGAACAACCTGCAGGTTCAACTGTTTGAGTCCATCTTTTGTGACGGAAACCTCATGCTGATGCTTTATGATGTGGAGAAAGTGAAAGTTGATCCCGCTGCAATGGTTGGTTTGTTGTGGAACGAGCTCAGAAACAACAGAGGTTTTCTCCGCGGCATCGTGAAAATGATTCATCATGTTTGTTCTCCAAGACTTCTGTACGCACGGGAGAAACAGCTGGCTGAAAACAGTCCGTCTGAATCTCCATGTCATTCCCGCCTTCACGTTCTTCATTTCCATCATCACTCATGAGTTCATTTCATGTGGTTTTATTTGTGTTTCGTTCGTTTAATTTTTTTTTTTTTACCTTTAACAATCAGACACAAACATTCAAGACTGAGAGAGACAGAAGAGGCTGGGTGTCTCCGACCAGAAAGACTCATCTCTGCAACAAGTCTTTCACTATTTAATAAAAAAACCAAAAAAAAAGAAAACAGGACAATCTAAGCGGCCAAAAAGCAAACCTGTCTCATGAATGAATTGTTTGGATAGATGGAGAGACACCAGCCCACTCAGCCATCACTGGCTCTCTCACTCTCTTTCTAATTTCTATCTGTTCACAGGGGACATCACTCAGAAGGGTTATGAGAAGAAGAGGTCCAAGCTGATCAGGGCATATGCTGGAGGTAATTTAGCGACCTCTGACCCCCCTCCACACACCCCCACTCAGCTAAAATATTCCCATACCACTACTAGAGTATCGACGTGGTATCATGACAGTTGCGTTGACTCCGTACTCGCGTCCATCGATCCAGTCTCAGCCATTAGTGGATGTAGGCTAGGACTCCCTAGAGCTCAGCTTGGGCCTGCTCCTCTGTAGACGCGTCTGCTCGCGCTGTAGTCGCTCGCTGGCTTCACGCAAACACACCGAGGCCCCGACAGGCCTCACTGCAGCTAAAACAGCACGCACACCTCCATCACGCACCTGGTTTACCCTCGCGATGCATCACAGATGTCAGCAGACGCAGCGTGGGACACTGAGGGATGTTCTGAGAGCAGAGACGCGACGACCACATTTTATAATTTTATTTTGTGTTATTCCTTTTGATTATTATGATTTATGAAGTCAGAAAAATGCTATTTTTCTGCCGTGTCAATTCACCTCCATGTTTGTGTTTCTTTTTGGCACTTTTTTTTTTGGCTCTTGTCAAACGTGTGCGTATTTGTGTGGGTATATATATATATATGTGTGTGTGTTCCTGTCCGCCTGCTTATCTGCCTGCCTCTGTAGGTATGGAGGGGCCCATGTCCCACCGGGCCCCGCTGGGCCCTCCGTCTGCTGCCCGCTTCCACCGGCGGAGAACATCTGGCACGAGGGACGAGCGCTACCGATCAGGTACGGAGATCACACGTTGCCGCACGCTTTGATGGACAGAACAAAGAAAACAAACGGAAAAAAAAAAAAGTCAAAGGGAACCAGCTGGACTGAAGCCGTCGTCTTTGATTTATTCTGGGGGAGTCAGTGCAGCTGAGCTCAGTTAATTTGTAAGTGATGTTTTACTTTCCAAGGTCCACTGAACTCTATATATATATATAAAAAAAAAAAAAAAACTCTTAGGCGGTGTCCTTAGCATTGCTTTCCATTCACTTTTGAAAGCACTTTGAATGGACCGTCCTCAGACGCTGGCAAACTGAACTGTGGGGTCCGTGGACCATGGTGGCTGCTTCCATCAAAAGTTGGGGAGTGAAATCGGACGTGATCCCCCCCCCCGCAAAAATCAAAATCCAGGAAACTGTAGCCGGAGCCCCCCGAGCCTAAATAATGTGTTTAAAATTATGTTTAAAAACCGCAAAAAAGTAGCGAGACACTGCAGCGAAACAAGACAAAAGCTCAACTGTGGTCTTTCTGTTACCTTCACAGCCTCTGGTCTCTGAACCGTAGTAAATAAAACCGCTGGTATTGTGCTATTTTTGGTTTGTAATTAGCGGATAACATGCTAACAACAACAAAAGAAAAAGTCCGGTTTTCTCTGCATGGAACGAGCACTTTAGTTTGGCACTGCAGGAACTTGTAACATCACACAGGTTGTATTGTTGGGCTCCTGTCGGTTAACAGAGAATGTAAATCTATACACGCTGGGCTGCTGTTGATGCTCACTACACTTTTCATCTAACCCCGTTTTCTTCTGACCGTCCTACGACACACACACTACATTACCCATAAGGCCACCTTCTTAAAGGGGCCAGGCTGGCTCACAACATTTCTTCGCTGTGAGAGAACGCGCACAACATCCTGTGATGTTTCCGTGATCTTTTCTTGATTTTTTAATATATTATATATTTCTGAAAAATCCGCGAATAACTTAAAGCGCGAATTGGCGAGGGATCACTGTAATACTACCCTGCATTCGCTCTAATCAAATCTGTCAGTCCAACCTCGTCTCGGGTGTTGTCGCTGAAACGACGTGGGAAGGGCGTTCCAGCGAAACATTTGTGCCGAGCTTCTAATAGGTTTCACTCCCCAGTGGGGACATGGAACAGGGAGCAGCCGAAACGGAGGATAGATAGTGATGATGGAGTTAAAATGAGGATGCAGCGCCCTTGAGCCGACCTCGAGCGATTTCTTGTGACGTCGCATTGCTCCTCCTATGTTCTCATGCGGAGGGGTGGGGCTTCAAAATTTCAGTTTAAAGCCACATTTGAGGTTTATTTAAACCTTGGCATTTTGTTGTAATGCAGAAATATAAACAA
This sequence comes from Hirundichthys speculiger, assembly GCA_018398805.1. Classification (NCBI taxonomy): domain Eukaryota; kingdom Metazoa; phylum Chordata; class Actinopteri; order Beloniformes; family Exocoetidae; genus Hirundichthys; species Hirundichthys speculiger. The sequence continues at coordinate 2,153,200 of JAGFBZ010000328.1, read as the reverse complement.
CAACTTTGTCCAGATCACTCCAGCCAATAAAAGTAGCTCTTTTCTCAACTTCCTCCACCTTCATACGAGCCTGTCTCCTCCACCTTGCTGTTAGGGAGCGAGGGATCGTAAATAAGTAGGAAGCCTGCAGCAGCCTCAGTCTGGTCTCTTCTATGGTTTTTACATATCCCACCAAAGCATACTCTCTGATACCACCACTCACGTAAAGGACATAAGGAGAAACCTCCTGTCAGTGCAGTTACATAGAGAACAATGACTACCCTGACTGGACAACGCCCTTACGCTGGATGCCTTCAACTGTGGGGTTGGTCAAATGTAAAGTGGCCTCTTGCTCTGCATAGATGTTAAACGTGCCTCCTCACCTCCACCTGGTGGCGTTGCTTTCGTCAGCGTGGGAAAGTTGAACTTTTCACTTTAATTGTGGCAGCATAGCCAGTGCTAGCCGCTGAAATCATGCATGGGGGTGGAGCTGCTTCAAAGCACGTGGCACCTTATATACCAAGCGGAAGAACTACAAACATGATTATCATGTATGACAAAAGCACGTCAGAAACCCCCACCTTGGAGCACTGCGGCAGAGCGCGAGTCTACCTTCTTTTGCACAACTGATAAAAATAACACTGCATAATCTGGATATGTCAGTTTGGATATGCTATTTCTCCAAAAGCCGTACTGTTGCTTTTCAGATATTTTCACAATCTCATAATTTACGTCAGATCCGTGCAATAAAATGCAGTGGTTTTCATGGACAAATTCATCACTTGATGTTGCAGAGTTAAAGAGCCCAAAAGGAAAAACCAGTCCTGAATGCTAAGGAGGTCCTGTTTTTATCCCACGAGAGAGAGAGAGAGAGAGAGAGAGGGAGAGAGAGAGAGAGAGAGAGAGGGAGAGGTCCTGGGTGGCTCCTATAAGAAGGGCCAGAGCTTCTTCTTGGCTGTTGCCAGAGGACATTTGTGCCATCTTGGCTAAATCTTCTTTTAAAGTTGATTTGTGATTGCTCCATTCATTCTGACTATTGACAGTTTGGGGTTGGAGACCATCGAGAGCATCGACCAGCTCATGATTGGTCGTTTTAAATGCTGCTTCACCCACACAGACTGTGATGAACAGATATTATCACCTGGTATCCAGACAGGTGGCTCTTTAAGAGGGGAAAGTGGTGGTTGTGCAAAATCATGAGCTTTATGATGCAGTGATTGGTGTCCGCGCCCAAAACTGTCAAAAGTCAGATTGATTTGAGAAAGCAAAAATTAATGTGAGAGTGGAAAAGCCTTACTCTGGTGGGAAATCAGGCCCTCGTGACATCCTGAGGACTCAAAACAGGATTTCTTTTGCGCATGAGGCCTTGTTTTTGTCCTGCTCTGCGAATGAAAAGCAACAAACTTCTCTGCAAGAATAGTATAATTTGCTTGCAAGCATATTTCATTGTGTTCTCGATGTTTGACTTAAATGTGATGCCACAGTTTTTAATGGTGTAGATGATTAAATGTGCCCTCCACAGGGTGTACAGCTTTGCAGAATCTCATTGTGCTTATTTGCTGCTTTAAACTGAGACTCTGAGTGTTTTTGCACGATTCAGCATTAAAAGAATTTTGGTCTTACGGAGGCCCTTCGCTGAGAGATGAAGCATCTTCTCCAGTGTGTTTAAAATTTGCACTTATTTGCCTCTAAGTTTTAATACATATTAAACTTCTAAACTTCTGAAACAAACAACAACACCTTTAATTTGGATGATAGTACGCACATCAAACTTACGCAGTGTCACAACACGTGTTTCCGTCCAGAGTTGTTTCAATATTTCATCGTGATGTTTAATTTTTTATCTCGTGTGTAAAAATGCAACACACCAACGGTTGCATTTAAACGGGACGCATCCTCCGCCGCTGCATGCAAATCACCTTCTGCCTGTTTCCCAGACGTCCACACGGAGGCGGTCCAGGCGGTGCTGGCGCGACACGTGGAGAGGAAGGTGGCGGTGCCGATGCCCTCCAAGAGACGCTCGCTGGTGGTCCAGACCTCCATGGACGCATACACGCCTCCAGGTGACGACGCACACACAGAACGCCCGACCCTTCACCAGTAATCCCTTTTTTTTAACCTACACCGATCAAGCTTAACGTTACGACCACCGACACTCGGTCGCGTTACAACGTGCACTTGTCTCGCTTACAAAAAACCTGCATCCTGGCTTTCCTACGTATGGAAACACCTTCCCCAACGAGAGCTGCCCTCCCCCCAGGAGGTCGGCAGTGGACCCCTCAGGGGATTTTCTTTAGGACACAGCAAAGAATCTGAGGTGTTCATTAGGGGTGTGAAAAAAATCGATTTGGCAATATATCGCGATTTTCGGGCGCCCAATATAATATCGATTTTTCAGCTCCTAATATCGATTTTTTTAGGAAAAAATTTACAGTGGTTACAATGCTGTCAGTATGTCGTAATGGTTACTTAAATGTGCAAAAACACTAATAATAAACAATAAATAGGTTGTTTTGAAAGCAAATATTAATTGATATTAACTGGGGAGAATATCGCAATATATCGCCATATCGTGATAATATCGTGTCGTGACCCAAGTATCATGATACATATCGTATTGCAAGGTCCTTTTGGACCCATTTGGTCTTCAGGACCCCACAGACACAAGTCTGATGGCGTCTGCGAGCGGATCTACTGGTAACGTCCCGGTGCTCCTGGACACCCTCGTTATTACGCGGGTCATCACATTGTTACGCTTGATCGGTGTACGATGTAGACTGTAATGCGGTGCTGGATTAGGTCGTCTGCTGAGGTCTGTATTTATCGGCTCAGGTTCATTTATTTTCTATAATGGGAGCCATTAAATGAGAGAAAGATGCATCTTTTTCCTGTGACTGTGATTGTGAGGTTTTAACAGGAACACACACACACGCACACGCAAAATGCCAGATGAAATAAGTTGTCGTAAGCCTTGATTCTGACCTCCAAGATGCCAAACTGTGCCCAGTCAGGATTACGCTGTAAGACTGCGTCTCTGCTTGCTTAAATATCTGAGCATCTTAGAGTCACGCAAAACTGATGGATCTGCTCTAAAATCAACCCAGAGACAGCTGGAATGACAGCGCTCCTTTGAAAGCAGGAAACATGTTTTTAATTATCATTACCAGCTCCGTTTCAGAGTTTTTCTTCGCTCTGTAGCCACACAGTTCTGGCTGAACAGTCGAGCCGGCCGACCTTTAGCTCAGATCTGACCGCTCCGCCAGATTGACCGTGATCAGAGCTGATGGCATAATTTTGGTGTTGATTGAATTTTAATGAGGGGAGTATAATAACTTTATTCCCCGGTAATTGGCTTTTTAACCTTTGGCAAAGTTCCTAAGTGTTCCTGACATCTCCATAAAAGCTCATGTGACAAGAGTATTGAACTCACTCTCTGACAACAATGTCGCGTGATCTCAGTCCAAACGTTAGGGTTCGTGTGCCTGATCTTCTGCGCTCACACGATGAACTCATGCTCGGAGAAGTCTTTTTTTTTTTTTTTTGAAAGTGCAGCCTAAAGCCAGTCGAGAGTAAATTAGTTCCTGTGGTGTTCTGCTAAAAAAAAAAAAAAAAAACTGCAGAGCAGGAAACTGAAAAGTATGACTCCCGGTTTAAGTCTGAGGGACGTCGAAGTGAATCTCACAACAAACTGCCACCATGTTTAATTTTTACACTATTTATATACTTACCTGCACCACGTGGCCAACAGTTTGTGGACATAGATGTCACATTATGCTGAGTTATTTCACCCATAAGAACGTTAGCGAGCTCCATTATTGATGCTGGATGAGACGGCCCGGCTCACTTTCCCAACTCCCAAACTTCAGAGTACTTTACGTCTCTACTTCTCAGTATAAACAACATCATTTTACATCAGACACAATATGAAATTGATTTCGAAAGAGAACGACCATACTCTTTGCAGCTTCCTCTCCAGCTTCCACTTGTAGGGCTCTGATTATATGGGGGGAGTCGAGTTCGTCGCCCCCTATATCCCCACATAAGCCTTGTAAATGGGGGCTGATTGGAGCCCGGATGCCAGAAATCAAGTATATTTTATCATGAGTGAAGTGAAAGAAGCTTCTCCGGGTGCATTTGCAGATATTTGCAGTCCAGACGTTTCTTCTCCGGGTCCTGCTCAGCGCCGCTGCAGAAGAACACATAAATCCTCGCGGTCCTCTGTGAATTTCCAACAAATCCTTCCAAAAGCACAGCAATAAAAGCTGGAACCATTACGGACATAAAAGTGCTGCAAAGTAACGGCGGTTGCGGCGACTTCTGCTCTGCCATTCGTGCTCCGCCGAAGTCCCGTTTTGTCCCTTTCACCGGCTCGGAGCCACAAATGTGCCATTAGCCTGAAGCCATCCATCCAGTCTCTGTTGCTGCGTCATTCTGTTCACGGTGGCAGGAAGGCTGAAGCCTTTGGCTGGAAATCATCTTCTGGGATCAGCCGTATTTGTAAAAGTGCGGAGCTGGAGAGCGATAAGTGAACATGAAACATCGTCGTACAAGAATAACTCTCTTTGAAGCCTGAAGTCTTGTTTATTTATGGGATTATGTTCACAGTGTCCATCACAGCAGAGATCAGAGGAGGGATTTCTGCTAACGTCCTGCTGAAACAGTGTTTTAAGAGACAAACACTGATTAGGAACCCAGTCTGGTCATTTTGTGTGATTCCAGCCAAAGGGCCCAAACAGGGCGATGAAAGAGAAAACTGACTGAATCTTTAGATCCAGTGTGAAGCTGCTGTAGCTAAAGCAGCGCTCCTTTATTAGACAGGAGACAACAGGGAAGTGATTTGGGTTGTTAATGTAAAAGAACAATATTGTTTCAGTGGGAATGTTCAATAAGATCAGTGCCGTCACATTTATGTCAGATATTCTAACACCAGACAATTCAACTGGACGGATTTAGGGGAAATAGTGTTCATTAGCAGTTAGCTTAATTTGTTTTAACATGTATTTATTCAAACGAGCCAGATGCAAGAACTAATTCTTCACTCAATTCCTTGTTTTTTTGTCGCTTCTGGGTGCTTATCAAGGAGACGTTTTGCACATGAATCGTCAGTTTATTATATTTTACATGGAGACCGATCAGCTGACCAGCAGATTGGTTCTGATTGTTGATTGGCTGATCTCAGTGTCGATGATGCCAATTTTATTCTATTTTATGTTTTCCAGGTCAGTAGATGCATTTGCAAATGAAATTACTGAGAAATACAACTTTTTTTTTTTTTAAATTGTGGTAATAAGGCATCATGACCCAGAAGCACATCAACACATCTCAAATTTTAACCTTCAGTAACCAAAAACCCAAATATGACAGTTCTTGTAAAATAAAAATACAGCATCGCTCTAAACCTGATGTCATGGAGCTAACAAAGCTAAGCTAAAAGTAATAAAGCACGCACCCTGCAGACTCTGCTATCTTTCTATGTTAAATAAGTACATGTTTTTATAAGACAGTTTGAGGAAAGAAAAATAAGAATTGGCCGGGTCAGCCCTTTTAGAAAACCAGAATTGGCCCAAAAAAATTACAATCCGTGCATTTTTCTGTTGTACTTTGTGTTTGTGAGATAAAATTCACAGCGAATTCCTCATTAACATCAACCAGAGTGCAAAGTTAGTTTTGAATTTGTAAAACGCAGAACTGTCTCACATCAAAGCCATGGCTCAACATTTTCGGAAATATGCTGATTTGCTTTTTTATTGGTTGAGAGTTGGGACAGAAGATCGGTGCACTGTCGTGTTTTGTGACAGTTATCTCAGCGTGAAGACAGTAAACGAATAACTATTTTTAAAAATCCTCTGAAGATCGTTATTTAGCTTTATTCAAATCACACGGAAACAGAGAAATTTAGAGATTTAAACTCTTCACGTAAAGAAAAATTAGCAGCTTTCCCAAACTGTTGAATTTTATTGTTTGTTTTCTCTATTAGCTGTTGCTTCTGTTGATCTTGTGTTATTTCAGCTGTTGTGTGAAACTTTCCTATTAACAAATAACGGCGGCTGCCGACTCTCACCAGGCCTGTCCCCCCTGTGCTCAGACTCGTCGTCGGGCTCCGAGGAGGAGGGGGGGCCGGGCGACGACATGTCCAGCATGGAGCACTGGATGAGCCGCCCTTCCCAGCTAGGCCCCGCCCACCTGGGCTCCACCTCCTCCTCGTCCTCGTCAACGCAGAGCGGGGGCAGCGGGAACGCCGGGCGGCTGGCCGACTCGCTGGCGCACGCCCACATCTCGCACCTGGCGCACACGCACCTGGGCCACACCCACCTGGGCCAGTCGCACCACCAGCAGGGCCACCTGTCGCAGTCGCATCACGGTGAGAGCAGATTTTTGCATCGCCTGTGTGTTTCCCCTTCAGGTTAATTCTCAAAAGTGTCAAAGCCTTTTTTTAAATCTTGATTTTTCTCCTTAATATATTCTGACAGTATTTGGTCAAAAAAAAAAATGAGATAAAGTTTTAAAAGATGCTGCTAATTGCCACATTGACATCCTTTCTCTTGATAATATGCACATTTTAAGAACTGCAACTTCTAAATCTCAACGGTTTGATGCTTTTACATGTTACTTAAAACAATTAATTAGGCATCGGCGTTGATGCTAATTACCTATCCGCCCTCTGCCTTCCCACGGAAATACGCGAGGCAGCGCCGTTATAATAGCAGGCCCATAAAACAGCCAGCGATGTGGAAGTTGTAAACCGATTAAACTCTCTTCAGAAGGATACAACAGGAGAGCGCAGACACTGAGCTCTTTGGCCGGAGTTCAGATGTGAACAGACAGTCCATTTAGATAAAGTGAATATAAGATTTCTTTAAGCAGTCGATGACAACGAGGCAGATTAGGAGATGATAACAGATTTCCGGTACAACCGAGTCACGGGCTGCAAGGCTGAAGAATATCTGTCGTGCCATTTTAACAAATAAATGGATAAATATACCTGAGATGGATGAAATATATTCATATAAATGAGGAGCTGCCAGTTATTAAAAAGGTTTCTATTTTAGGAATATTTCCCGGAGGTCAGTTTTTATATGTTTTGCGTGACTTTTTTTTTTTTTTTCCGAAGCCACATTTATACCGGCGGTTCACTCCGTTTCCATCTCTTATGTTAAAACGACGGCTTATCTGACGGACGCGGGTCGGACGGGGCAGCAGAGCCGATCTGGCATCTCATTTCGCGCCGACCCCGTTAACTGGCGCCGCTTGGCTGATTTGGGGTTTTAATGCTGTAAATTCGCCGTTCGGTTTTGCAATTCATCAAAATCGCCGAGCTGACACGGTTCTGCACCGGCAGCCCGGTAATAAGCCTTTTTTGTATTCGCCAAAATGTAACGTGGTTCATTTACATGTAACAGACGCGGAAACTGATGTGAATTTAGATAGAACATGTAGTACATTACAGGTCTGACGCCTGCCAGCATTTATATGTTCCCATATGAGCTGGAAATAGGGGTGTGAAATAAAATAGATTTGGCAATATATCACGCTATCTGCCATGATCTCCGCTGGTCAAAACGTGCAAAACCGAACTAGCTCTTTGAGTTGGACTCAATTTATTGTTTATTGTGAGGAAGCGGTGTGAAGCCTGAAGTTGCTTCGTCAGTTTCTGTGGTCAGCAGGGCTCAGTAATAGTTAAAAAATAGTCAAATGTCCCTTTATGAGACAGTTGACACTGATATTTTAACATGATAAATTTTAGGGGTGTGAAAAAAATCGATTTGGCGATATATCGCGATTTTCAGCCGCCCAATATAATCGATTTTGCAGCTCCGTATATCGATTTTTTAGGAAAATACAATAAATAGGTTGTTTTGAAGCAAATAGTTTTGACTTAATTTGTCCTCTGAATGATCAATATCATCTGATGAACATATCCAGAAACTTGATTTTTCATCTCTACTTTTAATTTTGATATTAACTGGGTATAATATCACAATATATCATGATATCATGATGATATCGTATCTGGACCCAAGTTTAATGATACATATCGTATTGTGAGGTCCTTGCCGATACTCACCCGTAGCTGGAAATGGGTCCCACAGGGGTTCCTCCCCAGGCTCCATGTTGGTCCTGCCTGTGTTTGCTCTGATGAGATCTACCTGGGTTTTAGGTGGAGCCCGTCTGGCTAATTTACTCATTTGAGGCATATTTTACTAAAAGTACAGTATATGGGAGCCACACAATTTGCTCCTTTTAACTTGTGCCCCTATATTTTCCCACGAAGCCGTCCCATTTGGGTCCATTATACTAAAGCTGCATGGGATCCATGTCATTTTCCTCATCTCAAGCCCAAATCTACTCTGCACCCAAGTGGCCCACTTTTAATCCTAATGGGGCACACGCGGACATGCTGGCTAGAATAATATGAATGCATGGACATTTTTTTTTGCATAATTTATGAGCACTGTATTTTTCATGGAGAGCTATCCTTCAGGGCTCACAAATTGAAAAAGTCTCCGTCTCATCAGTAATGCAGCGTACTGCAGAGAAGCATTTCACACTAGTTTCCCAGTAATATCCTCAGCGTAGCCTCCAGTCTGGCCCCGTTCATCTACTGGAGTCGGCTTTCACTCACCCTGTCAGCGCGAACACACTGAGACATGGCTATGTGTCGGATCCGCAGGTATCGGCCACCTGTCTCTCAAGAGGAAGGGAGCTCTGAGCGTGGCGGAGAACGGCGGATCTCTGCGGCGGTCCTGCGAGTTCGGATCCGACATGCTGTGGCCGCCACCTCTGGAGTCAGATGGTACGTACAGCATGCAAAAAAAATTTTTAAAAATCACCTGAATCAAGGTTGTGTTTGCACTAGGGGTGTGAAAATTTTCGGCCGCCCAATAAAATATCGATTTTTCAGCTCCTAATATGTATTTTTTTTTTTTTTGGAAAATTCATGTATTAAAACACCAATAATAAACAATAACAACAATAGTTTTGACTCAATTTGTCCTCTGAATGATCAATATCATCTGATGAACATATACAGCGACTTGATTGTTAATCTCTACTTTTAATTTTGATGGGTAGAATATCGTGATATCGTGATGATATTGCATCATGACCCAAGTATCATGATACAATATTATCACAGTATCGCACATTCTTGTTGGAAGAGGAAGGGGCCAGCTCCAAACTGTTCCCATCAAGTTGGGAGCATGAAGCCACCTCCTTACGATGCTATATTATCGCGATAATATCGTATCATGGCCCAAGTATCATGATACATATCGTATTGCGAGGTCCTTCCCAATACTCACCCCTAGTTTGCGCCAAATTGAGCGTTTTTGTATAAATCTCAGGAAAAGCACACTGGCCTACTTTTAGTTATTGTGTTGGTCTCATCTGTAATCGATCTGAATTTAGAACGAGCCTGTTGTCCTCCATCGTTTCAGTGATTTTATACGAATATTTATTAACAGATTCTTGGTCAGAACAGTCGGTCATATAAACATACACAAATTTGACTCATCTCATCATCATTTATTCACACATGCAGAAATTGTCATCTTGACCAGAATAACTGTACCCTGACTGGCTTCTCTGTGTGCCAGGGACGCGACCCAGTTACCCACGAAACAAAAACGACCATCAGATCGTGTCTAATTGGCCGTGAAAACAGTAAAACATGGCACTTGACAAACGGCGCAGCGATAGAGACGAACGATGAGTCACCGCTGGCTGTTTGCTGTTCCTCTGTCTCCATCTGTCCGCTCCACGTTTCCTCCTCTCCGTGTCCCCTCCAGAGAACCACTCGGCCCCCCCGGATGTGACGGGGTACTCGTCGGACTCGTCCCACTCCCACACCGAGCGTCACCACATGTCCAACATGGGAACAATCGCCAGGAACACGCAGAAGTACGGCAACGCGGAGCGCATGGAAACAGGCGACGGTAAGAGTCAGCGCCTCCGTCACAGAGGCCGAATAAAGACAGTCCTGGTAAAAATAGCAACTCTTTAATCAGGAAGTGTGCTCAAATTGGACCAGCGCCTCAGAGATCCGGCCAATTACACAGTTTCTGTTGATGTCAATCCCCTGGTTGAACATATCGGGCTTTTTTTTTTTTTTTCACCCTTTATTTTCCTACGCAAAAGCTGACAGAGCATCTTTGTTCTTTTTTAGCGCGGTCACAGTTAGAAAACTGAGAGCTGTCTTCAGCGAAACGCCTCGCTCATCAAACTGTGTCCCCATCAAGTGATTTCTGTAAAAAAAAAAGCCAGTCTCGAGGTTCGATCTCATTCTCGGCAGAACGTGCCGTAACTCTTGAGGTTGTTGTTGTTGGTGTTGTTACTGAAAAAAAAAAAAAGATCATCAGCCCTGCAAGCTATTCAGGCATTTTCTTTCCACTGGGATTCTTCCAGGTGTTCCAGTCAGCAGTCGTGTGTCGGCTAAGATCCAGCAGCTCGTTAACACGCTGAAGCAGCCTCGCAGACCCCCGCTACGAGAGTTCTTTGTCGATGACTTCGATGAGCTTCTAGAGGGTTAGAAACTACCTTTTGTCTGTATGACACTCTTGTCTGTCCATTTGTCTGTCTAGCTGCATTGTAATATGATTAATGACTCTGATTAGCATGTCTGCCTGCCCTGAACATGTTCACCTAACAGATCACGGAGAGGCCGCGGCGCGCTGGTCTAGCTAAGTGACGCGGCGTCCTCGGAGCGAAAGGGGTTTAGAAAACGAAATCCACGGGACGCTTGAAAGGCACAGAATATGACATCTGGTAGCTTACAGCGCAGAAAGGGATTCTGGGAGACGCGGACAGATTTACAGTTCAGTCTGTCGGAGAAGCTCACTCGTGAAAACAGCGCGGCAGTGTTGTCGCAGTCTATTCTCCCCGTCTCTGCTGAGTGGCACAGAGAGGATGATTGAGGGCTGATGACACTGGATGTCTGTCCTCCACGACTGCAGCTGGATGGAGAGCTGAGGGCCTGCAGTGGAGAGGGAAGCTGGCGGTTTCTGGCAGCTGTAATGGATAGTCGGCGTTTGTCGGGTTAAACGGGGAGTCGGCGCGTGCAGCAGCAGCAGCGCAGCCCAAGTTGACTGTCTGAACCGGATCATAGTCTATTATAGTTATTTTTAACTTCTTTTATTTAACAAAAGCGTTGCTGGTCAGCTCATTTGATGTGAATAAATCTACATTTTAAATATTAGACTCTTGCATGAACGTGGCTCCTACCTGCAGATTTTGTTTGACTGGGTCCCACCATATAATCTGTATGTTCATCTAGTTGTCTTTGTCTTCGTGTGTCAAACAATCATTTCCATCTAGAGAGCCAGACAGAATAGATGAGACGGACCAAACGATGGTTCAGTGGTTCACACGGAGCACAAACATACGTTTTCTGTAGATGCTAACCGCCATCTTTCCATTTGTATGAAATTCCTGTTTATTTAACAAAAACATTTTTGTGTCATATTTTCTGAGGCATTTCCTGATGCTGTAAATATGCGGTGACAGAAAAACAATTTTTTAACGTACAGTTGATGTGCTGGTTAAGACCTCCGAGTCACTCTAAATCCATTTTTATGACACTGGCTTAAAGCTAAATCCTCTCCCTGCTGCTGGAGTCTCACTGCTCACTAAACTATAATATGAATCAGGTGTTCGGTCACACGTCTCCATGAATAACAGGTACAGCCTGTGAATCTCCCTCTCATCTGCCCCGTCCTGCTTCAACAACACAACTGTCATTCGTTTACGAGCCGTAACGCTTATGGCGCTGTCTGTCTCCTCGTCTGCAGTCCAGCAGCCGGATCCCAATCAGCCCCGGCCGGAGGGGGCGGAGATGATGCCGGTGAGGGGAGAGGCGCTGGGAGTGGTCACCAACTGGCCCCCCTCCCTGGAGGCGGCGCTCCAACGGTGGGGAACCATCTCCCCGAAAGCCCCCTGTCTCACCAGCCTGGACACGGCAGGGAAGCCCCTCTACGTGCTCACATACGGTAACGAGACGCTTCATACGTCATGTGTGTTATCTGAGGGGAACTTTTAGTCCTGCACATCAGCTTGGAGGAGTTTCAGCTTGTTCCTTTGAGTAGAACAGCTGGTGTCAGCTCTAGAGCTGAGCAATTTTATCGATTCTGCAATATATATCGATATTTTATTTCCCCAGAGAGTATCGAGTATTCAGCTGCGGGTATCGATATTCTAAGCTTCTTTCAAAACCCCCGTGTCCCACCTCTAAAAGCTCGCAAGCAACAATTTGCACTGTTTAAATAAATGAAATTATTTTTCTCAACAATCTTTTATTCATTTTGTCCAGCATTTGCAAGCTGCTGTCAGCCATATAATGTGTATTGATGCTTTCAGTTCAATAAGTCAAACAAAGTCATTGGAACACTCACAAGATGTCACCAAAATCACTTTGTCCCTTTAAAATCTTTTGGAAAATGATGTAAATGTATTGTAAGATGAATATCAATATATATTGTATCATGAGCCAAATATCGTGTATCGTATCGTATCGGGAGATTAGTGTATCGCTACAGCCCTATTCTATTATCAGATATACAGCTGTATTTAAAAAAAAGGAGCCCATGTGGTCATTTTTTTTCCACTGTCTGACAATAAATGAGACCAAACCTTTCTCGTTTTAGGTCAATTGGGATTACCGAAATTATTTCTATTTGCTAAATGGCAGAACAATGAGACAGAATTTTTTAAAGATTTATTTTTTATTTTTTTATTACTTTCTTCAAAGTCAGGGTGTTATCAGATAGAGTCGATTGATTCTGCGATATATATTGATATTTTATCGAGTATCAAATATTGATTTTTCAGCCGCGGGTATCGATATTCTCAGCTTCTTCCAAAACCCCCGTGTCCCACCTTTAAAAGCTTGCAAGCAACAATTTGCACTGTTTAAATAAATGAAACTATTTTTCTCAACAAATCTTTTATTCATTTTGTCCAACATTTGCAAACTTCCTGTCAGCCATATAATGTGTAATTGATGCTTTCAGTTCAATTAATTCAAACAAAGTCATTGGAACACTCACAAGATGTCACCAAAATCACTTTGTCCTTTTAAAATCTTTCGGAAAATGATGTAAATGTATTGTAAGATGAATATAGATATATATCATATCGTGCGCCAAATATCGTATGATTGTGAGATTAGTGTATCGCTACAACCCTACTAGTCAGCTCCTTACACACCGTGTCTTTTTACTCCTCTGATGACTTCGACTTTGTCTTTCTAAGACTGTCTTTGTCTTTGTCCCGTCTTTGACGGGAGCGCTTCTGTGCGTGGAATTGCCGATTAGATGTCGGACCAGCTATCTCTTGAGATTCAGCTCACAGATATGCAGCCATGCATTTCCTCTTGCTGTCGTAACTTGGGATTTATTCTCCAATAATGTTTAAAAGCTGTTTCAAACCAAAGCCATTTTCACACAGCGATCTCTGCATAAAGATCCTCGGAGGACAGTTCCTTTCTTCTACCTCGTCGTCAGCATCAAGTTCTTAATGTCTGGTCTCTGGCTGCTTCATTCTGAATAAAACATGGCACTGAATGAATGCCAGTTTAAAAGATTACTTTTGTACAAAGGCCGCTCGATATATTGAAAATGTATCACATAAATAGAAAAAGAGCAAGCGGTCGTGTATTTGGCAGATCGGATGAAATCTTACTGCCTGAACGTTGATGCTAATTTACACAGAAAGTTATTGTTGATGCTTCAGCAAGGTGAAGTTTTCAAAAGAAAGATTGGTTCAATTTTTTCTGCATAGGGTGTTTACTGCCAGGCAGTAACTGTAGCTTCAGATTTCCTCTTTTCTCCAAATGTAACACTTTTTCTTTCAACAAAAACTGTTGGATTTTTACACCCACCTGACCATGAATCGTTTTTTTTTTTTTTTTTTTTTTTTTTTTTTTTACCCGACTGGCTTGTCCACATGTTCTTTAGCAAACTGCAAACAGGCTTTTAAACGCTCCGACGTTGCTCCAGTCCTCACAGACTCTTCACATCTGGCCGTTTCACCGATCTGTATTTATCCACCAGTCCTGGAGAGGTTGACGAGTGTGTGTTCACAGTCTGACTGTAGATTGGCAGAGTTCAAACTGTTCTTTTTACCGATAAGCATCAGTGGGTTTTCTTTCTGAGCTTCCAGGAAATCTGTTTTGTTTGTGATGTGAAGCACTTCCACGTGTATCTGTTGTGTAGCTCATGTTTCCCATAAGTCCTGCCGTCCAAATAAAACAGGGCAGCGTCTGAGAATAAAAACACCTCGGTCTTAGAGGTTCACGTATTATTCCGGCTCATAGTTACGTAATAAAAGATCACCGTATGGTCATGTTTATTTACTTTCAGGACTTGTAGCATCTCATGATGTTGTAGGATTAAAGCAAGGCTGTAAAGGAACACAATCATTGTGATCTTTTTTTTTTAAGTTGTCAGTTTTCAAACTAAACAGGCAGAACCTTTCCTGATACAACGAATGTTTGCGTCTCCATTAAAAGAGGTTTGCCTCCATAAATGTTAAGTTACAAGAAAATAAATACATGTGTCAGTTTTCTGCTTCACATCTGAAGAAGCACCGAATGTGAAATTTGTTTTTTTTTTTAAGGGTAATCGATAGGGGTGTGAAAAAAAATCAATTTGGCAATATATCGCGATTTTCGGCCGCCCGATATAATATCGATTTTTCAGCTCCTAATATCGATTTTTTTAAAAACACTAATAATAAACAATAAATATGTTGTTTTGAAGCAAATAGTTTTGACTCAATTTGTCCTCTGAATGATCAATATCATCTGATGAACATATACAGCAACTTGATTTTTCATCTCTACTTTTAATTTTGATATTAACTGGGTAGAATATTGCAATATATCGTGATAATACCGTATCGTGACCCAAGTATCATGATACATGTCATATTGAGAGGTCCTTGCCAAAATTCACCCCTAGTAATCCATCACCAGAGATGGTGTTTATGGGCACAAAAACAAAAAAAAAGATCTGCGTTTGAATCAAGCTGACTGTAATGACTGCTTAAAACTCTTAAATGTCATCGAATTACAAGCTGTTTGCTCCTTTCTTCTCCAAAACAGAAGACGAGCGACAGACTCTTCCATCCTATGACCTCAGCCTCTCCCTCCTTCTCCCTCTCAGCCTCATCTTCTTTGTTCTGGTCCCTGCAGGGAAGCTCTGGTCTCGCAGCATCAAGCTGGCCTACAACATCCTCCACAAACTGGGCAGCAAGCAGGAACCCATGGTGCGACCAGGCGATCGCGTGAGTCACGCTCCCACCATCACACACACGTTGTAGCTTCCTGGCCGCGTCTCCGCTCGCTTCAGTCTATTTGTTTGACTGTAATGAATCAGTGATAGTTCACATGCTGAACCTGAATCTACAGATCTGTCGTTTCTTTTCTTTTTCTTCCTCCTATCTTTCTGCCAACCCATAAAGTCAACGTTGTGTAATACTTTACTGTTTTCTATTTTTCAAACAAGGCAGTGGTCCCATAGCAAGAATTATGCTGCTGTTTCATGTGTGTAACATAGTCTTGTCTTAACACAAAGGGAAAAGACAAGAGGATTTTGTAGGCTTAACACCGCTAAATGAAAACCTCCAACTACCAGAACCTAAAAAAGCTCCACCACCAGTAAACGCCCGTTATCTCCCATGATGACATGATGCAGGTCTTTACTTTAATCGTCTGCAGGCTCCTGATTCAATGATAAAGTACGAGAGTAGTGTTGAAAATGATCTGAAGTTAGCGACTGATCTGCTAGCGATTGTGTAGTCGGCCCCTGGAAAATCAGTCAGTCATTGAACACAACGTGATGACGCAGAAGTCTACTTCACTGTGAGTGCAGAATACTAAAAAGCCTTCGTGCAACCCGTGAGGTTAAAATAACCCACGCAGGAACGTCCCATGCTATGAAGCTAACAGAAAGCAGGTAAAGCACGCAGCCTGCAGCCTCTGCTATCTCTCTTTGGTATCGCTAATGTAAAAAATACATAGGCTTAACGCCGCTAATCGCAAATTAAGATGTCATAGTTGTGGCAAATCTGGTGTGAATTTAATCACAACTGATTCTTGATTCTTTCCCTCTTTTGGTTTGTTCTCCACTCACAATAAAGTGCAGAAAGCTCTCAAGATGCCCTCCTGTGAATCCGCCTATTACTGTCTTTTAGGGGTGCACGATAACTATCAGGCCGATAACAGGAAATTATGACGTCATCCCGATAAGTCCGATATCACGACGAATAGCCCCGATAACACGGCAGTGCCTAGCTCCCTCTGAGCTTTGAATGACCGGCAGTGAATGTTATGTTCGGCATAATCAGAAAATGATTTCTTAGTAAGGAAAATCAAGAATACTCCCTCATGCCAGAAAACAACTTGTTAACTCGGTCATAATTTTGGTAGTTGCTGACTTAAATTGATATTCGCAGTATTTTCCCACATGTTACATATAGAAAATAGAAAAAAAAGATAAGGCCGAAAGAACGACTAGCAAATGAGGGAACGGAGGAATTTACGTTACACCTTGAATGCAGCACTGCCGCACAGTGTGCTGATTAAAAAAAAAAAAACATGGCGGCGATTGTGTGGAACTTCGTTAAAGTTTCAGAAGAAGATAGTTTGCTGGTTATTTGTGACAAATGCTCCAAGTGAAGGAGCTTTAATACTTTAAACCCGATCAGCCACCAGAAACATAACTGTCGCTTCCATGGATTTTTAAATCGTGCTAAAGTGACCTCACGGAAGCTAGCGTGAGTAAACCAGGAGCAAGTCCCCCCTCCCCTCCCCCCTCCTCTCCTCTCCGCTCCGCTCCTCGACATCATCTCTCTCATCTAAAGCTTCCATGAGATAAAAAAAATAATAATAATAAAACAAAACTACTGAGCCTCATTTACTTTAATTAAAGGCTTTCATTTGAATGGAACCACAAGCCAAAATCCTTTACACGTAATTTTATGTTACTATGGAGTGCACTTTTTCAGTTTATTTACACAGAGAAGTCTAACTTGTGTCAGTACATTATACACTGTGCATTATTTTTTATTGTCATTGAGGAATGATCTTTTTCAGTTAGTAATTCTGATGCATGTATTTCCATCAGTTCAAGGAGCCTTTATTTTTTTTTATATCAGTCAGTAATGAACCTTATTTAAGTTGATGTGAGATATCAAATAGGTTTGTTTGATAGCTTTACAAAAATGTTTGAGAGGCTTCCTATAGTTTTTAATTGGAAAAAATAAATATCTGTTTATTTAAAGAGTCAAAACTATTTTTGATTTTGTTCATAGTATTGATGTAATGATCTTAGGTATATGTGTGTTATCGGTATCGACCTTTAGGAGCAGAAAGTTATCGGTTTTCGGTATCAGTTATCGTGCATCCCTACTATATTTTCTTCCTTCAGGTGGCGCTGGTGTTTCCCAACAACGACCCAGTAGCCTTCATGGTGGCCTTTTACGGCTGTCTGCTGGCCGAGGTGGTCCCCGTTCCCATCGAGGTGCCCCTGAGTCGTAAGGTACGTCATGAAACACGTCGTTTCACGTTAATCCTCTCCGGTTTGGCCGCATCAGCAGCTGCAGACGCTCACGCTGTGTTTCATTTCGGTCACGTTCGTGTCTGTGCGGGAATGTCGGCGACGGCGCGGGACCGCTGAAAAACACTGCTTCTGGATCTTCGGGGCTCAGCTGTGTGTTGGCGACAAGTACTTCTGACAAGATAATCCCGTCTGAACAGCGAGCAGAAAATCACGTCTGACACGCGAGAAACCAGCCCTCCCGCCACCCGGCCACCACAGAAGAAAAAAAAACACTGTCATCAATTACGTTCCAGTTGTTCTGCCTCCAGACACCAACAGTTTCTAAAGACCGTCGCGGCGAAAAGCTTATATTTTTTCATTCCCGATTCTTGTCAGTTTTCAGCTGTGTTTTGGTCCTCGGTTCGTCCGTCGACTGTGGACCAGCCGTGAGACAAAGCCGGCTGTCTTTGCAGCACCGGCAGCAGCGTGGGGTTGGCATGGTTACACAGTGATGACTTGCTGCAGCAGAAAAGACCTTTTTTCTGCGCGCCGGTTTCCTCCCTTGAACCCCTTCCCCCCCCCCCTCCTGCCGGGTTTTCAGTGCTGCAGGATTTTCCATAAAATTTTAGTTTCAGCTGGTGGAACAGTTCAGCGAGCGGCACAGCTTCTGCATCGGCTGAATGTGTCAAATATTTTTTTCATAAACCGTGCATCTTGCAGTGCATTAACTTGTCTCCACATTTTCATCTAAACTATCTCCTGGATCCAGCTGTATTTACATGAAATCTTCAGTTCCTGCTCTGTTTTCCTGGTCTTCACACGTCTCGCGTTGTCCAACAGGACGCCGGCAGCCAGCAGATCGGATTCCTGCTGGGCAGCTGCGGCGTAACTGTGGCGCTGACCAGCGACGCCTGCCACAAGGGTCTTCCCAAGAGCGCAACAGGAGAGATCCCACAGTTCAAAGGTGACGGCGGGAATCATCAATCACAGCTGGAATTAAAAAGGGTTGATGGGGGGAAGGGAGGGATGTCCTGATGAAACACAATGAAAGGGGGGGGTTTCTGTTCAGCATGAATGTATTTAAATGTGTTCACTGGGGCTGGAATGTGATGCTCAGAAAAAGATCTGACAACTATTTTAAAAGCTGAGGATATTTGGTTTAAATATCCTCTTGTTTTTAACCTGTATGTAACCGTTAATGACTCGAAGTCAAATACGTGATGTGTCAATGGGGGCCAAATTATAGATGCATAAAATTCATAATTAGTCTGTATTTGAGATCATATACAGTAGTACCTCTACTTACAAATGGATCTATTAACAAAATTTCCAGCTAACGAAAGGCCTCTTAGGAAAAATATTGCATCCGTGTACGAAAGAAATTCCAGGTGTCGAAGGCGAAAAATTTCAAAATACGCGCTGCTACTCGCAGCTCCCAGAGTTTACCGAATCTAAACATACTAGTCGGCTCTGTATCTCGGTTTGAAAGCGGCGCGTCCGAGCTGCTCTGCCATTGGCTATCACTTAGCATCTTCCTGGCATCCCATTGGCTAGGAGGGCCCCTTGTCTATATGAGTGTAACCCAGCAATCCAGGTAAACGAACAATTTTTATAATTTAATGTACTTTATTCTTTGTTCTTTATTCTTTACATTAGTATAATTGTGCAATAATCTGATTCTAACATATATTTCTTACAGATTTTTATGTCATTTCATGTATTATTTATAAAAAATTATGTCCAACTTTTGGGCGCATTGGAACGGATTAGGCCATTTATAGGGTAAAATGCGTTTCTAATTATGAAATGTTTCCGTTTTTATAACGAATCATTTTCATAAGTTGAGGTACCACTGTATTTGGTTGTCTGAAGAAACTACCAGCTCTTTACTTTCGTTGGGGTGAAAGTATGAGAGTGTGTCATTTGGCGAGCCGTTCACATTTGCAGGATGCTGTGACATCACAGACTCAGATCAGGGTCGAATCATCTGCCCCTCAGAAGTACGAAGATAAAACTCTTCTGGTCCCGTGTTTCGCTGCCAACAGCAAGTGCTCATCAGGAGTTAAATAATTCGCATTACTGAACTGAACTTTATAGCTCCCATGTACAGAGCCTTGCGAAAGTATTCGGTCCCCTTGAACTTTTCAACCTTTTGCCACATTTCATCGTCAAACATAAAGATATACAATTTTAATTTTTTGTCAAGAAACATCAACAAGTGGGAGACAATCGTGAAGTGGACTGAAATTTAGTTTTTAACAAATAAAAAACTGAAAAAATGGGGCGTGCAATATTATTCAGCCCCCCTTGCGTTAATACTCTGTAGCGCCACCTTCTGCTGCAGTTCCAGCTCCAGTCTCTTGGGGTTTGTCTCTATCAGTTTAACACATCCAGAGACTAAATTCTGGTCCGTTCTTCCTGTAAAACAGCTGGAGCCCAGTGAGGTTGGATGGAGAGCGTTTGTGAACAGCAGTCTTCAGCTCTTTCCACAGATTCTGGACTGGATTCAGGTCTGGACTTTGACTTGGCCGTTCTAACACCTGGATACGTTTATTTGTGAACCGTTTCATTGTAGATTTGTCTTCATGTTTTGGATCATTGTCCTTGCTTTAAAGCTTGGGAAATCTTTTTGTATCCACATCCAGCTTTAAACTTCTCCACAACAGTATCTGGGACCTGCCTGGTGTGTTCCTTGGTCTTCATGATGCTCTCTGAGCTTTAACCAGAACCCTGAGACGATCACAGAGCAGGTGCATTTATACCTGTGATTACACACAGGTGGATTCTATTGATCATCATCAGTCATTTAGGACAACTTAATTTAACACTGAACTTCTGGAGTCAGTTTGCTGCTCTGAAAGTAAAGGGGCTGAATAATAATGGAAGCCCCACTTTTCAGGTTTTTGTTTGTTAAAAAAGTTTAAAATATCCAATAAATTTCGTTCCACTTCACGATTGTGTCCCACTTGTTGTTGATTCTTGACAAAACAATTATTTTTTATATCTTTATGTTTGAAACCTGAAATGTGGCAAAAAGTTGAAAAGTTCAAGGGGGCCCAATACTTTCGCAAAGCACTGTAGGAGATCCAACATCTTTTTGGCGTTCTTCAAATTCTCTTCCTGTCGGAACTTGGAAATTTCACTTTTGCATTTGTTTTTCAATGCCACTCATTAAAATAATAATAATAATAATAATGCACCGTATAAAGAAGCCCTTAAGAGCAGCAGTTCTCACTCGGATGAGCAGAGTTCAGTCTTTTAGTAAATGCCACGACCAGTTCACCCCATGACTCCCAGTAGGATTCTGATACAAAGATCAATACCAGCTATTTCAAACTGCAAATGAGGGAAATTTAAGTGTTTGAGACAAAAAAAACTGTCAGTTTGGAGTGAGCTCTCAGTTTAGGTTCTGTACGCTTTTACACACGGCAGTAACGTCTGTCATGGGGATATAAAGAGTAATTTGTGTCCCAGTTTACTTGCATGGTCAACCTAAACTAACATCCTTCATTAAGGCACGTCCCTTTTTAAGGGCAGAGTGGACAGAACTGAAAAGACGTGAATGAAAGGGAGGAAGCTGGTCTGGGTTTCTGCTCGTTTCTCTCTGCTAGAGCAGTTCAGACCAGCAGAAATCTCTGCCTGCATGTCCTGCGATCGTCTCGGTGTTTCACCCCGCCTCCATTTCCCTCTCTGTCCCTGCAGGCTGGCCGAAGCTGCTGTGGTTCGTCACGGAGTCGAAGCACCTCTCCAAACCTCCCAGAGACTGGTTCCCTCACATAAAAGATGCAAACAACGACACGGCTTACATCGAGGTGAGATAACGGTCCGTCTTCGGTATGCACGAGCACGGGTCCAAACGCCATCTTGAGTTTGAGCTGGCATTCCTCCGGTCGCCCCACAGACCGCTGGGTAACTGATTGACTTTCTGCACTGCTTCTGCCCCGGCAGTAAAGATTTAACTCCTCCATCTACAGTAAAAGTTTACGCTCCGCTAACTTTATGTTCCACGTTAATACAGAAATACGTTTTACGCATCTAGCTTATGAAAGGGCTGACAGATTTAAGAGGAATCTTAAAATATTTTAATTTAAACTAGTGTCACAGGATCAGGAGAGGCTTGTGTCTTTAGTTCATCCCATCCTGTTTTAAAAGGACTACAAACGCCATGGTAGCGTTTTATAAGCTAGCGGTGTTGGTGTTGGTCTGTTCCTGGAACAGGAGCATCTATTTCAAAAATCACCACCTGGATTTAACTCAACAAACGAGTCACAGCTGCAGCTGCGTAGAAAGAAGAAATCCACTTATCATGCTTATCAGAGAGAAAGGTTAATTGGAGGGGAAAAAAATGGGGCTTTGAATTGCAGTGGAGCAAATCCAAGATTGAATTCTGGGGTAATGGAAAATGTTCATGTGAGCCAACAGGTCCAGATTTACCCTGCTTTTTGACCGGGGCATCAGGATGGAAAGAGCCACGGTTAAAGGGATGTCGCCATAATGCCCAGTGGTGGCAGTGTCATCATGTTGCTTCATATCATCAGTGTCTTTGGTTGGCTAAGAGGTCAACTGACTACCTGAATATCCTTAAAGACCAGGTCAGGTGCTTATCGACGTCTCAGTCATATTCCAAGATGGCAATATCTGGATTCAACAGACTCCAAGAGCGGTTCACACATGGACTCGCCAAGTGTGAGAGAAACCAGTTGAAGTGGTTGAGCATCTGGTGCGGATTCCTCCTGGACTCTTTCCCCAGTGAGCCATTTCTGGCATATCCCACCTGGAGAAGGTCCCGAGCCAGATCCAGCATGCGCTTCAGAGTAGGGCTGTAGCGATACACTAATCTCGCGATACGATACGATACACGACACTCTGGTCACGATTAGGGATGGGCATTTGGTCGAGATTTATTCATCGATCGTCGGGAAAATTAATGATTAATAATTGATTAATCATTAACATTTTTATATTGAAAACTATCACAATTATTCTCGATATCTGCATGACGTTTGTTTTCCCCTTTGGCCTGGCTGCTATGGCCCGCGCATGCCCAGATGTTGTTCAGTGAACCGGATGTTTGTGGTCGACAATAACGTGACATTTCCTGTTTCTTTTCTTAAAAAAAAACAACGATAATAAAACAAAAGATATCGAGGAGACTACTTAACAAGGACAATTTATATCAAGGCGCCAGTATTACAGGCTTTTTGTTTCTTAAAAAGATGCGCTTGTTGTGTGCTCGATGTGCGCTGCAGCTCCTTCTGGTCCGTGCTAACACCGAGTTGAGGCTAGGCTAGGCTAGGCTGATGATGAACCGCCTCCACCGTCCTTTACAAGGCTTGGATGCGCGTTGTTCAAGTGATACATCATTGTCGTTGTCGATTAATTGTATTTGTAATTTTCATTGCAGTGATTGCAGTACACTTGCTCATTTTCTAAACGAAAATGGTCCCACGCCACGCTTCGCCACGACCGCTTCATGATTAGGCCGAGGACCTACAGAAGCTGGCATGTAACAACTGAGGCCAGCCAGGGTAGGGTGATGGTGAAATGTTGCCCCCTGCTGCCAAATTTCTATTGGCGGCACAGTGAAATGCATCGCATTGTTTGAGGACGTGCACTGATAACCTACATTCGGATTGTTTAAAAAAAAAAAAAAACATTTGGTTCATCGACGAAAATGAATGTCTTCGACCAAATTCTTAATGATCAATCATCAATTAATCGATTAATTATGCCCATCCCTAGTCACGATACGATATATATCGATGTTCTTCTTACAATACATTTACATCATTTTCCGAAAGATTTTAAAGGGACAAAGTGATTTTGGTGACATCTTGTGAGTGTTCCAATGACTTTGTCTGAATTGTTTGAACTGAAAGCATCAATTACACATTATATGGCTGACAGGCAGCTTGCAAATGCTGGACAAAATGAATAAAAGATTTGTTGAGAAAAATAGTTTAATTGATTTAAACAGTGCAAATTGTTGCTTGCAAGCTTTTATAGGTGGGACACGGGGATTTTGAAAGAAGCTTAGAATATAATAAAAAAGAATATCAATACCCGCGGCCGGAAAATCGATACTCGTTAAAATATCAATATATATCGTGGAATCGATAAAATCGCTCAGCTCTGCTTCAGAGGTTGTATGTCCCAATTGGCCAGGGGAACCTCCCGGAAGAGCTGGAGGAGGTGGTCCGGGCCTCTCTGCTTTGGCTGCAAACCCCGAAACTGGATGAGCAGAATCTCCGGGACTCTCCGGGATAAATGAATCTTCCATCAAAGAAAAATTAATGCAACAAATAAGTAAATGAGACATGTGCTGCATGAAATGATGCCTAAATCAAAGGTAAAAATGTCCAGCAGCCTGCTCGTTTTGACTGTGCAGTGCATTTGCCAGCTTTATACAGATAAATAAAATAATTTTTAACTTGCTAAGCTGCTTTCAGACCTGGACTGCAGACGTGAAGTTGCATCAAACAGATTTGACTTCCTGCAAAGTTTCAGCTCCGTAATAAAGAGTCAGTCCCAGTGACAGTAGAGGTGATATTAGACCCCTGCTGGTCTCATATAACTGTCAGTATCGGTATAAACGAACTCTTTCATCCTGCGAGCCCAGCAGAGCGGTTTTGCTCCTACGTCACGTCCTCTGACGTCCGTTAGCTCCGTGTCGACACCGCTCCTGAGTGTTTCCAGCTGTGAGAAATGAATCTCACGCAGAGAATCTCCTGTTGTGAGTTACATCTGTGAATGAGCTCCTGCAGACCTGCGTTTGTGTCATCCACAGATGTGGGGGGAAATATCATAAATTACTTGTTTCCAGCAGAAGGGTTTGCTGCTTTTAGCTGTTTTTTTTTTTTTGTTTTGTTTTGTTTTTACTTCTACAAGCTGAAAGATGACATTTGGTGAGTTTCTCGTACTTCTCAGAGGTTTTTCTTTTTTTTTTTTAACTAGAACTCATCTGAGAGAAATAGACTGTCCAAAAATATATTTTCACTAGGGCTGGTCAAGTTAACGGGTTATTATCGCGTTAACGCATTAATTTATTAATGCCGACATTTATTTTATCATGCGTTAACGCATGTTGCTCTCATGCTTTTGTTTTGAAAAGTCTGTTACTGGCTGCTGCAGAACCGGAAAACAATCGGCAGGTAAACATAAGCAAAAGCGAAAACAGACATGGAGAACGATAAAAATCCGTGAACTTTCAGTTCGGGTAGAAACTCAGGTAGCAATATTAACAATTCTGTCTAAAAAAAAATAAAATCTGGACTGCAACAAAACTTTCGTGTCATTCCTCCATGTTCCATCATCAGATCTGCTCCATGTGTTCACTGTCCTGCTGTTCTCTAGCTGGTTACTGCAGTGCGGCTCCATCTAGTGGCACAGATGTGTAACGACAACAGAAAGTCCAGTCCTCCATTATAAAACAAATTTAGTCCTGTGGCCCGTTTTTTAATTTCGTATTTTTGATCCAAGTCTAAAATTGAAATATAAAAAAAACAGGCATCTTTTTCATTTTTTTTGTGTGTTAGATTAAAAAATAAAAAAAATAAAATAAAATAATAATAATAATAATAATAATAAAATGTCACTTTTTAATTGTTTAAATTTTTGATTGACAATTGAAAATGGAAAGAATGATTGGTACACAGATTGATAAAGTTACTGAACATTTAACATGGACATTTTCATTTTAAAGTTCTCCCAGACGGAGGATTCAACAGAAACAAGGTTATTTGTAACAACTGCCAAGTTGAGTTTCTGCTGTTACCTCAGAAATTACCTGTTTCAATGTTCTGATTGTGCTGAGACACAATCATTTTGTTGGATTTTGTTTGTAGACTTTTTTTTTTTTTTTTTTTAATAAACAGGATGATATTAATGCCCCGGCAGTGGCAATAAGCTTTATTTTTATTTTTTTTTTTTTTTTTTTACATTTTTTAAGATGAGATTTACACTAAATATGTGTTACTGACAAGTGTTGATGTTAAAAGTGTTTGAAGAACAAATGTTATGACACTTTAGTTCATATGGCAGCAGAACATTTAAATAAAAGTGACCTTTACACTACTTTTGAATTCATTATTTGATTTTGCGTATACAATGCGATTAATCGCAATTAATCAGTGAAATAATGCGATTAATCGCGATTAAAAATTTTAATCGTTGCCCAGCCCTAGTAGTTTTACTGCTACAAGCTGAAAGATGGTGAGTTTCTCGTAGTTCTCAGAGGTTTTTTTTTTTTTTTAACTAGAACTCATCTGAGAGAAATAGACTGTCCAAAAATATATTTTCACAGCTAGAATTCAGATATTGACGTGATTGACAGGCACCAAAAGGCTGAGGATCTCATCGATCTCCTCTAATTTTAATTATCCATCTGTTGTTTTCCTCTCAGTACAAAACCTGCAAGGACGGCAGCGTGCTGGGAGTCACAGTGACGAGGATCGCT
This sequence comes from Hirundichthys speculiger, assembly GCA_018398805.1. NCBI lineage: Eukaryota > Metazoa > Chordata > Actinopteri > Beloniformes > Exocoetidae > Hirundichthys > Hirundichthys speculiger. The sequence continues at coordinate 2,127,232 of JAGFBZ010000328.1, read as the reverse complement.
CTGCTCACCCACTGCCAAGCTCTCACCCAGTCCTGCAGCTACACCGAGGGTAGGCTCCAGCAGACACTCTCTCACCGCGTCCCTGGCTCGCCCATTTTAACCCTCTTCTGTCCCCCGTCTGTCAACAGCCGAGACCATAGTGAATGTGTTGGACTTCAAGAAGGACGTGGGGCTGTGGCACGGCATCCTGACGGTAAGAACCGCTGCCGCGAGCCTGAGGTCAGGGACCAGGACTGCGGTCTCCAGGTTGTCTGCCCTCGCTCCCAACCGGTTCGGCGGTTGATCCGGTCCTGTGTCGTCTTCACACGCGTTTCCTGTAATTGAATGTGAAGTTTGATGTCTTGACAAGCACGACTGCTCTCCGCAACGGCGTTGAAAACACGCCGCAAGTGCGAAACACACTTTTTGCAACTACAGTGATCCCTCGCCAATTCACGCTTTAAGTTCTACGGTTTTAGTTATTCGCGGATTTTTCAGAAATATATAATATAAAAAAAAAAGAATCAAGAAAAAATTGCGGAAACATCACAGGATGTTGTGCGCGTTCTCTCATAGCGAAAAAATGTTGTGAGCCAGCCTGGCCCCTTTAAGAAGGTGGCCTTATGGGTAATGGTGTGGCCTTATGGGTGATGTGTGTGTGTCGTGGGACAGCAGAATGAAAACGGGGTTATATGAAAAGTGTAGTGAGCATCAACAGCAGCCCAGCGTGTATAGATTTACATTAATAATTCTCTGAGTTTAACCGAATTAAGGTTTACATGGAAAACCGTTTTTATCAAACCCGTTTTAAACAATTTCACTTATTTTTGACCTGGGTGTGATCCTGTTACAAGTTCCTGCATTTAGTGCCAGTTTAAAATAAAATTAATCCCGTTCCATGCAGAAAGAAAACCAGACTTTTTTCTTTTGTTGTTATTAGCCATGTTAGCCCGCTAATTACAAACCCAAAAATAGCACAATACCAGCGTTTTCTTTACTGCAGTTCAGAGACCAGAGGCTGTGAAGGTAACAGAAAGACCACAGTTGAGCCTTTGTCTTGTTTCGCTGCAGTGCCTCGCTACTTTTTTGCGGTTTTTAAACATATTTTAAACACATTATTTAGGCTCGGGGGGGCTCCGGCTCCAGTTGGTGGATTTTGATTTTCATAGGGGGGCGCCGGTCCCCATTAACCGAGAAAAATAAGGGATCACTGTAATCAGAACTTTAATAATGGACGTGTTGGTGTGTCCGCAGAGTGTGATGAACATGATGCATGTGATCAGCGTGCCGTACTCGCTGATGAAGGTCAACCCTCTATCATGGATCCAGAAAGTCTGCCAGTACAAAGGTCAGCAGCACGCCGCCCCCGTCACTCCGCTCGCCCGTCTGTCAAACTGATTGAATGCTAATTCTCTCTCCTTCTCCCTGTGCTCTTGCAGCCAAGGTGGCCTGTGTGAAGTCCAGAGACATGCACTGGGCTCTGGTGGCCCACAAGGACCAGAAGGACATCAACCTGAGCTCGCTGCGCATGCTGCTGGTGGCCGACGGATCAAACCCCTGTGAGTTCCTCCGCCGACAGGCGTCTGCCGAGGTGTTTTTAGAGCTGGAGGATGTGAGCCAGGGAAATGGATGAACTCCCTGGGGATGCTGGGAAACTGGGTCACTTTACAAGAATAGAGGAGGATGTGTCCGACTATGAACGTTTGGTAGAATAAAGGGTTTTTCAGATGGAATAAAGTAGAAACAAGACTTAAATAGAGCTATAAACCAGAAAGGGAAAAAATAAATTTCATGAATACTGTGTGCTTTGCAACTGGCCACGCCCAGATCCTGCACGAGCCTGCAGACACACGATCAGACTCACTGCTGGACTGATGAGTTTGCGCTTTAAAGACAGAATGGATGTTTTTTTTTAATGCTTGAGTAAAATATTTACAGAATAGATCTAAAAAAAACATCAAAAAGCATGTATGGTTAGTCTTTCTGACAATATAACCATCCCCATAGATGTTTACGAGCGTGCACTGCTGCCCTGAAATGTGCTGCACATGTTCTGGAGGGACTGCATGTGAGAAGGCAGATGTCCACAGCATGTGGCTCAGACTTCTCGCGGTCTTAACACCAGCTGAGTACCTTGTAAAACGTCCAGAAATGACTAAGTGAGCTTACGTGGGAACGCAGCAGATTATCATCCCTGCAAGCGAGCGCAGCTAAGCTCCCGCGTCGCCCCTCCGTGCTTCTGTTCACGGCTTTATACTCCGAACACGCTGAAGTGCACGCGATATAGATGCGAACGCAGGAGACGATTATTTTTATTTTCATTTTTGTTCTCAATTGCTCATCAGAAGCCCTTTGGCTGTTGTCGCAAAGTTCTGCTGAGACCAGAACACAGAGCCGGAGCCGCTGTGGCCCCTAAAACCCCGCTGCCGTGTTTGCAGTGGGCAGTTTTATCAAATTAAATCAAATTTATTTATAAAGCCCTTTTCATACCAGCGTAACACAAAGTGCTTTACATAATAAAAAACAGTCATTAAAAACAACAAGAAAAAGAACAAAAACAACTTAGAAGCCATCACACACCCAGAGTTAACCCTTCCCCCACCACCCCCATTTGGCCCTATTTTAAATAGAATTTAAAACATCCATCTTGGCATCAATGAACCAGGTGAGGTAGATGATATCTTAGGGATCAATCCACGTTGAGAACACTCCCACCCACAATCACAGGAACCACCCAGACCCAGGCTGACCAGGACCCACAGTGTAGGGCCCCGCCTACCCAGAACACAGACAGTCCCCATGGCAACGACCCCGTAAACCAGCCAGGTGTAGCTCAAGATGTGGAGGACCCCCATGAGAGGACTGCTGGAGAAATACATAAATGAATGACTATACAATTAAATGAACAACTTAGAATAAATAAGTAAAAAAGCATGATATGAATAGAAGTAAAATTAGTTATATAAATTAAAAATAAAGGTATAGATAGAATTTAACTGTCAGCCAGGTTAAAAAGGTAGGTCTTGAGTTTACCTTTAAAAGCATCAACAGTCTGCAGCCCTGAGGTCCTCAGGTGACCTGGTCCAGAGTCAGTAATGATGAAATGACGCCTCACCGTAGGTTTTAGTTCTGACTCTAGGAACAACTAAAAGGCCGGTACCTGAGGACCTCAGGGTCCGCGAGGGCTCATACCTTAAAAGGAGGTCAGATAAATGAGAAGGCCCAGTACCATTAAGACATTTATAAACTAATAACCTTAAAATCAACCCTGAAACACACGGGGAGCCAATACAGCGATTTTTTAAAACTGGTGTAATATGTTCCCGCCCTCTGGTCGTCGTCACCACACGTGCGGCTGAATTCCGGAGTAATCGTAGTATAGATATCCTCTTTTTGGGAAGACCAGAGGGCAGGACATTACAGTAGTTTATTCTACTGGGGATAAAAGCATCAACACCTCAGAAATGGGCGGGATCAGGATCGTCATGGTTTCTCTGTCGAGTTAGAGGAGAAGAAACAGGGCAAAAAGGAGAATGAAGACTAGAATATAACAGCAGTGGTCTGTGGAGCAGACCAGCACTTTGGTTGTTGAACCAAATTCAAACATAAGCATGGTCCGACTAAACCTTATTGACCTTCATATATTAAAAAAAAGGAGAGTCGCTGTAGCATCTTTCCGGCTTGATTCAAAAGAGAAGTGAATTCAAAGCAGCAGTTGAAGAACAGCTTTTAATTCTCTAAAACCAGCACTGCAAATTATTTGGTTCTTACCAAGAAAAAAAAACTTATTTTAAGTCTTCAATTTATCAGTATAATCTTATATCAAGTAAAACTTTACTTTTTGTCTCATACAGGCAGGGAATCCTAAAATGAGACAATTAACACTTAAAATAAGATTATTACGTTTTTCCTCCTCCTCATCTTCTCTCCTCATCAAAATAAATCTTGTTTTAAGATTCAATAACAAACTATACCTTTCTTAAATCTAGAAACAAGTGTTCCTACAATCTCAATTTAATCTTACCAAGTAAAATTATCTTGCTGCATGGGCAGTTTTTTTTTTTTTACTTTGGGCAGTTTTTTTTTTTTTACTTGTTTTGAGAACCTTTTTCCTTAGTTGTAGTGTTTTTTTCTTCTTTGAAGACGCCCTTTTTTTGCAGTGAGCAGTCCGTGTTTGTGAATGTCGATCAATCTGCTGCGTTAAAGTTACGTTCACAGTGTCTGAATTTAGAAACACTGATTGTTTAAAAGTCTCCCACCGGCATTTATGGATCCCGTTAAAAACAAGGAGCGTGCATTTTGTTTGCATCCTTAAATACGTCTCAGCGTCTGCAGGCGTGTGCATGGAAAGGCAAGCTGGTTCTTTAAAAAGTGGAACCAGTTCTGAACCGGCTCCAGCATCAGACCAGCATCCGGTTCAAACTGGTTCAGTCTGTTTGCTCTGCCGACTGCAGCTCTGGCGTCGGTTTGTGTTGTAATAACAGTCTCTCTCCTCAGAGTGTAACATCAGCTCTCAGAGAGCGGCTCATCAGTTCAATCCATATTCAGCACATTTTAATGAGATCCTGATCTGCTGCGAAAACGAATGAGTTCTTCCTTTGGATATGTTTTAACGCTCCGCTATGTGTCATCGAATCAGCTCCATAGTTTTAGCTCTTGCTTATAAATGAAAAGAATTGAATCAGCAATCAAATCATCTGAGCGCAGAAGTGCCTTTCACCGCCTGTTTAGTCCGTCCCCTTCTGCATCTAGTTAAACCGATTAAACTCTGTTTTTAGAAACTTACATAACAGGGGGCTTGATTTCTGAGTGCACGCCAGGACTTCCTGCAAAAGTAGGTCCGCACCTGAGCAGCAACGGGCTCTGACTCTCTGCGTCTGTTTCTCTTCCGTCAGGGTCCATCTCCTCCTGCGACGCCTTCCTCAACGTCTTTCAGACGAAGGGGCTGAGAGCCGAGGTCATCTGTCCCTGCGCCAGCTCCCCCGAGGCCCTGACCGTTGCCATCAGGAGGTAAAAACGCCCACAAACGCATGTCCCCGAGCTCATTTAAGCACCAGAACACACACATACGGGTCTGTTTCTGCCATGTTTCACGCTCAGGCCAGTGGAAGACAGCAGTCAGCCTCCGGGCCGGGGCGTCCTGTCCATGCAGGGCCTGAGCTACGGGGTCGTCCGGGTGGACACGGAGGAGCGGCTGTCCGTGCTCACCGTGCAGGACGTGGGCACCGTCACGCCAGGAGGTAAACCCGGGCATCTGCAGCCGCCCTCCATCATCACTCACATGGTGTCAGTGTTGCCAGACTGGGCGGTTTCCCGTCCAGTTGGGCTGCTTTTGATTACAAATGGCGGGGAAAAAATGCATTGGGCGGGTATACACAATTTGGGCTGCTTTTACCAACATCTGGTCGTTTTTTTTTGATATTGTGAAAACATCACAACAAACTGTTATTTTATGGTTTAAAAACAGTACAAATACAAAATTCTGTATACTTCGCTCACTCGTATTGTGGTCATCCAATTTAAAAAAAATATTTAATCGCAGTGAGTTATTCAGTCGCTGTAACAACGCGCTATCGTGACGTCACCTCAACAAACCTTAGTGCGCCGATGCAGAAGTCTGAGGCAGAAGCCGTTCTTTCTCAACTCAAAGTGTTAGCTATTCTGTTAGCAAAATAAGTAGGCTATCATACAAATATAAGAAATGGTGTTTACGTGGTTGATGTTACTGCTGCTGCGTGCGTTAACTTGGGCCTGGCACTGGGATACACGATGTCCATTTTTGCACATTTTCTGTGACATGCACTATGATAAAATACAGCTATTCATTTAGGCTTAAATGTTTTATACTGTAAATGAATTAAAATCCACATTTATTCAAATATGAAATGTTTTCGTATGCGTTTTTTTTCCTAAAGTGGGCGGGTTTTGGAACGCGATTGGGCGAAAATGGCTCAACCAAATCTGGCAACTTTGTCATGGGCTGTTATCCCCAGAGCCGTCCTGACAGCTGTTAATGATGTGTATAGGGGAGTGTTACAGTGATTTTCAGGTCATTGTTCAGCTTCTCGCTTCACCTTTACCGTTCTGTAAAGGTGAAGCAAGAAGCATCTAGAGTATCACTCTTGATCCTCTCACGGTGTAAATGGTGGAGTTAAAAAAGAAGCTTTATAAACTTCATTACACGCCTGACAGAGAGCAGACAGATGGAGTCAGAAACGAGCCGTTGAACACATTTACGGTTAAAAGTGATCAATCTGAATTCAGAGTTTGTCACATTTCTGATGAATGTGTTATTTACCACTCAGCCAAACATGAATGATTCAAACGTTCACCGCGTCATTAATATCAGGTTGTCAGAGTCCTAAAAAGCTGAGCAGCGTCCTCCGCTCCGATGTGCTCGGTGGGGGGTGGTCGTCCAGCGAGGACGCTGACTGACAGATCTCAGATCAGCTTAAATCAATCACACTAACGAGGCCAACGGAGCGGCGTGCACCGTAACCGGCGCAAACTGCAAAACAAGTGCGGTTGAGTGAATTATCTGCACTCACTGCAGATGATGATTAATCTGGTCGCCTTCCTTAAATTCCTTAAATTTAAACGGCTCAAAGTCTGGACGACACAGTTCACACTAGGGGTCAGTATTGGCAAGGACCTCGCAATATGATGTGTATCACGATACTTGGGTCACAATAAGATATTATCACGATATTCCGATAACACGATATATTGCGATATTCTACTCAGTTAATATCAAAATTAAAAGTGGAGATGATAAATCAAGTTGCTGTATAAGTTCATCAGATTATATTGATCATTCAGAGGATAAATTGAGTCAAAACTATTTGCTTCAAAACAACCTATTTATTGTTTATTATTAGTGTTTTTGCACATTTAAGTAATCAATACAACATACTGACAGCATTGTAACCACTGTAAATTTTTTCCTAAAACATCAATATTAGGAGCTGAAAAAATAAAAAAATTGCAATAGATATTTTTTTTTTCACACCCCTAGTTGGGCGGTCAGTCCTTCAGCATCAGTTTGCTGTTTTTTTTTTATTCTTTCATTTTGCAAGTTTTGCAAGTTCTGTCATCCTGGGAAGATGCATTAACAGTGCAGTTAGTACCAGATACTTTAAGAATTACAGCTTGTTGTAAGAAACTGGTACGTTTCCTGTGTTTTGTCCAGACCTCTGAGTGTGCTTTACTTGGACTTAGTTAAAAAAGCAGGTGCTGTCCTGTTGGAGACAAAAGGAAAAATAAGTCAAAGACAGTAAAAAGAGACTAACTTAATTGCACATAAATGATTATGTTGCTGCGCTGCTTCTCTCGGGACCTTCTGAAGAGATGGACGGTTGCGTCACGCACTACGCGGCACGAATCCCATTAAGTCCATTAAATCGTTAAATCGGCTGTAGGGGTGTGGAAATGCGTGGCCCCTCTTGTTCATCAGCGTCCAATTTCCGGAGTCCCCTCGCCGCTTGTGACTGCGTGAGTCAAGTGTGTTCAGCTTCACGTTATCCAAACCCTTCATCTCCTGATACAAACAAACAGATAAAGGAAGACGCAAAGCTGGAAATGTATCCTGATCAGCTGAGTTTGACTCCCAGGATGAAACCCGCGTGGACGGCTGTAAAAGGTGACGTAGGATATGAAAAGCTTAGAGGACAGATGGTTTATTCAGGTCTGGATGAGGGTTATATTACAGCTGCGTAATGGACGGTTTGAGCCTTTTTATAATAACAAAGAGGTGTTGACAGCAATTATTTTTATATGGATTAATCTAACATTGTATTGGTTAATTATCATGTCTAAAGCAGACATCCATGGACCCTTTCACAGCTGATTCAAGCTAATGTGCCTTTTTTTTTTTTTTTTTTTTTGCTCTTTTCATTGTGGAAGGTGTGGAAACAGTTGGGGGGGGGGGGGGGGGGGGGGGTGTCGAGGGTCGCGGCGTGAAGAGGAGAGCTCCTCACTGCTCCTCACTGATGCTGTTACACATCACACCCCCGAGTGCAGCATCCAGATCTGGGTGTTTCAGTGTAAATGAGAAAGGATGAGTCTCTTTCACGGCATTACCGTGAGATCTTTGTGTGAGAGGACCTCAAAAAAAAAAAAAAAAAGGCTTTGGTTTATAATCAGGTTGAGTCTGAAAATAGGAGCTTTTTTATTCTGGATGTGTCAGTGATTCCTAAAGTGTGGGCTGCGGCCCCCTGGTGGGCCGTTGTGCTACTGCAGGTGGGCCATGAGAGGTCATTAAAAATAAACAAATATGTTTTAAATCCTCGATTTTTTTAAAAATATGTTTTCAATCACTGTTAAATATTCATTACATGATTTGAAAAATATTTAGAAATAATAAAACAAACCAATTGAGTGTTATTCTACTGTCATCTTAACTTAATATGACACCTTATTAGTTGACCCCTGGCTTTGCAGACAGTCACTTTGAAACCAGAAGTTTGCCCCAAATGCAGCGGTAACGACCGGTTTCGACCAGTGGACACCACTTTCGTGGTTTCTCCTTGAATCAGACCGCCGTTCCTCCTCCACCACATGTCATTTGAATATCTTTTCCTGATACTCGCCTGGCTGGAGCTCTGCCAGCGTCACGTACTTCATCTCTGGAAAGTGTCCAGAGGCGATTTCTTCTGTATCTGTTGGTAATGTCTTCTGGGAATCAAAGTCCAATCCAGAGGAGCCAGACTAATTCTTTATATCAAAGACTTGGCACGGCCTGCCAAGCTGGCGGTACCCAGCCCAGTTTATTAAAACAGATGAGAAAATATTCATGTTTGAGCGGCTGAAGTTGGTTCTTTATGGACATTTCTGCTCTGAAAAATATACTCTGCCTTGCTGCAGTTTATCCTCAAATTCAATCAATAGTCTGCGCTTGACAAAAATAACCTACAGTGCAACACAGTTAATCATTCCTTAAATGCCCATTATTGTCAAACAGTGATGTATTCAGTATGATTTCATTTGATTTATAAAATATATTGCCAAATATAAACTCCAATCCACTTTAAAGCTGTATATTTGAAACTTGCTGTTGGCTATTTTCCAAAATCAAAATAAAAAAATAACTTCTTTGCTTTTCTGAGTAAATGCATCAATATTCTGCACCAGCGCTGGTGTTGTTTACTGCATTTAAATCCGTGCACAGACACAGGGACCTCCCCACTATAGATAAACTTAGTAAAAGTGTAATAATGTTCAGTTTGTGCTTGAGTTGAGTGAATAATTGAATGTAAATGAATCTCACGCATGATTTCTCGATGGTGTCTATTAGTCCATAAAGAAGGATGTAATCTTTGGAAGAGAGCGTGTAAACACCACTGATCAAACACACCGCCTCACAAACACCCCCTAGTGGTCGTTGTGGTAATTACATCTGCGGTTGCGTTTAGGAGAACTCGGTGGAGCGAGTTAGCAACGTTTTCGGTTACACTGACATGTGTCGGACCCTCTGGAGTCATCCCTCATTTTTTCCTTTACAAAAGCCTGAAAGTAAAATTTAAAATGAGAAAAATCCCAGATAAATATTGCTTGCAGACTCCCTGGATATAAGATATTAAAACCACCACAGGTCATCCTGTGTGAGCGTGAGATTAAAAAAAAAATAAAATCTCTCTTCACTTATATTGAGCAGCATCCTTAAGAAGACACTGGCAGTAGTTTCCTGCTTCAGATAACGGTACTCTTTTTTTTTTTTTTTTATAACCCAGATAGTTATAACCTGTTTTTTTATGGGGACAGAAGGAAGGAGACGTCATACTTACTTGGATTTTATGACAACCTACTTAAAGGAGGTTCAAAGATGCGACTGAGACTGGTGGTCCGGCCTCATGAACATCTGATGTTGCTGCTCGGATCATCAGATCTTCCTGCCGTGTGAAAAACACCTGCTCATCTCAACAGTTTCACGTGAGCGGAGTTGACCGTCTGTTTGTGTCCCGCCTCCCTCGCAGGCCTGGTGTGTGTGGTGAAGCCAGAGGGCGTCCCGCAGCTCTGCCAGACCGATGAGATCGGCGAACTCTGCGTTTGCTCCATCGCCACCGGCACGTCCTACTACGGTCTGACGGGCATGACCAAGAACACCTTTGAGGTGAGCTGATCTGCTGCCTGTTGGAGAATGTGAGGCAGCTTTTGTTTATGGGAGTCGCTTTGTGAACGCCGTGACACAGAATATACTTCACCATAGTTAAAGCTTCTGTAGGCTGGCTAGACGCTGCCTTGGAGACAAGGTGAGTAGATCTGACACTCAGGAGGGACTTGGAGGAGAGTCATTGTTCCTCCAGGAGCCTCCAGGAGCCTCAGCTCCAGAGGTGGTTTGGGCCTCTGGTTAGGTTGTCATCTGGACACCTCCATAGGGAGGTCTTTGATAGATGGATAGATGGATAGATGGATGGGTGAGTGGGTGGATGGATGGATGGATGGATGGATTGAATGATGGATGGATGAGTGGGTGGATGGATGGATGGATGGATGGATGCATGGATGAATAGATGGATGGGTGAATCGATGGATGGATGTGGATGAATTGGTGGATGCATGGATGATGGATGGATGGATGCATGGATGGGTGGATGTATGGATGATGAATGCATAGATGATGGATGGATGGGCGGATGGATGGATGCGTGGATGATGGATTGATGGATGGGCGCATAGATGGATGGGCAGATGGATGGATAGCTGGATGCGTGGATGATGGATGGATGCATGGATGGATGGGTGGATGGATGGATGCATGGATGGATGGATGGGTGGATGGATGAATAGCTGGATGCGTGGATGATGGATGGATGCATGGATGGATGGGTGGATGGATAGGTGGATGCAGTGATGGATGGATGCATGGGTCGATGGGTGGATGGATGTATGAATGGATGATGGATGGATGGGTGTGTGGATGGATGGATGATGGTGGATGGATGGATGTATGGATGGATGATGGATGGAGGGATAGATGGATGGGTGTGTGGATGGATGGATGGATGGATGGATGAAGGATGGATGGTGGATGGAGGGATAGATGGATGGATGCATGGATGGATGAATGGATGGATGGTGTGTGGATGGATGATGATGGATGGAAGGATGGATGGATGGATGATGGATGGATGGGTGCATGGATGGAGGGATAGATGGATGGGTGTGGATGGATGGGTGTATGGATGGATGGATGGATGATGGATGGATGGTGGATGGATGGAGGATGATGGATGGATGGATGGATGGATGGATGGATGGAAAGATGGATGGATGGAAGGATGGATGGATCTCTTTAATTGAAAATAAGGAAAAGGTAAAAGGAACCTGAGGTTTGTGATGCCCGTCTGCCATCTTCATTAACACCAGCAGCCCGACAGTCTCAGCGTGAGTCAAGAGTTAAAAATACTGGAACACCTGACTTTACCTCCGTTCCTGGCTGGTTGCCACGACAACCGTGCAGCTGAACGTCTGTGCGTCCGCAGGTCTACCCGGTGAGCTCCAGCGGAGGCCTGATCAGCGAGTACGCTTTCGTGCGAACCGGCCTGCTGGGCTTCATCGGCCCCGGCGGCCTCGTCTTCATCACCGGCAAGATGGACGGGCTGATCATGGTGAGCGGGCGGCGGCACAACGCCGACGACATCGTCGCCACCGCGCTGGCGGTGGAGCCGATGAAGTTCGTCTACAGGGGCAGGTGAGTCCGGAGGAAGTAGCGGTGGGGCCAGATTTAAACTCGTGACGGTCGAGCTTGGACCAGACCACACCTGGAATAAATGCTACTTAACATCCGTCACCAGCAGCTGAACCGTCCGGCAGCCATGACACTGATAAACGAGCAACATCCCCACACATTATAAATCTAATAAAGTAGAGCAATAGTGATGAATCCACACATAGTAACAGAGTGAACTTTAATTGTATCCGTGACCAACCAGGAGGAAATTCATCTTTTACCTGACAGGCTCTTGTGACGTTTTCTGGAGTTATTTAAAGTCTCCTGCTGGGGAGAGGTGGGGGGGGGGGCTCCAGGAGCTGTGAACCAGGCAACATCCTTGTAAAATGGTGAAAGTTTGAAAGTTTGCCCGGTTGTTTTTGTATTTATATTTCCTTCAGTATGTGTCTCTGTTTTCTATACAGTGATCCCTTATTTTTCGCGGTTAATGGGGACTGGCGTCCTCCCACGAAAATCAAAATCTGCAAACTGGAGCTGGAGCCCCCCCGAGCCTAAATAATGTGTTTAAAATATGTTTAAAAACCACAAAAAAGTAGCGAAACAAGACAAAGGCTCAACTGTGGTCTTTCTGTTTCCTTCACAGCCTCTGGTCTCTGAACCGTAGTAAACAAACCGCTGGTATTGTGCTATTTTTGACTCGTAATTAGCGGTTAACATGCTAACAACAACAAAACAAAAAGTCCAGTTTTCTCTGCATGGAACGGGAACTTTATTCTGGCACTGCAGGAACTTGTAACATCACACAGGTTGTATTGTTGGGCTCCTGTTGGTTAACAGAGAATGTAAATCTATCCACGCTGGGCTGCTGTTGATGCTCACTACACTTTTCATCTAACCCCGTTTTTCATTCTGCCGTCCCACAACACACACACTACATTACCCATAAGGCCACACCATTACCCATAAGGCCACCTTCTTAAAGGGGCCAGGCTTGGCTCACAACATTTCTTCACTGTGAGAGAACGTGCACACAACATCCTGTGATGTTTCTGCAATTTTTTCTTGATTTTTTTTATTTTATCATATATTTCAGAAAAATCCGCGAATAACTAAAACCGCGGAACTTAAAGAGCGAAATTGGCGAGGGATCACTGTTAGTTACTATATCTGCTGTGGATTATTTCGGTTCTGTTTCCTGTATTTCTGCAGGTGCTGAAGTGTAGGGCTGCAGCGATACACTAATCTCACGATATGATACGATACACAATATTCAGGCTCACAATATAATATATATCAATATTCATCTCACAATACATTTACATCATTTTCTGAAAGATTTTAAAGGGACAAAGGGATTTTGGTGACATCTTGTGTGTGTTCCAATGAGATCTCAAGATTTGTTGAGAAAAATAGTTTCATTTATTTAAACAGTGCAAATTCTTGTTGTGAGCTTTTAAAGGTGGGACACGGGGTTTTTTGAAAGAAGTTTAGAATATCGATACCCACGGCTGAAAAATCGAATACTCTGGGGAAATAAAATATCGAGATATATCGCAGAATCGTTAAAATCGCTCAGCTCTACTGAAGTGACGTCTGTTTGCACAGAAAAGCTTTAATGACATCTGCAGATGCATGTTGTTTGATGTGTCATACATTCACTCTCATCAATATTTGGGCGTTCAGTTTCACCTCTATATTCCCGAAGCACGACTATTATGTTATTGAGACAATCAGAGTGTGATATTTTATTGTTCTGCAAAATACACTTGGGAAAAAAAAAGACGGTTAATGGAGATTACACCGCTCTCTGATGATTGCGGGGGTTTTGAAAGGTGCAGGCAACAATATATTGAGTAGACCCGTCATTTTTCTCTTAAACATGAACGCAGTGTATCTTATTTTAAAAGCAGCACACTCAGTCAGGGAGCAAGCACAGCATCCGCTTCCCTCAGGTGATTTAACGGGGAAATTAAGTCGTTAAATAAGCCGGCCAACACCCCACGATCAGTTCTGGCTTCAGCTTCAGCTAATGATCCAGCGTGTCATGATTTCCTGCTCCGGATGGTGATCAGATCAGGCTGTGGACTTGTCAAACTCATCCATCAAATTAGCCGTGGTCCTGCAGCAACTGCGGGTGACTTGCTGCCAGCCAGAGTTTTGGTCGACATCCTCTTTTTCCGTTCCCATGAAACTGACAGTGTGATTTTTTTTTGCACTTTTTGCAGAGCAGCAGTGGCCTATCAACGAGACAAACTGTGACGTGCAGATAAAGTAAATGCAATAACTCGGGCTGGGCAAGTTAATGCGTTATTATCGCGCGTTAACTCATTTTTATCGCATATTAGCGCATGTTGCTCACGTGCTTTTGTTTTGAAAAGTCTGTTACTGGCTGCTGCAGAACCAGAAAACAATCGGCAGGTAAACTTGCGGAAAAAGCTAAAACAGGCATGGAGAACGGTAAAAATCCGTGAACTTTACAGTTTACGGGGTAGCAACTCAGGTAGCAATATTAACAATTCTGTCTAAAAAAAAATTCTGGACTGCAACAAAACTTTCTCGTCATTCCTCCATGTTCCATCAGATCTGCTCCATGTGTTCACTGTCCTGCTGTTCTCTAGCTGGTTACTTCAGTGCAGCTCCATCTAGTGGCACAGATGTGTAATGACAACAGAAAGTCCAGTCCTCGATTATAAAACAAATTCAGTTCTGTGGCCCATTTTTTCATTTTGTATTTTTGATCCAAGTCTAAAATTGAAATGTAAAAAAAACAGGCATTTTTTTCATGTTTTTTTTTGTGTTAGATTAAACGAAAAATGTAATAAAATGTCTTTTTTTTTTTTTTTTTTTTAATTTTTGCTTGACAATTGAAAATGGAAAGAATGAATGATACACAGATTGGTAAAGTTACTGAACTTTAGCATGGACATTTTCATTTTAAAGTTCTCCCAGACGGAGGATTCAACAGAAACAAGGTTATTTGTAACAACTGACAAGTTGAACTCCCCGTTAAAAGTTTCTGCTGTTACCTCAGAAATTACCTGTTTTAATGTTCTGATTGTGCTGAGACACAATCATTTTGTTGGATTTTGTTTGTAAACTTTTTTTTTTTTTTTAGTAAAAACAGGATGACATTAATGCCCTGGCAGTGGCAATAAGCTTTATTTTATTTTACATTTTTTAAGATGAGATTTACACTAAATATGTGTTACTGACAAGTGTTGATGTTAAAAGGGTTTGAACAACAAATGTTATGGCACTTTAGTTCATATGGCAGCAGAACATTTAAATAAAAGTGCATTTTACACTACTTTTGAATTTATTATTTGATTTTGCGTATACAATGCGATTAATCGTGCCCTAGCAATAACATAATGAGAAGCAAAGAAAATTGCAGTTTTGCAATTCTCATGATGGATTTACTTTTTTTTTTTTTTTTTTCCTAACTGATGGGTATCAGGGTTACTGATTAATGTCCAAGAGCACTGATGATGTCTCCGTTCTCCCGGCTGCAGGATAGCGGTGTTTCTCTGTCACGGTGCTGAGGGACGAGAGGATCGTGGTGGTGGTGGCCGAGCAGAGACCAGACTCCACGGAGGAGGACAGCTTCCAGTGGATGAGCCGCGTGCTGCAGGTACTTCTGGATCACATGAACGCTGCAGAACTGTTATTATCCCGTTCGACAACTGTTCCCCCCCATTTAGTTTCCGTGTTGGATAAGTTCACGTCCGTGGTGACAATCCAGCATTTACTGTAAACGTCTTTATTGCTCGCTTCTCAAATGTAGAAACCATTTGCAGTGATGTTTGATCAGGTTGATCCTCAAAATCTTTCATGCTGTTGTTTTCTGTATTCTACAAGGCGTTAGGATTAAGGTATTCAAAATGTGTCCAATTTAATGCATTATTGTGAAAAAAAAAAAAACATTCCCCGTGTGATTTATTCAATCATCAAAATCCTAAAAACAAACATGCCTGCTTGTGCGATTCCATGAATATGAAAGTGAATGTATTTATGCAAGAAGAAGATAACTAATGTTCCTTTTACCTCCACCAAGGAGGTTATGTTTTTGCCGGCGTTTATCTGTCTGTCTGTGTTCAAGATAACTCAAAAAGTTATGGATGGATTTTGATGAAATTTTCAGGAGTTGTCAGGAAATGTGAAAAGGAAGAGCTGATTTCATTTTGGCTGTTATCTGAAGAAATCCTGATTCTGGATCACTTTCAAATTTTTGTTAACATTGCGGTCAATGGGGCCGAAAGTTTTGTTTCTCAATGTCTCCGTTAGTTATTGCCCAAAACTCATGAAATTTGACTCAGGGATTGACAATGAGAACCTGTATCAAATTTCAAAGGCTGATCCAGATCTGATCCAGAAGGCGGATTTTATCGCAATCGCTATAAAAAATGGGGGTGCCCTTACATTTTGGCCTACTGTGCCTTTAATATTAGAGGTAGAAATCTCTAACAAACGCATCATGTAGCTGAGTCAATTCCGCATATAAGTATGTCAACGGATTTGATCTAGCTTTGATACTTTTTTCAATGTTTTTCAATGTTTAAAATCGTTAAAATAATTTTTTTGTTATTTTCTATGTCTTATTTGTTTTTTTTAATGTAAATAAATGGAAATTATAAGTCATTGAGGTTGTTTAATTTCAATATATTGACTTTGGAAACAAATATTGCATGAAATCTTTGTAGCATTATTATTTATTTTGTGTGCATCACAAAATGAAGGAAGATATGGTACTTTTTTAGCAGTTCCATATGTTATCGCGCTATATGTACGAGTGTCCGAATGCTTTTCTAGTTGTAAATGTTTCTTCCCCCTCGTCTCTCTCAGGCTATAGACAGCATCCATGGGGTGGGTGTCTTCTGTCTGGCCCTGGTTCCAGCCAACACCCTTCCCAAGACCCCTCTGGGCGGCATCCACCTCTCAGAGATCAAGCAGCTGTACCTGGAGGGGGGGCTGCACCCCTGCAACGTGCTCATGTGCCCCCACACCTGCGTCACCAACCTACCCAAGCCGCGGCAGAAACAGCCAGGTGGGTAGTCTGAACTCCGTCTGCGCCACTCGGCTGTGACGGTGCGCTGACCCGGGCTGTGCTTGTGTTTCCCAGAGATCGGACCTGCCTCTGTGATGGTGGGGAATCTGGTGTCAGGGAAGAGGATCGCTCAGGCCAGCGGCAGAGATCTGGGACAGACCGACGACAACGACCAGGTGAGAGGCCCGCAGAGGCTTGATGGGAGCAAACGACCACCAGTTGAAACGGCAGGAGACGAGCGAGAAAGACGAGACTCAGTCCCACATTCGAGCTTGTGTGTATCAGAAGAACTGCCATGCAGGATTTTAATCTCCGCGAATTAACCGCTCCGTAAAATTTTCCAAAAACCCGTTAAGGTGAATAATTACAGGAGCACGGGGGAAATAAAAACACACAGCTAATATTCTTGACTTAATAGCTCCAATAGATATAAAATCATAAACTAACATTCACCTGGTCCCTGGTCCCAGCTTCAAACACCTTTTCAGGAAAAATGTTCGGCTGCAGCTTCACCAAAGTGCTCCCGATCATGTCCTTCAGAGGCAGTCTGAAGTACCGGCAGGTTTCATCTCACTCGGTTTGAAATGCTCACAGCCTGTTGTAACTGACTGAACCCCTTTAGTGTTGTGGACAGAAGACTCAGGCAGGTGAAAACGAGTCCTGAAGCTGCTGGGGAGGAAGCACATGAAGCTCATTACTACTTACACATGCTCTGCAGTTTCACTCTGATCTGGGCTGAATCAAAATAACACAAGGTTTCTTGTGCACGTCGCTGTTTTATATTAAAGGCCGACTGCAGTTATTGAAATTCTGTTTGAAATGCATCGTTGTGTATCTCTGCTTTCGTTTATCCTGATCAGTGTTGACTTTTGAAAAGATCCAGTTTACTGGATTCAATTCAATTCAATTTTATTTGTATAGTGTCTGTTACAATGTCAGTTGTCCCCAGGCGCTTTACAGAGACCCAGATCATGACCCTCGAGCAAATATCATTAACTAAAATTATGTTATTAAATCCTAATGAAGGATAATGGCAAGTAAAAAAACTCCCTCAGCGGAAGAAAAAAACCTTTAAGCCAAACAGTGTCAAGGAAAAAACTCCACTTTAAGAGGAAGAAACCTTGAGCAGGACATGGATCATATGGGGGGACCTTCCTGATGAAGACCAGCCGGGTAAAGAAAGAAAAAAACAGGAGAGACAGGACAGAGAGATGGATGGAGGACAGAGAGAGGAGAGCACACAAATGACTGAATGAAATGACTATATAAACAGATACAGGTAGCAGCACTGAGGTGAGATGGTCAGAGGACTAGATCACCAGTCACCGACACCCTGAACACATCTACACACTGGTGGAGGTAAACGCTGGGATGGGCAGAGGAGGGAACTGCAAGTCAGCATGAAACTCAGGAAACTCTGACCTGCAAACACACAGAAAGAAAAGAGAAAAAAAGGGGCAAAACAGCACAACAAACTGCAGGAAAGAAAATGGAGGACAGTTCTAGTAAAAAGTTGCTGCTAATTAACTTTGGATTGGGCTGGAGGAGGAAAGGGGAGGAAAGGAAGAGCGGTGGAGACATGGATCTTACTGTTCCTACCAGGAGCAGGGCGTAGTGACCGGAGGGACGAGGATATAAGATGATGAAAGGAGTTTCCTTCTCGGGGTGTCTCGGCTCACCTTGAAGACTACAGAGTCTCGGTGTGAAGTCGCTGCGCCTTCACACCGGAGCAAGTTGAGGTGGCTTGGGCGTCTGGATAGGATGCCTCCTAGACACGACTCAAACTCGTAGAAATCGAAGCTGATGGATGGACGGTTACTCCCGCAGTCCAGAGACATGCATGTCAGGTTAAATAGTGACTCTAAATCACCTGTTGGAGTAATTGTAAGTGTGCATGGTTGTTAGTCTCAATGTGACCCTGTGATGGACTGGAGACCTGTCCAGGGTGGACCCCTGCCTGGGATAGACTCCAGCAGACCCCTGCATGGGACTGAACGAGTTTGGATGATGGATGGATGGAGTTTAAATGGTCACAATCTTAATGATCTTAATATGAGCCCCGAAAGCAGATTTCAGTTTGAGGAAGATAAAACTAATCTGAACGGCTCATCAGATATAATCTTTTCAGACTGAGGTGTCCACAAACAAACAGGGGACAGAGTTGTGTTACGACCCAGTTCTTGAGTTGAAACTCTTCAGACAAACAAGTATGTGGACTCAAACACAGAGAAATTATCCTTTTATAAAATGTCCCTTTTTTTAAAAAAAAAAAAAAGGGGGGGGGGTTTCTGAGACTGTAGATGCACAAGAAATAATTATTTATACACTGTTGGGTCATAAAAAACAATTAATTGACATGTTAACAAGGTCAAAGACACTTCTTTTTTTTGTTGTTAAATCAGAGACACATAAAACAATTAATAAAAAGAAAAAAAAGTGTATAAAATTCTGACGCAGCTGTTGTTTTTCCCTGCTGCAGTTTCTGTTCCTGTCAGAGGTTTTACAGTGGAGAGCTCAGACCACACCGGACCACGTCCTCTACACTCTGCTCAGCTCACGGGTAACGACGCACACACACCTCTGTTTAGGTTTTAGGTTTTTAGGCAAAAATTCTAGCAGCAAAACATCTGTCGTGTTATCCCCATCCTCCAGGGGGCGGTGTCGAGCTCCCTCACCTGCTTGCAGCTACATAAAAGGGCAGAGCGAGTGGCGGCTCTGCTGATGGAGAGAGGAGGTCTGCAGGAAGGAGACCATGTGGCTCTGGTCTACCCGCCAGGTAAGAGATGATCCACGACTCAACATCTGGACATGTTTAGAGGTAGCTGCATCCACATCTTCTTTGCATGTGTGTGTGTTTGTGTCGATCCTGCAGGGATAGACCTGATTGCAGCTTTCTACGGCTGCCTGTACGCCGGCTGCGTCCCTATCACGGTGCGACCGCCGCACCCCCAGAACATCTCCACCACCCTGCCCACTGTCAAGATGATTGTCGAGGTCAGAGTCGTGTTTTTTCCCTCCAACATGTCCGCTGAACTGTTCACCTCACAGGTTCTGATGTCGCTGTTTTACAGTCAAGTTCTCTTTCCAGCTGACAACTAGTTTCAGAGTTTCTTGAGCGTAATTCAACTCTGATCTCCCCTTATTAACAAATTACAAACAAATCCTTTATTACACACATTCAGTATAGAATATAATAAGTTTGAGCCTCACTACCTTTGTGAGATACCTCTGATGTTACGGGAGCACTGTTGAGAAAAAACTCTCTTTATATTTATCCATATTTCCAAGACTACACAAGACTGAAAGTTAAGATCTGACGCTCCCTAGACTTAAGCGGTTTTTAATTTCATTGCATGCAACACAGCCAGCTGCAGATGATGGTAATGACCCGAGAAAAAAAACAGCACAATAGATTCAAGCAAGAGAGGAAGAGTTACAGGAACAGATGGCTGGAACAAACTATACGTGCTGCTCTGTCTAGTTATGGAGATCATAAGCAGAAATGAATACCCTGAATGTGGAGATACAGCATCAAATGAGGCATCTCTTCTGTCCGTCATCCCCTCTGCTCCTCCACAGGTCAGCCACTCGGCCTGCGTGATGACCACGGCGGTCATCTGTAAGCTGCTGCGCTCCAAGGAGGCCATGGCCACGGTGGATATCAGGAACTGGCCGCCCGTCCTGGACACTGGTACCGTGGCTCCTCTAACCCTAACCGTTACTCACACATCCACGCAGACATTCAGACCGTCCTCCATCACCGTCCTTCAGCAGCACAGCTGTGATGTTCACATCCGTTTTTGACATAACTTTAAACCTCCGAACACGCAAGTGGTCCGATTTGACCCGCTGATAGCGATTTTCTTTCTTTTAGCTCTCTTTTAGCAGCAGTCAGTAGGGGTGTGAAAAAAAAAAATCGATTTGGCAATATATCGCGATTTTCGGCCGCCCAATATAATATCAATTTTTCAGCTCCTAATTTCGATTTTTTTTTCAAAAACACTAATAATACAGTGATCCCTTAATTTTTTTTACATTATATATTTCTGAAAAAAATCAGCGAATAACAAAAACCACGGAACTTAAAGCGCGAATTGGCGAGGGATCACTGTAAACAATAAATAGGTTGTTTTGAATAGTTTTGACTCAATTTGTCCTCTGAATGATCAATATCATCTGATGAACATATACAGCAACTTGATTTTTAATTTCTACTTTTAAGTTGGATATTAACTGGGAGGAATATTGCAATATATCCAATATTTTGCGATATCATGATGGTATCGTATCATGACCCAAGTATCATGATATATATTGTATTGCGAGGTCATTGCCAATACTCACCCCTAGCAGTCAGGGCTGATTGGACAAAAAAAAACCATCAGATTCTGATCACCAACCAGTCCATCCGTGCATCTCTACTAAA
This sequence comes from Hirundichthys speculiger, assembly GCA_018398805.1. Classification (NCBI taxonomy): domain Eukaryota; kingdom Metazoa; phylum Chordata; class Actinopteri; order Beloniformes; family Exocoetidae; genus Hirundichthys; species Hirundichthys speculiger. Next base: position 2,106,115 of record JAGFBZ010000328.1, on the reverse strand, counting down.
TACAGCTGCAAAAAAATTACAAGAGCAAGCAGGAGGAGATGTGTAGATGTAGAGAAAGAGGACGTGGAGCTAGTTGGCTTGAGAGAAGAGGATGTAGATGGCACAGACGGAGGCAGATGAGCCTGATAATCCTGGTTGAACAGTCAGCCTCCCTCTGTGGCAGCCTGACCACGTGCTCACGTCCCGACCTACAAGCAGCTCGAACAGCTTCAAGGAAAACTTCACATCTGCTTTTGGACTGAGATTATGTCGCTCTCAGCTGGGAGGTTGTTTTCCTGTGATTAATCTCATCTCAAACCTGAGATGACGGCATCCTCTCAGGAGCATGAAGCAGCACAGGAGCCAAACGTCTGCTGCAGAATAAGAATGTTATTCTTTACCTTTTCTCTTTAAAATTTGGTACAAAATGCACTTTACTGTCAGGATGAGACAGCTCTAACTGCATTTAAATCAAGACTTGTTATTCTATTTTCTCTTCATGCTGACGCTGACTCGTGTGTTAAGACACTCTGTGGTCAATACACACAAGCTTTTTTTATTTATTTTTTCCACTGTCTGACATTAAATCAGACAAAACGTCTTGTTGTAGGTCAGTCTGGATTACCGAAATTATTTTTATGTGCTAAATGCCTGAATAATGAGACAGAGAATTTTTTTTATTACTTTCTTCAAAGTCAGGGTGTTATCTAGGAGTGTGAAAAAAAATCGATTTGGCAATATATTGTGATTTTCAGCCGCCCAATATAATATCGATTTTTCAGCTCCTAATGTCGATTTTTTTAGGAGAATTCAATATATGTGAAAACACTCATTGTTTTTGAAGCAAATAGTTGTTTTGAAGCAAATAGTTTTGACTCAATTTGACCTCTGAATGATCAATATCATCTGATGAACATATACAGCAACTTGATTTTTGATCTCTACTTTTAATTTTGATATTAACTGGGTAGAATATCACAATATATATCGCAATAATTTCATATCGTGACCCAAGTATCATGATACATATCGTATTGCGAGGTCCTTGCCAATACTGAGCCCTAGTGTTATCAGATATACAGATTTATTTAAAAAGAGGAGGACGGTACTTTCCTAAAACCTTTTGTGATGCTGCACCATAAATTTGCCGGGTGCAGTTTTCAGCAGCGCGAACGCACATCTGATGCTCCGGTTTCGTTTTGCCACAGCTGTGTGTGTGTGGGACCGAGTCAAATAAACTACGCCGTGTGTGTTCATGGTAATAGATGAACCAGCAGGAGTCACTGGTTTTTAATCATTTTGACCGTGAATAGAGCTCTGTGGCCCAGAGCAATAAACTTTATCAGGATTCTGATAAATATGCTGCACCTGATAATGGGAAGCATTGTTGGTTTGGGTTTTATGAAGGGACGTCTGTAAACGTGGAATACGGCCAATCTGGAGCTTTGAATGAGCAGCTTTTAATATAAAACTAGAGCATCAGTCGTGCTGCCGCTCCATCACAGAGGTCTAATCCCTCTTCAAGCTGCCAGAGTGGTTCTGCCGGGTTCATCTTCAGGTCAGGGTTTCTGAAACGGAGAGAGCTCGACAGACCGTGATGTCAGATGTAATGAAATAAATACGAGCGTGTGTGTCTCGTCTGCGTGTGTTTGTGCTGCAGATGACCTGCCAAAGAAGAAGCCTCCAGCGCTCTATAAGCCCACCAACCCCGACGGCCTGGCCTATCTGGACTTCAGCGTGTCCACCACCGCACCGGCATGCTGGCCGGAGTTCAGGTCAGCTCAGCGTTAATCCTCTCCTCCCTTCCTTCCCCTCATTATCGCTCCACTCCAGAGGGAAATTAATCAATAAGGGCAGCGGCTAAATGATCAGGCAGGAGGGCGTATTAAAGAACAGTTAGTCCAGCGAGGAAAGCCTTTATTCAAACGCTAAAGAGACAAAAAGAAATAAAAATTAACTGTGTAAATGTTCAAGCTGTGGATTTAAAAACTGACTGTCAGTTCTTCTATTTTGTTCCTCGTATGTCTCTGTGTGTTTGTCGTGTCTCTCTTCTGCCTCCTTTCCCCTCTCTAGATGTCCCACAATGCAGTTGGGGCCTTCTGTCGCTCGGTGAAGCTGCAGTGCGAGCTGTACCCGTCCAGGGAGGTGGCCATCTGTCTGGATCCCTACTGCGGCCTCGGCTTTGTCCTCTGGTGCCTCTGCAGGTCGGAGCCGCTATAAAATACAGTCAAAGAAAGACTAAATAAAACTTAAAACGTCCCGTCAGAGCTCAGGTTTTATGTATCAGTACAGTAGCCAACAACGTGATGTCATGTGTGATGTCATTATTTATGTAACAGGAATGAAACCATCGAGTGAATATTTAAGTGCACCGTTTCTGCCTCTGAGGGAGCTGAAAGGGACGTCAAGTAAACCTGATTAACTGACCATCAGCAAGCGTGACCACATCTATAAAAGCAAATGCTTTGACCTGCTGGTGCGTTAACACAACGCTCAGGAGGAAAGACATCAGCAGTGACCTCAGAGAAGAAACTGCTGCTGCCTGTTTGATCTGGGATCGATTATAAGGCCTTTTATTAAAGCCTTTTTTTAACAGAAGAAAGTGAAAAAGATCCCAGATCGTTTCCATTGTCTCAACGGTGGAAATTTCAGCAGTTCACACCCAAGATCAAACCATGTCATGCTTGTAATTGCAGCAAAAACCAAGACTTGCAGGCCTCAGGTGGCTTGTTAAGGGCACAGTTGTAGGCCTGATGGACGGGGTGTTGATCTAAAGATTTCACCAAATCTTTTTTCCTTTTTCTTGTCAATCGAAGCTCTGACGGCATATTCGACTCACTGAACTGAATCACAGCTGAACAGTTCACGTATCAGCAGCTCACGATTCTCTGCATCCAGTCGTTATTTACCGAAACAACAGGAGCTCACACTCGTGAAGTCGTACTGTGCCATACCCAGACACGACTGAGCCTCTCTGATACACGAGTAACCCCGGCTTTAATCGTGCTTGAGCGTGATTACCGCTTGTACCTCTGTCATCACATCTTTGCATCAAGAGCTCGTTTATTTACTCGAAGCTCACGTGGTCTCAGGGTTTGTTTTTTTATAACAGGGTGGTGATTCTCACTCTGACAGTCACTGCCCTGTTTAAGGGTTTATAAGCAGAATATACCAACATGTTAAATGCCTTTACATCTGCTTTTAAGAACATTAATGTCATTTTAAACATTTTTTCATAAGTGTAACCCCCATGGAGCATAAGGTTGTGAAAAAAAAGTCGATTTGGCAATATATCGCGATTTTCAGGCACCCAATATAATATCGATTTTTCAGCTCCTAATATCAATTTTTCAGGGAAATTGTTTAATTTTCACATTTAAATTGTTTAAAATTTAAATGTGCAACAACATTAATACTAAACAATAAACAGGTTGTTTTGAAGCAAATAGTTTTGACTCAGTTTGTCCTCTGAATGATCAATATCATCTGATGAACATATACAGCAGCTTGATTTTTCATCTCTACTTTTAATTTTGATATTAACTGGGTTGAAAATCAAATTCAAATTCAAATATACTTTAGCTGCCGGCGTCCAGCGCTGCTTTTCATGTCCCGGTCCTGTGGTTTGAGTGCTAACTCCAGTTAATAGCTGTAAAACCAGTTATCTCTATAAAGATGAATCAAGTGAGATATCTCCAGGTCAGAGGAGGAAACACCGATGAACCAAACCAAACTAAAATCGCAATAAATTGTGATATCGTGATAATATCGTATCGTGATACATATCGTATTGCGAGGTCCTTGACAATACTCACCCCTAGTGGAGCACAGAAATCGCCACTAAACGCTATTAACTACAAAAATAAATCCAGTTTGAATGTTCATTCAGGCTTCACTTAAACCATCAGATGAGATAGTTTATATATTTTAATAACATTTTCATAGAAGGGGCTCGGTCGTTTTTAATTCAGCTTATGATTTATGACAGAAAACCCGTCAGTACCAAGAACAGGGATGAGCAGTCGTAACTCCAGTTTGTAAATCTCCCTGTTGGAAACTCAGCAGCCCGTAAAGCTCGGTTCAAGTTTGCAGGTCTGCCTGCTTTTAAGTCCTCCGCTCGTAAATTCTGATCTCTGCGGACTCGGTTTCCTGCCGTTAAGAGTCTAAAAGTAAAATCGCACGAATGATTTACAGTGTGAGATTTCGCCACCCTCCAGCAGCTGCACAGCTCCGTGTTTACATTTGATCCGTACATGATTTGAAGTTTTTTTTCCACATCCAGCTGTGTTTGGTCTTCAGTTTTTAAAATCTGTCTCGAAGCGCCTGAAGGTTTAGCTCACAGTCACATCGCTGAGGGAAGCTGGTCTTTGTCGTCCGCAGCGTTTATTCCGGCCACCAGTCCATCCTGATCCCCCCGGTGGAGCTGGAGACCAACCCGGCGCTGTGGCTGCTGGCCGTCAGCCAGCTGAGGGTGCGAGACACCTTCTGCTCCTACAGCGTCATGGAGCTCTGCACCAAAGGACTCGGCCTGCAGACCGAAGCCCTGAAGGTCAGTGTGGCGTCGCCGACGCTTCGGTTTCACCTCCACGTAAAATCAAAACAACCCTTCTCTGCAGTGTTGTAGTTACCCGATACGATATTTAGCAGTAAGGTGCAACCAATCCTGTGAACACGGTAAATAAGGATTAGAAACGGTACTTCAACCTGCTGCATCTGTGGGGGGGGCATCTAAGTTGCTTCATCATCTGTCTGTCCTCCAGCTCAGCAGTAATAAACTGACTCCATCTGTCCGGCCGGAGGACACGGACTGCTCTGATTGGTCGCTGATGGAAGACACGGAGTTAATTTTAGTGATTATCTGTCGTAAGTCTCCGTGGCGACTGAAGGACCGACGCAGAGCGGAAAAAAAGAAAAGAAATGTTGCTCGCCGTCTCCCTCGAAGTGCTTTCCGTACAGATGCGAAGACGAGCAGAGGAGGGTCGTGACTCATTTGGGAGATTTTTTAGATTTCGTGGAGGCGTCGCGCGGAGAAGGCGGGAGACGGAAAAGCTTAACGATGTTCTTCCACGCAGGCTCGAGGTCTGGATCTGTCCCGGGTCCGGGCCTGCGTGGTGGTGGCGGAGGAGAGGCCCCGGATGTCGCTCACGCACTCCTTCTCCAAGCTCTTCAAAGACCTGGGGCTGCACCCCCGCTCCGTCAGCACGGCCTTCGGCTGCAGGGTCAACCTGGCCATCTGCCTGCAGGTAAACAGCAGAGCGTCACGCTGGACTGTGGACGCTGCAGAAGATCTCACGTCTGCCTCAGAACCAGACGTAGATGTGCTCACACAGATAATTTAATTAACTTTGATGTTGTCGTTTATCCTTCGATTCCTGTCCTGTTCTCTTTAAACTCAGTTAAAGCATCTGTTAGCATCCTGATGACGTTTAGCTCGTCTTCTTGCTGCTCAGATGTCCTCCTCTTCATTAAAAACACTCATTGTTCTTCCTCCCTCCTCTGCCGTTGTGATTGACTGCAGGGCACTTCGGGACCGGACCCCACGACCGTGTACGTCGACATGAGGGCGCTGCGCCACGACAGGTACGACGGCGGCGTCAGGTTCCCGCCGGCTTTCATTTTTACTGCTCGGCGCACAGGTTTGACGTGTGAACGTCTCTGTCCGACAGGGTTCGGTTAGTGGAGAGGGGCTCTCCTCACAGTCTGCCCTTAATGGAGTCTGGAAAGGTGAGTGGATTCCCTTTTTTTTTTTTTTCCAGATCAGGATGTGCTGGAATTTAAAAAAACAAAAAGAAAAACTTTCTGACGTTGTGTTCTGTCATCTGTGGAGACGGTCGCTGTAAGGAGGGAAAGAAAAGGCTCATGCAGAGGGAAGTAATATATCTCCCTATCTACCCATCAGACTTGTTGCTTTTTTCAGTGGTATTTATAAATAGTATTATTTATCTATAAAATTGTTATAAGTGCACCTCTGTATAACACTGTATCCTTATTAACATTAAGAGAAACAAAAAAGAAAAATATAAATCAACTTATAACATAGAATAACTTTACAGACTAAAATACAATGTTAGAAAAGATTTAAAGTGCATCAATCCCATCGTAGTAACAGTGAAGTCAACCGCTACATCAGCATCGTCATATTTTCTCATCTTAACTTTCTGAAGACCTTCATTTGTCTCATTATCTCCGTCTCTCTCCTCCTTTCTTTTCATCCTCCTGTTAAATATTTTTCCATGGTGTCTCTTGAGGGTTCGTTCACTTTATATCTGCTGCTGTGCGCTCACATGTCTGTGCAAAAAAAAACCCGACACAACATAGCTAATACTCCCTGCACACTGTGGCAATGAGAGCGCCACTGCCCCCTACTGGAGCATATGTGGAATTACACTTTATTACAGTACGCCAAAAAAAAAAAGGCTTGTTCCCCAGGGTCACACGCGCCCCCCTGGCATCGCACTGCGCCCCCCCCAAGGGGTTGGGCCTCACTATTTGAGAAGGACAGGGTTAGAGCCATAGCAGTGGCTGAGGATGCACCAAAAAACAACGCTGGTTAAAAAGGGAAAAAAAAAAGTCTCTATAGCTGACAGAGCCAAAAAAAAGAAAATAGATTTAGTGCAAGAAGTAAAACGAGAATGAATAACAGTCTGGTGTTTCCTAACTGGTGACAACTGAGGAAACAGAAGGGCCTGAAAAAGCGGCGCCACGGTCGCTGTGTTTTTGTCCTTTTACCTTTTCACATATCACATGTGGTTCAGGCGGTTCGATGTCTCCTCACCCAGAGGAAACATGAGAAAAATCCCGCTCATCCCTGAGTTTCCCTCCCTCTGTCTGTGTTGTGCTGGCAACCCACAGGGAGGGATCATGTACGAATCATATTTCTAATCCTGTTAGCATGTCCATAAAATGATTAGTTTTTTTTTCTATGCATGGTTCAAGTTACATTAAGAGCAAAACCAGTCATCAACACCTAAATGAGGATTTCTGCTTTCAGGTTAAACAGCTCATTTGTTCCACATAGAAGAAGTCTCCTCATTTGCTCTGTCATCAAATACCTGTAGAAATGAGATTTCCAGTTAATTAGCATCCTGTAGAAGTGGATTCAGTTTACTGGGAGACAACGGTGTTTACTGGGAGACAACGGTGTTTACTGGGAGACAACGGTGTCCCAGGACACGGGTCTGTCTGTGTTTTTCCCCTAAAACAGCTGGATGTTCCTCCGTTACAATCATTTAGCCTGGAGACGCTGCGAGTGCCGTTTATTATTGGTTCGTTCCCTTTACTCTCCATTCAGCTCGGGTTCATAACTCTCACCCTCGAGTGGGGAGTTGACTTTTTTTTTTGTCTGGACTGACAGCAGCGACCAAACCCACCGCTCATGTCTGAAGCTTAAAATGAGTCGAAGACAAGGGGGTTTTCTTCAGTTATTTTATTACACAAGAAGCTCATGAGTCAGTGCTTGCATATTAGCAGCCGCGGTCATTATTTTATCGCCGTTTGGTCTTTATGAGCTACCAGCTCAGTTTAAACTCACGTTAGCAACTTCAGGATGTGGATGTATAACCGTTGTGATAATCCCACGTGGATGTGACCCCGTACAGTTCACTCTTTCTGGTTGAAAAGCAGCTGAATTGCCTTGATATTTAACTCACCTTCAGCAGAACAGCTGCAGCGGCGCCGGCGTGGGCCCGGTGACGTCAGCATGCTTATAGATTCACATTTCAAAGAGTTATCTTTAAAAAGGACAAATAACCGCTTTATATAACAAATGATTTTCCACGAGGCCTCCGTGATGGGCTGGATATCTGTCAGGGGTGACGCAGACGACTGGGATGGTTTCCAGCCCCCCCCCCCCCCCGTATTAGATGAAGCTGGCACAGAAAGCGGACGCAGGAAGCAGCACATGGACTCTGAGCTGTCATGTTGAGATGCAACTGAGTGACGGCACATTTCAGGACCGTTTCCGCCGCGAGTCCTCCCACATCCTGTGAGTCAGAGCGGACGGCAGTGTAATCAACGACAAACCTTCAGATGTTCATCCTGCCTCTCCGTCTGTGGATACGTGGGACAGTCGCATCCACAAGACAACTGTCAACACTTATTCAATTCAATGTTATTTGTATAGCGTCTGTTACAACGTCAGTTGTCTCTAGGCGCTTTATAGAGACCCAGATCATGACCCCCCGAGCAAATATCATTAACTTAAATTATTATATTACATCCTAATCAAGGATAATGGTGAGTAAAAAACTCCCACAGAGGGAGAAAAAAACCCTTTAATACGATATGTATCATGATACACGATACGATATTATCACGATATATTGGTATATTCTACCCAGTTAATATCAAAATTAAAAGTAGAGATGAAAAATCAAGTTGCTGTATATGTTCATCAGATGATATTGATCATTCAGAGGACAAATTGAGTCAAAACTATTTGCTTCAAAACAACATATTTATTGTTTATTATTAGCGTTTTTGCACATTTAAGTATTCACAATGCGTCTAATACATGAAAACATGAATTTTCCTAAAAAATCGATATTAGGAGCTGAAAAATCGATATTATATTGGGCAGCCGAAAATCGTGATATATTGCCAAATCGATTTTTTTCACACCCCTACTACACACACAGGTGGAGGTGAACACTGGGATGAACAGATTCTTCTATTATTCTAGTTTATTATTTTTATTCTAGTAAGGCTGCAGAACCAGGACTCCAGGTCCGATTGTCAGAAATCAGATCCTTATGATGAAGGCTTAAATACATGCAGGCTCTGTTAACGTCTTTATTTTTTTAATGACTTCTGAACAGACACTTACACCGGTCCGTTAACACACCCCGCCGTGCGCTCCCAGCTGTGCCTCAGATCTTTGCACACAGATTTTTGAGCGCAGGCTAGTAACCACGGCAACTGGCTCCGACCACTGGCTTTCTCATTAAAAAGCCGAACCAGGAGGCACCTGATTACACTCACAGATCGCCAGCTTCAAGTATTACCGCTCACACCTGAGGGTTTGGTTTTTATTAAACCGAACTCCCGCGCAGCTGCTCCGTCAGTGCGGTCCGTTTGAACAACCGCACACCTCTCGAACCAGAAATGGCGGGCCGACCCCCCCTGAAGGGGGAGGTGGTCGGTCTGCCTCCAGCCGAGCTCTGTTTGGCTGAAATATGAACGCAGCACAGACCAAAGACATCCAGATCTGCTGTCATTTGTTCCTTGATGTCAATCCTGTCTGGTCATTGTAACGATGGAAACTATTGATCATTTCAGATGAAAATAGTCGCTCGTGTTCTTATTAGCAGTTTACAGGTGACTGTTGAATGTGGTTCTGAGGAAGGAAGGGATCCATACGCAGCGGCAGCACCGAGGGGAACATTTATCAGTCCGTTACTGTCAGCCGTCCCCTGCAGAGCTTTCAGGAAATCCTTTTCTAAAGACGGCTGAGCAGCACTTACTTCAGTTTCACAGCAGAACTCTGAGCCCGTCAGGAGGCTCTGCTGGACCGACAGCAGCGGCGCTGCATGCGTCACCGTCATCCTGACAACGCAGACGCAACAGATTTGGGAAAACATTTATCGACAGGGGTCATAGCCGGTCACGTAAACGTTTTGAAATTTGCCCACGTCATTAGAAATGCAACTGTTAATCAGCCAGCGACTGGAAATCGGCAGGTCGGGCCGAACTTTTCATCCCACTGAGACGTTCACATTCTGACTGTTTACGGTTTTTGTTTGAGAGCATGTTTGTGGCTGTTCAGCGTCAGGAACAGAAACCCAAAAACTCCCAACGTGACCCTGTCACATCTAGGGGTGTGAAAAAAAAATCGATTTGGCAATATATCGCGATTTTCGGTTGCCCAATATAATATCCATTTTTCAGCTCCTAATAGGCTCGGGCGGTATTACGGTAATACCGTATACTTCCGGTATTTGAAAATAGCAGCGGTATCAGTTTCAATACCGTCATAAAAAAATGCAATGAATGATTTCTGTGGTTTAAAGTTTAGTTTCTCTCCTGTATCGCTGTGTGTTCTGCTTTATTTTACCGTTTATTCGTGTTCGCTTTCAGCTGATCTCGATTTGACTCGTCCTGTTAAGGTACTGACGATGAAAACAACACTTCCTGAGTTTGCTGCTTCAAAATAAAAGCTTCTAATGAAACTAATAATGTTGGACTTTTATGTTGAAGAATTTATAGGAAGTGAAACGTTCAGCATCAGACACTTTACCAAAGTGCAGCGCACTATAAAGGCAGTTACAGCCAGAGAGAGGAGCTGGAGCAGAGAAGGAACAGTTAAAACTACAGTGAAAAGCAAGAAATACACAAATAAATAACAACTGTAGTTGAGCCAACTTTATATTAAGCACTGAACTGCTGTTTCGAGGTAAACTCGCCTTTTTGTTCAGGCGTAAAGCCCCGCGGCGGCGCACATAATGGGGACGGCTGTTTTGACGCCCTAATAGTCGCGGGAATACCGTATACCCCGGTAAAATGTGAGGGAAGTTTGACGGTATCCCCAAGCCTAGCTCCTAATATCGATTTTTTACAGTGGTTACAATCCTGTCAGTATGTTGTAATGGTTACTTAAATGTGCAAAAACACTAACAATAAACAATAAATAAGTTGTTTTGAAGCAAATAGTTTTGACTCAATTTGTCCTCTGAATGATCAATATCATCTGATGAACATATGCAGCAACTTGATTTTTCATCTCTACTTTTCATTTTGATATTAATTCGATAGAATATCGCAATATATCGTGATATGGTGATAATGTGATAATGTGATAATATCGTAACGTGACCCAAGTATCATGATACATATCGTATTGCGAGGTCCTTGCCAATACTCACCTCTAGTCATTAGAAATGCAACTGTTAATCAGCCAGTGACTGGAAATCGGCAGGTCAGGCCAGACTTTTCATCCCACTGAGACGTTCACAACTGACTTTTTGCAGTTTTTATTTGAGAGCATGTTTGTGGCTGTTCAGAGTCAGGAACAGAAACCCAAAAACTCCTAACGTGACCCTGTCACATCGGATGGAGGATCCCCGGTTTGACAATACGTCACTCAGTGAGTCGTTGGGATTCAGAGCAGCCTCTTTATTTCATCCAGCTTTATGTCACGTTGTACTTCCAGTAGTTCAGAAGAGATTAATTTATAAAGAACCACGCCTTGAAGAAGCTGGTCAGCTGTCCGACTCCAACCAATCACAGGCGGGTTTGAACAGAGCTTTAAAAGCACGGTTGAACGTGTATCTCTGTGGTATTCAGACCAAACTGTGCCAGAAATGCCTTAAAAACTCAAGAAACTGTGCAGAGTAATACCACTTCTGGCCACAAGGGCGTAGACACAATTGAAAGCACCCCTAGTGGGACGAAGTGGTATTACAAGGCGCGTTCCCGCCCATCATCACGGCGTCGTCAGCGGCTCTTTGGTCAACACAGAGAATCTACCAGAGATGTTTCTGTAGCAGCAGTCGAGTTCAGAAACAGCAGCATAGATGGATGTAAATACACTAAAAATACACTTATGAGCTGTTTTGATTGAAACATTGTAATTAAAACAGAGCCATGCTTCATTATTCCACTAGCAGAAAGAAAGCGCCGCCAACACTCTTAACCCCACTCCTTCCTTTATCATGAGTCTAATGGCTTCATAACTACGTCCTTATTAATGCACAATCAGATGAAATTAAGAGCCGGGGCTTAATTACCTTCATTTTCAACATAATGAGTTTCAGGCTGAGCTACTTGCTCAAAAATGAACGTGTGCGTACGTGCGTGCGCTCGGATGGACTGCTTAATTGTTAATTCTCACATTTTTACCAAACAAGACATTTGCAGTCATTAAACAGACGGCGGACGCTGGCGTCTGTCAGCGGATCTGAAGTAAATTAGCGTTTGATGGAGAGAATCACGAAGCCGCTTTAAATTAGGATCTTTTCTGGGAGCTTGATGAGCCGCTCACACGTGATCTGACTCCCAGAGACAGGACATCGTGTCTTCGAGGTCGGTCATCGATCGGCGCGCTGGCGGTTTCTGACTCACCGCATGTGGGAGGAGGAAAGAAGTAAAAAAAAAACACATCTTCAAGTCAATCAGCCGCTTCTTTTAATGATTCTCGAGCGGTTTGGACATGTTTATTTTATTTAACCCTGTCAACAGAAAAATACATCAGCTTTGAGTTAAATGACACGTCAGTAAGTTCCTGAAGAACGAGGCTGAGCAAAGATGAAGATAAACTTTGAATGTTCTGAGGAGGAACTCGTGGTTTTAAAAAGCAGCGCGTCACGGTCCTTTAATGATTCACAGGTGGAGGTTTCACCCCAGATGTTTCTGTCCTGAGCTCGCAGGTGTTGTTCAGGTGTTGAATGTAAACCTGTGGGTCAGTTTAGGGAGTTTCGTTCAGGAAATCAAAGCACTGAAGCCCTAACCGTTAGAGCTGAGCAATTTTATCGATTCTGCGATATATATATCGATATTTTATCGATATTCTAAGCTTCTTTCAAAACCTTCAAAACCTTCTTTCAAAACCACCTTTAAAAGCTTGTAACTAACAATTTACACTATTTAAATAAATGAAACTATTTTTCTCAACAAATCTTTTATTCATTGTGTCCAGCATTTACAAGCTGCCTGTCAGCCATATAATGTGTAGTTGATGCTTTCAGTTCAATTAATTCAAACAAAGTCATTGGAACATTCACAAGATGTCACCAAAATCACTTTGTCCCTTTAAAATCTTTAGGAAAATGATGTAAATGTATTGTAAGATGGATATCGACATGTATCGTATCGTGAGCCGAATATCGCGTATCGTATCGCGAGATTAGTGTATCGCTACAGCCCTACAAACCGAGCCCGTTCTCTTCCTCCAGATCTTGCCTGGGGTTCGGATCATCATCGCGAACCCGGAGACCAAAGGGCCGCTGGGAGACTCTCATCTGGGAGAGGTTGGTGGACATCAACTGTTTTTTTTCCTCCATCTTGTATCTTCGTTTTATTTCCGTTGTCGTCCCTCCCTGCAGATCTGGGTCCACAGCGCTCACAACGGCAGCGGCTACTACAGCGGCTACGGCGAGGAGGTCCTCCAGTCGGACCACTTCAACTCCAGGCTCAGCTTCGGGGACACTCAGACGGTCTGGGCCAGGACGGGCTACCTGGGCTTCCTCCGCCGCACCGAGCTCACCGACGCCAACGGAGGCGAGTTTGGTTTTTTTGTTGTTTCGTTAATGTGTTGTCGCGCCAGGACTGACCGTGTGTGTGTGTGTGTGTGAGCAGAGCGGCACGACGCCCTGTTTGTGGTGGGGGCCCTGGAGGAGGCCATGGAGCTGCGGGGGATGAGGTACCACCCCATCGACATCGAGACCTCCGTCATCCGGGCGCACAAGAGCATCATGGAGTGGTGGGTATCCGGGGTAACGGTTTCAGCCGCCGCCGCCGCAGTGTGTCATAACCGCGTCCGTGTCGTCCTCAGCGCCGTCTTCACCTGGACCAACCTGCTGGTGGTGGTGGTGGAGCTGGAGGGCTCCGAGCAGGAGGCCCTGGACCTGGTTCCCATGGTGACCAAGGCGGTGCTGGAGGAGCACTACCTGATCGTGGGCGTGGTCGTGGTGACGGACATCGGCGTCATCCCCATCAACTCCCGCGGCGAGAAGCAGCGCATGCACCTCCGCGACGGCTTCCTGCAGGACCAGCTGGACCCCATCTACGTGGCCTACAACATGTAGCCTGAGCGCACGTGTGTGTGCGTGTGTGTGCGTGAGCGAGAGAGAGAGAGAGAGAGAGAGAGAGAGAGAGCGAGCATGCGTCCGTGTGATGTTCATATCGCCGTCGTCGTTCATTTATTTCCCTGAGATCCAGATGTACTGTATTTTTGCCGTTCAGTCGTCCCTTTTCTTTGAAGTCGTGTTGCGTCGAGCGACGGACGGACCGACCGCTCGGCGCCGTTCGGACCGCTCTTACGCCCCCCCCCCCCCCCCCCGCCGGATCTCGTGAGCGCCACCGGGAGCTCGTCGCGGCAGAAAGCCTTTCGGGGATCACTGTGTTCGAACCCTCCGGGGTTCGAGGAGGAAAACTAGAGACCGTCGACATGTGTTACTGGTTGAAAGGGGAAAAAAACAAAAAAAACAAAAAAGAAAAAAAAAATAATAATAATAAACACAGATCTGTGGTTTTATGTCATTTAGAACAGGGGCATCCAGATTGTTGTAAAAAATATAAATATTGTACATAGACATAATAATCTATATGGAGAGGTACCGAAGTCACGATGAGGTGTAGTCGCCCCGATATGCAGCTCTCCACCCGCACCCCCGATGTGTGTGCGTGCATGAGAACGTGTTCATCCGTCTGTGTTGGTGTGTGACAGGGACGCTTTAACCGGGTTTTAAACAGAGTTTATCCTGAGACCTTCAAAGAAGAAACTTCTTTTTTGTTTTAACAGAGAATAAACGTGCGGGAAGAAACGTGAGTCGAAGGTGCTCATGGGAAAAAAACAAAAAAAAACAGCAACATGGATTCGTTATTTTTCTGAATCTTGTTCTGAGCAGAAACAGATTTAAGAACCGCTTCGGTGCGTTTTCCTCTCGTCGGTCCGCTGACCTTTGACCTTTGACCTCTGTGGGTGAAACGGTTCCTTCTGACGTGTAAAATTCAAGCAAAGTGCACTGTGTGATATAAAAGAAAAAGCATTATTATTATTATTATCATTATTGATAAAGGAGTTTAAGGGAAACTACAGGAGCATCCAGATGTTGCTGCAGCAGTTAGAACACGTTAAACAGTTGGTTTTTACTTTTGATTTATTTCTTCAAATGGACTTAACAGCCCCCCCCCCCTTCCAAAAAAAAAAAAAGAAGAAAACTCAAAATGATGTGAAGACTCTTTAAAACACCAGGTAAACTCTATTTTTGTTTCATTAACCAAAGAGACCAGGAGCATCAACAACGTGTCGACGCTTAAACGCCAATTTTGGCGGCACATCTGTGACCGACTGCAGAAACATCTGGAAGCTGTTGGGACAAAGGGAACTCCAGATGAAGTTTACTTTAGAGAAAAAGCTCCCTATTGTAGCAATAATCAACCAAAGGATGTTCTTTACCGACCGCGAGGATTCCTAACGCGACGCTAACGTCTCCACCGATCCAATGTGGTCTTCTTTTGGACCCGAGCTGAAGCGTCAGAGACACAGCTGTACAGATGTTGTCGATTTGGGTTCGTCTCCTGCTGCGTAAAAGCAAACCAGAAGGGGGAAGGAAAGTTGTTTCCACGTGAGCACTGGTGCACATCCAGTTGGGTCGGACTGGTCTTCCGGAGCCAAAGTATATTTATTCTTTAACATTTAGAGTCATTTATCTGCAGAAAAGCAGGACAGTAAGGAAGTAAGAGGTAATTCACCCAGAAATGTGTGTCTTTGTTCGCCACTAGATGTCTCTAGATCCCTCACTTTAAAATCTAAAACGTCTGCTTTTTACCAGTAATGAAGTAGAGCCGCTCCGGTTCTGGTACCAGCATCAGAAAATACTCTGTTCGCATCCATCTGGCTCCGTTTGATTTATACGCACTGAGTCAAAAAGGTTTTGCGGAACAACTTCCTGTTTCTGAGTCGGCAGGTGGAGAGTCGTTGCACCGGAGTGTTTTTAGTCTGGAAACTAAACTGCCACGTGCAGGACTGCGGTTTCCAGATGTGGCACCGCTGTAAAGCGAGTTAGAATTACAATCGGCTGCTGTATGAGCATCTCTGCTCACTGGAGAGCTGGACAGATGTGCCAGATGACTGCAGTTAGTTAAATCCTGATAAATATTAAAAAACCTTCAGCTAAAGATCTGCTCCCCAACTTTTAACGCACAGCAAGTACTTTTCTACGAGGTTTAAGGTCCACTTTGGATAGTTTTATGTGGCCTAAAAAACTGTTAAAAAAAAGAAAAAATAGAAATTAGCACTATATAATTAAATGTAGTATAAAAATGATGATCTTGTGTTCTATGAATCTATTTGAGTCTTTTATTTTGAAAGGGTGTCATCAATATGCAGCAGAGTTTTCCTCTGAAATCTTAGAAATATGCAGTTTGTTGTAAATTCAGCTCATCTTAATTTTCAGTTTTTGTCACATGGATACCTGATTGTCTAAATGTCTTTAAGAAAAAAAAGGAAAATAAATCAAATTTAAAAAAAAAAAAAAAAAAAGGAAGTTTCCACCTAAAGTCATCTAACAGGGAATCCTCCGGTAAAGAACATCCTCGGAGCTTCGGTGCATCCTGACCTGCACTGATCCAAACATCTCCTCCAGTAAACTGAGGGTAGAAGATTTTAAACAGATATAAGAAGAGAATTATATGAAGAGTTTTAACAGATGTGCGTTTATTCCTGGATTCTTGTTTTTATGGTGAAAGCGGTCGGAGAGTCGCTGATGCTGCAGTTTCTGTAAAGAATCTCCCCCGTTTTTTATTTTATTTTTATTTTTTTGCTGAAGAAGCTTCCTGAACAGTGACTTTGTTTACATGCCTGTGGGTGGATCACGTGTGTCAGCATCTCATCTCCGTCCCACGTCATCGTTTATCCCCCCCCCCCCCCCCCCCCTCCACGTGAGCTGAAAAAAAAAAAAAGAAAGAAAAACTTTTCCGCATCTCAGAAGTTGCTTCGCGCTTGTTTGGTTCCCCGGGCAGTTTTCATCCTCCTCCCCCGAGATTGTGCGTGCGTGTGCGTTGTATGTAAATAGTGTTGATTTTGTACGGTACAAGTGTGTGTGTGACCTGTTTTGTACACATGATGATGATGAAAAGATGAAATGACACTTTTATAAGAGCCTGCTCCTGGCTCACCATCACTATAACGGTGCAATAAAGTGCTTTGATTGGCTAAAACTCAGACTGCTCATTTCTCTCTGCTTCTTGTGTGGCTGTGTGACACATCTGAGCAAAAAAAAAAGTAGAGGATGTTGCTGGAAACAACATCTCAGCTCTCTTTCTGTTTTCATGATGGATTTAAACAGATTTTGGAGGGAAAAAAACACTCAAAATGTGTCTTTTTGCTTTTTTTTATTAATCCAGCAGATTAAAAAGATGAGGGAACCCTGCAACAAGCCTGATGATCTGCAGCGTTGTAGGAACAGAATATAGTGATCCCTTATTTTTTACAGTTAATGAGGACCAGCGCCCCCCTGCGAAGATCAAAATCCGCGTACTGGAGCCGGAGCCCCCGGAACCTCAATAATGTGTTTAAAATATGTTTAAAAACCGTAAAAAAGTAGCGAGGAACTGCAGCGAAACAAGACAAAGGCTCAACTGTGGTCTTTCTGTTCCCTTCACAGCCTCTGGTCTCTGAACCGTAGTAAAGAAACTGCTGCTATTGTGCTATTTTTGGTTCTAATTAGCAGCTAACACACTAACAACAACAAAAGAAAAAGTCCGGTTTTCTCTGCATGGAACGGGAACTTTATTGTGTCACTGCAGGAACTTGTAACATCACACAGGTTGTATTGTTGGGCTCCTGTCGGTTAACAGAGAATGTAAATCTATACACGCTGGGCTGCTGTTGATGCTCACTACACTTTTCATCTAACCCCGTTTTCATTCTGCCGTCCCACGACACACACACTACATTACCCATAAGGCCACCTTCTTAAAGGGGCCAGGCTGGCTCACATTTCTTCGCTGTGAGAGAACGTACACAACATCCTGTGATGTTTCTGTGATTTTTTCTTGATTTTTTAAATTATATTATATGTTCCTGAAAAATCCGCAAATAACTAAAAACGCGGAACTTAAAGCGTGAATTGGCGAGGGATCACTGTAAAGCTGCAGGTGTTGCAGGATTCGAGCTCGGAAAAAAACCCCAAAAAGCCTTAAAAATAAAACCAGCAATGAGCCAACAAACTGTTGAAGGTTCAGCGACGTGAAGAGTCTCCTCATCTCCTGCCCAGAAATCCATCCAGCGAAGCGTCCTGGAGCAGCTGTACGTCCTCTGATCTGCTCGCTGGATCGTTTTCAGTTCAGATAAATAGATGGACGGCCAACACGTCCTAATCTCTGTTAAAAGACGTTGTGTCTGTGAGATGTGGGGAGAGCTGGTTGCTCTCTGAAGTTTGCCAGACTGACCCCCAGTCTCCTCGTGTCCTGACGTGTCCTGACGTGTCCTGACGTGTCCTGACGTGTTCTTGGGTACTAAACCAGATTTGTTTCACCATAAGAGTTCAGTCAGATTGAGACTCATCTGTCTCCGTGTCTCTGAGTTGATGTCTTTCCTGATGAAACTGGATTAAAAAAAGAACATCTTAATCGTCTCCAGACCTACTTTCCTTTGATAAAAGAAGAAAAGTGTCCAAAAACCTCCGAACTACTGCTGATGTAAATCACAAGCTTTGTCCTTGAACGACATTTGATCAGTTAACTGGAGGACAACTTGGTGTCAATCAATCACAAAGTCACGATACGATTTTCACTCGATCGATATGAGAAGATACAGCACCTGTTAACTGAAACTAAATATCTCCTATTCTTAATTATGGGTTCAGCTAGAAAGTTAAATGGTGAGGAAGCAAAGATCAGCTGCTGTGAAGAGGCCAGTTGACGCCACGTCTTGATGAGGACGAGGTGATGTAAGCAGACACTGATGTCTGACTGGTGTTTTTATATTGCATCTATGCTGTTGGACTGTTCATCAAATCGATGTATTGATACTCGGGCTGGGCAATGATTAAAATTTTTAATCGCGATTAATCGCATTGTATACGCAAAATCAAATAATTAATTCAAAAGTAGTGTAAAGGTCACTTTTATTTAAATGTTCTGCTGTGCCTCTGATCAAGGACATGTGGTGTGAGACACCTATTTTTTATCCTCTCCCCCCACCCATCCCCTATGTGGTCATATTTTCCTCTGTTAAATTGAAGCGCTCTTATAGCGCTGACCCAAGCACCGTTGACTCCTGTCCATATGTTGTGTTGTTTTTGTATGTTTCTCTTGGACGGTGAACTGGGAAGTCAAATTCTGCTGTGTTGGGACGCTGGCTCAGTGGCGACAATAAATTTGATTCTGATTCTGATTCTGATTCTGATAAAGTATGTTTTCAGTTATTCTCTTAAAGTTTGACAAAAATTTCATTGCTTACTTTTCAACTTTATTTTGAAAGGACATTTAGCTGAACTGTCACAAAACATACATTTTAGTGCAGCAAAAACAGGTAGGTACAGAGGTACAGTAGCTTTCACATTTTTTTAAAAGTGCACAACAGTTTCTGAGAGGAAAAACACATTTTTGCACTTAAGTTTAGCTATAAAAAATAAACACAAATTATTTTTCAACTTTCTGAAATCTGTAACCTTGTAGTGCAAAGTTTGCAAACCAATATAAAGTGTCTAAAGTAAACATCAGGGTTGAAGAGAACTCTGTTTAAGGCATTAACCATGAATAAAAGTGCAAACATAAAAGGCTACTTTGTAGAAGTAGATATGATTCTATCAAATTTATCGTTGCAGGTTATTTAATTACATATTTGCTGTAATAATTGATAAAATTAGGTTAGAAATGATAGAAGAGAAATGGCACGATACACACTTTTCTATCGTCCCCACGATATGTATCGTCATATTGCCCAGCACTAGAGCAACATGCGTTAACATGCGATAAAATAAATGTCAGCGTTAATAAATTAATAAGTTAATGTGACAATAACGCGTTAACTGGCCCAGTACTAATTAATACAGATCAATGGATCATCACTGCCCTGACTATCATTCATCTCTATCTCATCTCTCTCCTGCAGAGATGAGCTCATCTTCATGTCTGATCCGACCTGCACCAAACTAAAGATCAGGTCTTTGGTGTCTGGGGACTTTACAGACCCGGATGGTTCTTTCCTGTGTTCCTGGAGCAGATAAACTCTGCAGGTTCCACCGCTGACCTGCTGGGGGGAAACGGAGGGAAGATGGTCCTGCAGGGTGTAATTCGTCTTCAAAAATTTCTTTGCTTGGTGCCCAAATCAGGATCAAATCAGGTTTTCCCATCTGAACAGTTTCACTTCAACGAGACCAGAGCCGGTTATTCAGTTGTAAACAAAAATGATGCATCCGGGTCACATCTTTTCCAAACGCTTGCTGCTTCGTCTCCGGTCCAGTCTGCTGCTCGGTTCGCTGCCTCGAGGGGATGAAGGAAGACACGAGCCACATGCAAACAGGAGAGATGAAAGGAAGCGATCGGAAACAACCTCTGAACAGAACTCACAAGCAAAGAAACTGATGAGAGGCCCGAACACGTGATGCTGCACAACTTGATTAGTTGGTGTCGTTTTGTGTTTCCCGCCCAGATTTCTCTCACCTGATTGCATCAATATTCACTTGAGATAAAAAGCATGACGAGGCGGAATCATCTTTGGAGCAAACAGGAACAGAAAGCTGCTGCCGTTAATCTTCGAACTGTCCCGCCATCATCTCTGCGTTTCAGCCAAAATCAGGGATGAGAAGCTTCGAGGCCGTTTGATCTCAATAAATCTTTCATCTCAGTCTTTAAGGTTTTACGGGAAAATGTGGTTTGATTTCTGGAAACTTTGTGATGAAAGCTGCTGCAGTTCTGCACAGATGAATAAACTTTAGAGCCCAAAGACGCGAGTGAGGGGATTTAAGATATATATTTCATTACATTTCTAATAAAACTGAGCTGTTTGGTTCATTAGAGCATCAACTGATGTTTAAAGTGGAGATTCACAGCATCTTTTCACTATAAACAACAAACAGAGACGTTTCTACCTGCGAACCCGTCAACAGGTGACATTTACTCACAGCAGAGCCATGAATGGACAAACGGACCGACACAAGCGCAATAAAACGTTCCTGCCGTCTGAAATATAAAATCTGTTTGGGATTTTCTGTTCTCTCCGTCTCATCTGCAGTAAAAGCTCCTCAGACGGGTTCATCACCAGTTATTTACTGGTTTGGAGTCATAAACGAGCTCAAAGTCAAACTCTCCTCATCAAGACCTTCAACAACAGACAGAACATTCATACTGGTTCCAGTTATCAGACTGTCCTGGTGGAAAGAAGAGGAAACTAGTAAATTAAAACTTTCCACTGTCATTTAAAAAAAAAACACACAGACAGAGAGTTTTCCAGGGTTCCTGAAGGAGCAGAAAAAGTTTTTAAAAAGGTTTTCCAATCAGTTCTGAATTCCTTTAAGAGTTTATATAAAGGCTCATAAATGCAGTTATGTTCAGTTTAGTCTCCGTTAACTCCTCCACAGGATCCTCCAGGGCCCTTCTGGACCAAATACCGGTTCAAAACTGACTAACGCCGAACTGCCAGAACCTGCAGTTCACCACATGACCACTAGGGCTCCAAAAGTAAGTCAGTTTACATTGATCTCAACTTTAAAAGATCTAAGCTCCAGCTTCTGGGTTGAAGCAGTACAGTAAGTAACAAAAATTGTAATTCCTCGACGGACCACTAGGTGCTAAAACAGCGCAAATCTCCTCCGACTCCCATTACAGGTAATACCAAACAGGTAATACCTGTTTGGTATTACCTGTTTAGGTCCCAGAAGAGCCCTGCCAGTCCTCGTTTCAGCTGAAACGAGGATCAAAAGTGATGTAAAGTTATACTAATTATCATCCTGGATTAATATGAGCTCAGCCAGCCGAGCTTAAGCAGCTAACGCTAGCTGAACTCAATGGCTGTGTTCCAGTGAGCTACTCAGTCCTTCCACCCTTTTTTTTTTTACAACTTGGCAAGTCACAATATGAAGAAAAGAGGCTTCAGAATCACTGCAGAAAACCAGTGAGTGACGTCACCCAGGGTTTGTCCAGTTCTTCTTATACACTCTGTGATAAAAGCCCACAAAAATGTACGCGCAGGCTCTCATCACTTTAGCAACTGAGCACTTTTGGTGAACTTCTTCTCAGCTGGAAGTCTTCTCCTCCCACTACAAAACATGTTCAAGCAAACTGGTAATACTGGTAATACTGACAACCAGGGATGTTTGTTTCTCCCTTTTGCACATATTTTTCATGAATCAGGGTTGGGCAGAGTCAGCTCACTTCACAACCACCATTCAGAAAAACCTGTGGGTGACGTCACAGAGGGGCGTCCAGTTTATTCTTTAATACAGTCTATGTTCAAGACCTTCTGGATTTATCAAAAGTGCATTACTGAGTTTTAATTCTCGCCCCTGGACAAAGTTGAAGCAGCTAAAGTTCTGCTCTGAGATGACGCACACAGAGGTGTCCACGTCAGGTCGCTGTTTCACCCCTTTTTTTTTTTTTTTTTTTTTTCTTCCAGGTCCTGGCTGCGGGAGCGCGTATCGCTCCTGAGCGGGAGCGCGCTTAAACCTGAGAGCGACCCGCCTGTGAACCCGAAGGTTCGGCTCAGAGCGCAGCTCCTGACGCGGATTTCCGAACCGGCTGGTTGCTGCCGGTTCGCGCCGTTTCAGTGGAATATTTCACTTTCTCTGCGTTATTCGGATGAAACTTTGGACCGGAACCTGCATATTATCCCCCTCTCTCTCTCTCTCGTCTTTGATCCAAAGTGATGCCGCGGTGTGATGAAACCGCGCGTAAAAGGTGACGAACGAGGCGCAGGAATCTGATTTACAGGCGCCGCTCGACGCGCTGAAACCTCAGCCTTCCGCGTGCGCTCTGGTTGCATTGACGCGCGCGTGCTTCCTGCTGAAGATGACAGTCGGATGAGCGCGAGCTGCTGTTCTGGAGGCTGGAACCCTGCGCTGGATGAGATGTCACCATGTCCTTTACGCACCGGCTCGCGCTGCTGCTGCTGCTCGGCTTCACCTTCATCCAGGCGGTCAGTCCTCTGATTAACACTCAGAAGCTTCATGTAGTTAAACATGTCTGGCTTGTTTTTATTTTTAGGGACTTTGCTTTAACTTTTTTGTAATTTAACATGATTCTCACACAGATGTTTCCTCATCATAACGCTCCTGTATTGGCTTCACAGTAATTTAATTTTACTTATATCACATTCATTTGTTGTTTTCCTGACAAGAACTCGCTTTTTTGTGCCTTTTGTTGTTGTTGTATTTCTACTTTTGCTTTAATTCTATCACGGTGAGAGCGTTCATTGTGGTTCAGAGCTTTAAATCAGCTCAAACAGAAACAAACCTTACATTTCTCCAATGAAACATTCCTGCAGCCTTTTCCTCTGCAGCTGTTTTATTTTATTTTTATTGTTTTTGGAGGACAGTGGTGAAAGCATCAGCTACAGACTCGCTCTTGGCTCGTTTTTTTTTTTCATATTCTGATAACAGAGATGTAAACTGTTGACGGATTTGTTCCTTTTTTGGGTTTGGATACAACAGCAGACAGCTTTAAGTGGATGATTCACTTCAACTTAGCTTCAGCAGATGCCACTGAGGTGACGTCATATATCCAGAAACCCACTGAAGACAGAGAAACACTGACTTGTTTATGATTTAACTCAGAGGCAAAGCTTCCTGGTGTTTTATGCTTTGAGCTGATTATCTGTAGTGGTGCACGATAACTATCGGGCCGATAACAGGAAATTATGACGTCATTCTGATAAGTCCGATATCACGGTGCATAGCCCCGATAACATATATATTTTTGTCAACACAGCAGTGCCTCTCTCCCTCTGAGTCTTGAATGACCAGCAGTCATTTAAGACTCAAGTGACGTCGGCATAATCAGAAAAAACGATTTCTCAATCAGGAAAATCAAGAATACCCCCTCATGCCAGAAAACAACTTGTTAAGTTGGTCATAATTTTAGTAGTTGCTAACTAGAAATTGATAGTGGCAGTATTTCCCCTCATGTTACACATAAAAAAGAAAAAAAAATAGAAATGGCTGAAAGAACGACTAGCAAACGAGGAAACTTCAGAATTTCCGTTACACCTTGAATGCAGCCTGCAGCTCAGCGTACTGATCACAACAAACATGGCGGCGTGGAACTTCATTAAAGTTTCAGAAGAAAATAGTTTGGTGGTTATTTGTGATGAATCCTCCGAGTGAATTCTACGAGGAGGGAAGCACAAGCTTTAATACGTAAAACCTGATCAGCCACCTAAACTATAACCAATGCTTCCATGGAGTTTTGAAATCGCGCTAACGTGAGCTAATGCTAACTTGCGCAAGCCAGTAGCAGTCTCCCCTCCCCTTATGGGTTGCCAACCGTCCCTTGAAAAACGGAACCCTCCCCTATTTATAAACTAAAGTACGAGTCTATAAATAGGGGAGGGTTCCATTTTTAAAAGGAACGGTTGGCAACCCTATCTCTCATCTAAAGCTTCCATGAGATTAAAAAAAAAAAAAAAAAAAAAAAAATCACTGAACCTCATTTACTTTAATTAAAGGTATTAATTTAAATGGAACCACAAATCAAAATCCTTTAAATGTTAATCTATTTCAGTTTGTAATTTTGATGCATGTATTTCCATCAGTTCAAGGAGCCTTTATTTTTTATATCAGTCAGTAATGAACCTTATTTAAGTTAATGTGAGATATCAAATAGGTTTGTTTGATAGCTTTACGAAAATGTTCGAGAGGCTTGACAGTAGTTTTTCTTTGGAAAAAAATAAATATCTGTTCATTTAAAGAGTCCAAACTATTTTTGATTTTGTTCATAGTATTGATGTAATGATCTTAGGTATATGTGTTATCGGTTATTGGTATCGGTTTTAAAAAACAGTTTGCATGCATCCCTAATTATCTGAATTCATGACTGTGTGACCTCAGAGCCACAGATGCAAAGATGGATGTGAAAACCTAAAATATTGCTTTCTTCTGTCCACAAACGGTCATTAAAAGCCTCAGAAACCTTCACCGCTGCTCAGTTGGTGTGTGAAGTCTACTTTCCACACCGGTTCGTCTCAAACTCTCCCGTAAAGGTGCCACACAAACATTTTGCCCAGCTGTGATGTTTTATCTCCCGTCCACGGATTTATGGCATGTTTACGTGCTCTACAGCCCGTGAGTCATGTGTGTTTCTTCTGTCGTGGATCACACACTGAGCAGGAGAACCTGAAGCTTCCTGTGGTCTCGTATCAGTGACTGACGTCTTGCAGCATTGTGCAACGTTTCGTGGTTTCTCTCTCTCGGATGTGAGAAAAGGGACATCACACCATCAGACCTGTGCAACAAGAGAGCTGCAGCTCATCAGCTGTGCATGTGTGTGCATGTGTGTGTGCATGTGTGTGTGTGTGTCTGCTCAACCTTTAAGGCTAATAAATTCTTCTTCCTGCATTGATCTGCGGAGGACAGAGTCAATGCTGAGCTAACAGCCACTGATGCATCTTTAAAGAGGATGTTTCCAAACACAAATATGTGCCGTGGTTTATTTGCAGCCGTGAAGGAGCTGCAGCTGTAAACTGAGCATGAAGATGCTGCAGGGCGGCGTGTTGGTAGAGCCGGACCTCCTTTTTACCTCACGGCTGATGAAAACGGACGCTGCCGCTCAGACTGGGCTCTTAAACCGATCGGTTATAGATTTGTTGGTTCGGGGTTTTTTTCTTTTCTTTTCTTTAATCCGTTTGAGTGCGAGTTCAAAAGTGACCCTTTCAAATCCAAGGTGATCCGGATAAGAGACACTGAGAAATCAATCAGGTCTTAAAATGACCTAAATGTCATGATTTATTGAACAAAAACAAATCAGAACACAAAAGAACACCTTCAGAAGTGATAAACTGAAGTCTTTTCTGGCTCGTTCTTCATCCATCGAGTGTTGCAGCTCTTCTGTTTGTCTGTTCTTTGACTCGTCCATTTCAAAACCGTTACTTTTATTTTTAAGCCATTCTTGATGTAGATTTGCTGCTTTTCTTCAGATTATTATCCTGCTGTATGGTCCCATAGCTGTAGCTGTCAGATGACCTCACATTTGTCTGCAGAATATTCTGCTGTACAGTTCGTGGTCTGGGCTGTTTCCTTTACCTGCAGGCCCACATCACCATCCCTCCACCGCCGTGCACGGTTGGTCTCACCGGGGAACGCGGTGGTTTGTTCAGATTCCGCTTTGCGAGCCATTTTCCATCCAAAGAATTTGAGTCTTTTCCCCGACAGCCCTTCAAAAAAAAAACTAAAACATGTTCAGTCTTGTTCTTGAATATAGAATATAAGGTCTGTGGGGTTTGAGTTTGTCCCGAAAATCTGTCTCCTGTAACTGTAAATATACAGTCATGGAAAAAAATATTATTAGATCCCCCTTGTTTTCTTCAGTTTCTTGTTCATTTTAATGCCTGGTACAACTAAAGGTACATTTGTTTGGACAAACATAACGATAACCACAAAGATTGCTCATAAGAGTTTTATTTAAGAGCTGATATCTTACCATTTTCCATGGTTTTCTTGATTATAACCTAAATCACTTACGTTTTTACATCAATATCTATGGCGTTGTACTGCCAAAAACACTGCTTTTATGCATTCAGTGTTTTCTTTTCTGTCTGTTTTAGTCACATGATGACGTTTAGTGGTACCAGGTATTAAAATGAACAAGAAAGTGAAGAAAAAATGGTGGTCTAATAATTTTTTCCATGACTGTATAATAGCTTCTCACTGGACCTCCCAGGAGATGGTCTCCTGGAAATGTTTTTGCTTGTTAATTATCTTTTCTCTGTGAAACGAGTCGTAGAGTAGAACTTAGTCTTCTGTTAGAACCTCCAGAAATCATCTAAAATCTTATTTTTATGGTCTCTACCCTACACGGTGGGTATCTATACTTTTCAACTGGCTTCCATACCATCGAGCATCAAAAGTCTTAGTGCCGTTTGGTGACACCAGTCCAAACATCAGACCACCACTTGATACTGAAGGTCTGGAGGAGGATTTTTCCTTCTTAACATCTAATTCAACATATATTTTTTACACAATGGCACAATGTAAACTAAAGTCTAAAGGTGTAAATGCTGAAAGAAACTTTATATTTGAACTGCAGGCTCCTTTTTCACACCGCTTGACATAAACACGTCTTTAAAAAGTTTCAAATCATTTTGCACCTTTGCAGCAATTTTTTTTTGCAGGTTGTGAGCAGTTTATCAGAAGAGTGATGCTTCCTTTGTTCCTCCATCACTGCAAAATGATTAATCTAGTTTTAACTCTAACGTCTAGACATTTTCTGACCCGCAAACCGCCAAAATCAATGCTTACCGGATGTGTTTGAATCAGCTCCGTCTACTTTATGACTGAGTGCTCCATTTCTCTCTGCAGGAGCCGGCGAGGCCGTGCTCCAGCTGTTATTGTGTTACATCTGCAGCTCCAGACTGAAACATCTGGGCTGTATTTTAAGATGTCAATAATTAAAGAGGAGCCTTATTTTACTTTTAAAGTAGGTGTGCAGTTGACTTTAATTACTGCACATGTCTGTTGGACAAATGATGAATCCTCCGAAATATGTTTTTCACGTCTGTTTCTTTGCAGACAGATATTTAATGTTTTCCCACATCAACTTCATTTATCCAGTTAATATTAGGGCTACGCAATGATTAAAATTTTTAATCACGATTAATCACATTGTATATGCAAAATCAAATAATGAATTCAAAAGTAGTGTAAAATGCACTTTTATTTAAATGTTCTGCTGCCATATGAACTAAAGTGTCATAACATTTGTTGTTCAAACACTTAAAAAAATCATCTTAAAAAATGTCAAATAAAATAAAGCTTATTGCCACTGCCAGGACATTAATGTCACCATGTTTTTATTAAAAAAAAAAAAAAAGTCTACAAGTTACCCGTTTTAATATTCTGATTGTGCTGAGACACAATCAGAATATTAAAACGGGTAATTTCTGAGGTAACAGCAGAAACTTTTAACGGGGAGTTCAACTTGTCAGTTGTTAAAAATAACCTTGTTTCTGTTGAATCCTCCGTCTGGGAGAACTTTAAAATGAAAATGTCCATGTTAAAGTTCTGTAACTTTACCAATCTGTGTATCAATCATTCTTTCCATTTTCAATCGTCAATCAAAAATAAAAAAAAAAATTAAAAAGTGACATTTTATGATGTTTTTTTGTTTTTTAATCTAACACAAAAAATGAAAAAAAAAATGCCTGTTTTTTTTTTTTATATTTCAATTTTAGACTTGGATCAAAAATACGAAATTAAAAAACGGGCCACAGAACTGAATTTGTTTTATAATGGAGGACTGGACTTTCTGTTGTCATTACACATCTGTGCCACTAGATGGAGCCGCACTGCAGTAACCAGCTAGAGAACAGCAGGACAGTGAACACATGGAGCAGATCTGATGGAACATGGAGGAATGACGCAAAAGTTTTGTTGCAGTCAAGAATTTTTTTTTAGACAGAATTGTTAATATTGCTACCTGAGTTGCTACCTGAACTGTAAAGTTCACAGATTTTTACCGTTCTTCATGTCTGTTTTAGCTTTTCTGCCAATTATCTTCTGGTTCCGTAGCAGCCAGTAACAGACTTTTCAAAACAAAAGCATGTGAGCAACATGCGTTAACGTGCGATAAAATAAATGTCAATAAAATAATGAGTTAATGCGTTATTAATGTGTTAACTTGCCCAGCCCTAGTTAATATACATCAGTTGAACACATCTCAAGAAAAGTTGGATTAATAAAACTCCTGCCACTGCAACCAATGTGAATCTGGCATCGAGGATCGCAAAAGACCAAAAGACCTGTTGCTCTAAAATCTTTTTTTTTTTTGCATAAATTTTGCCTCCACAGAGGTGGAAATGAGCTCCGCCAAGGACACCGACATCTTTTATGCACCGCAGCTCCTCCAGGTCCCTTGATTTATTCAGTGATGTCCTGCAGTGGAGAAACATCCAGATCATTATGGGGCCTTTGGCACCAGTTGAAACTTTTGGGGGTGTTGCAAGTTTTCGATGATAGCTGGCCCATCTTCATGGAAGCGCTGCGCATCCTTGAGGAGAGCTGCTCCGGATTTCGTAACCCGGAGTGCGCGTGACTCTGGCTGCTGTGAACTGTCTGCAGGTGTGAAAGTGTCGCTTTATATGTTGGCAT
This sequence comes from Hirundichthys speculiger, assembly GCA_018398805.1. Lineage (NCBI taxonomy): Eukaryota > Metazoa > Chordata > Actinopteri > Beloniformes > Exocoetidae > Hirundichthys > Hirundichthys speculiger. The sequence continues at coordinate 2,077,178 of JAGFBZ010000328.1, read as the reverse complement.
TCAGTGCGTTTACATGGGAAGTTTAATTCCTCTTTAATTCAGAATTAAAGTTAAAGCCGAATAAAAGTTACCATGTAAACACCTAATTCCATATGAAAATGTCAATTCTGAATTAAACTTAATTCCGAAGTAAGTGGCTGGTTTATTCCCATTTTAATTCCGAAGTAAATAATTCCGCGGTCATGAATACACTCATTCCTGTTTAAATTAATTCCCGTCTTTCTGCGCATGCTCGTTCTCTTGCCCGTCTGTTGCGATGACGCGACAGACGGAAGAGCAGAGACGATTTATTTAATAAATAGCTTGGATGAACTGGAAATAATTAAAAGAACAGATGGCTGGAAACATAAAAATTGTGAGCTTTTCAAAGTTGTAGCGGCAGATAGAGACGCCACCCAGGTCAAAAATAAGTCAAATGTTGTTGCTAACCAGTTAGCTAAGTTTGTTTTCTTCCGGTAGATGTAAAGACGTCCGCCCCCCCCATCCAATCAGAACCCTTCCCAACCCCCAGACCTAAAGCGGAACTGGATAAAGCCGAACAAACGTGTTTTCCATGTAAACCTCAATTCGGAATTACTATTTCCATGTAAACTCGAAGGAAAATAGTTTAATTCGGAATTATTTAATTCGGAATTAATAATTCAGAATTAAAAAACATCATGTAACCGCAGCCATTTTCTCCTTTGAAGGGCCACGTGTCCACAGACGCGAAGCGACGGTTGCGTCCGAGGTGGCGGGGCGGTCGGGGGGGAGGTCCCAGCAGGATGTGAAGAAATGTGTGTGTGTGCACGTGCTGTAAACACGCTGAGCGGTGTGACATGCTGCTGAAATGGCAGTAAATCTCCCAGTAAACAGACCTCCCAGCAAACATACACACTCTCAGCGCATCAGCGCCGCTGACGCATGGACCGGTCCGCTCTGGGTCTGAACTCCGCTCTGGGTCTGAACTCTACATGTCAGGCCTCTGCGTTCACTCCGAGTGCGCGTTTCCGTGGTTACCACACACACACGCGCGCGCACACACGCTCTGGTCTGAAAGCGGCAAATGTTTATCAGCGGCCCGAAAAAATGGGTTTATGCTGCATTTGACGCGAGAGCGCAGCTGGCGCTCATGAGGTGATGTTGAATGTTCCGAGATGAGTTTGTCCTGAATAAAAACAAAAATTTTTTTTTCCAATAAATTTTGTTCCACTTCAAGATTGTGTCCCACTTGTTGTTGATTCTTGACAAAAAAAAGATAACTTTTATATCTTTATGTTTGAAGCCTGAAATGTGGCAAAAGGTTGAAAAGTTTAAGGGGCCGAATTCTTTCACAAGGCTCTGAATTCAAACTATGTCCCTTTTAAAAGCTAACAGTATGAGCTAATTGCATTAAGACAAATCTGGACTCCAGTTTCCGATAAATTCCCTCCCAGAATCCCGTAGGAGAAAGTTACAGGTAGCAGCAGGCCGCAGGAACGTTTGATGAATGAAGCACGTTTCTCAAAACAGCAGCTGCCACACGGAGGCTGAACTTAACCTGAGCCTGAACCTGAACTCGTGACTCCCGGGAGGTTCGGTTTCTGCTGCGGATGATGTTCATGACGCTCATCGGCTCCTCGTCGTTGCAGGTCAGCGGGAGGTTTCCGTACTGTCTGCTCTTGTGGGAGATGGAGAGAGCCAGAGGAGAGTGTCAGACACAACTGCAGCATCAGGCGCCAGCTGCTGCAGGTACGCACACGCTGAAAAACACACCACGCGTTAAAGCTCACGCACACAAGGCTCTGTTTACTTTAACACAAATGTTGGTATGTGCAGGAACCGGGGCTGAACATGCAAAAAAAAAAAAAAAAAAATAAGTGTGTGGGTGTTGATTGAGGTAAATGACGTCAGTTACGTGAAGAGGGGGGCGTGTCCTAATGCTGTGTCAACACTCGTGTCATCAATCATTTATTAGTTTTTTTTTTGGCCTAATATTAAAGGAACTGCACACAAACAAACACATGCTGGTCTTTCCATAGTTGTGAGGACACTTGACTCTTTAAAAGTACGTAATAAACCACCGGCTTCAAATCTGGTCATTAATATTTAAACATACAGACAGCTATTATATTTTATCTTTTTTTTCCCATTTCGTTATTTCTAATTAACACATAGCCAACCCTTCACCCGTTACGACCTGATGCAGTTTGAAGTGGCGCATGCAAACTAGATTTTTAAACATTGACGGTTTCCGGTTTCTTGAGCAGCTGAAAAATATTCGTTGGGCAGTTAGAAGTTTTCCCAAAGGCCTCTGGAAACGCCTCTGGTCCGAACGGGTCCTGAACTGGGACCAGATGTGACTGTAGGGCTGAGAACTGAGGAGACCAGCGGAGGGAGTTTTTAGAGAGAAATGTTGTCTGATTCTAGTCTGAGAGAAGACTGGAGATGCTCGACACTTTTAGACGTCTCCCAGCTCCAGCAGACCTGATTCACATGACCGCATCGCTGCATCAGCTCGTCATTAAGCTCTGGAAAAGTCTGTTGATGAGCTATTAACCTGAGCCAGGTGTTGCGGAGCTAAGCAACATAAAAACGTGCAGAGCGGTCATAAACGCTGCTCTAAAACCGCTATGTACCTTCCAGCTTTGATGCTTCCTTTCCAGATGTGCAAGCTACACTTTCCACAGCTGGAGTCTGATCCCATCAAAGACCCAGGATTTACAACTGGGCACTTCTGGCAAACCCAACGGTCCCTTTAAATGTTCTTTGGCCCAGAGAAGACGACAGCGTATCCGGATCATGTTCACGTGTGCGTGACAGAGCTTTAACCTGCATCTGTGGACGTGACGCCCAACTGCGTTCTTAGACAGTGACGTTCTGCAGCCTGTTTTTAATGCAGCGCCACCTGAGGTCCGGAAGGCCACAGACATCCGGACTGTTAGGCCTCGTCCTCCAGACTCTTGGAGTCTTCTGGTGATATTCAGTCCTGCAGATGATGAGACGCGCCGAAACAAGTCGCCGTCCATCACTGACCTGTCGCCAGTTAACCTGATAAGCTAAATGTTTGTCCAGATGTTTTGTTTTGGCACCATTTACTTTCCCAGAACTTTTGTTTTCCACGTCCCAATTTTTATTTTTGATATATTACTGCTGATTAACCCTCATTCTACCGACATATTTCGCATACATGGATTACCGACCCCAAGAATAAATACTGTAATAAACAACCATCAAAGAAAAATTACAACTTTTTTCTTCTCAGAATATTATTACTGATGTATTAAATGTCATCTGAGGAAAAAAACAACAGATTATTATTATTTTTTAAGAAAGTTACAGTTAATTTGCATATTTTATAAAAACGAAAACATACTTTTCTTTAACCCAAAAATGTCAACAGTGGAATTTTATGATCTCCTTTACAGTAATTAAGATCCTATCTGAGTTAAGCACAAATCCATTGAAATGTTTCAAATCAGTTATAGAATGAGGCTACAGCGCAGCTTTTCCCTCTCTATTACCATCTCTATGGTAGTCACGTTAGACTTGATTCTGATATAATTTAGTGTTCAGTTATTTCAAGTAAACATTATTTGTGTTGTATTTATATGGTGAAACCAACCAAGGTCATTTTGAACCCAATATATTAAAAAAAAACTTAAATAAACCCACAATCATTTAAATGTCACTACATTTTAATTTTATTTGAATTTTAATACAAAAGTCAAAAATACAAAAGTAAGATACTTTAAATTAGGACCCATGGCAAAAAAAAATTAAAATACATAGGCGGAATTAGAGATTTTGACTGGGGTCCTCTTGGACCCCAATGCACTGGAATTTTTAAAAAGCACAGATAAAGACAGAAACAGAAAAAAAAAAATCATATGACATCATTAGGGACAAATTGATTGACAAAGTCATGAAAAATTGGAATTATAGAATAAAGCACCTCTGAGATATGACAAAAAGTACACCTCTGGGGTCGGCGGTATGAGAGTTAATTCAGAATGAGCTCATATTCTTTAACAAATTTCAGATAAATCCAAAAGTTCTTAAAACACATCACGTAATTGTTTCTAACTTGTTAAAATATTTGTTGCTGCCCGCATCTGATTTATTGCAGCAACGAGAACTGAGGTCTGGTGGAAACGCAGAGTGGTCCTGAATAAGCACAAGGAGAGTTTAGGAGCTGCAATAATACAAGAAAAAAAATAAATAAATAAAAGATTGTTGCTCAGCTTTGAGCTGCCTGTTGGATCTCTGCATAACTTTAGAAAAAGGGGTCAAAGCAAACGGTCCAGTGATCTGCTCCTGTCAGGTTCCTGATGTCAGCGTTCCAGATGTCTGGATGATGGACGTCTCGTCAGGTTTTCTGAAGCACTTTTACCAAATGAAGCTCCGACAGCGGCTGTGAGCCCGGACTCGTTTTAATATTCATGACGGTGCAGGTGAAGCTGCTCCTTCACTTCATTTATACTTACAGGATGAAGGTTTTCAGGTTAAAGTGGTGCTTTAAACGCACGAAGGTGCTGCGTTTAAATTTTTAATGAAGCTGAAAGATGAAACAAAACACTGAATTGGTGTTGAAGCTGCACGTGTGTGTGTTTATAAGTTGCACTGCAGTGATGATAAAAATGGTTTTTTATCTTTGTGGCGGTGGGTTTTATTTTATTTTCTCACGCCCGTCAGCGGACACTAATGTGATTAATCAGATGCTTCTGTCAGACTCATCCGGCCGCTTCTGTCACGCTGTTTCATCCTTTTTTCTTATCATTTCAGCAGCGTGAAGTGAATGATTTTCATTATTTGGAACATTGACAACAAATCAAAAAGGAGAAAAGTGTTTCTGCGCTTGAACACAACTCTGTGCGTCTGTGTTTTCCTGAGCAACAAAACCAACCACGAGTGTTGAAGGAATTAGGAAACTGTAGAGGACGTTTCGTTTATAATTACTCTTAAATTAGTAATAAATTAAACGTTTAAAAGGCTCTAAAATATCCTTTTTCGCATGAATTTGAAACATCAGTGTGTTAAAGTGATAAGTCCATAAATATTAGGCACCGGATATTTATTTTAACCACTTCAGCTCAGCAAATGTAAAAAAAAAAAAATAAAAAAACCTCCAGAGATGCTGTGATTACTTTCGTGTGAACTCGGGTTTTAGTTCACGCGCTCTAATGAGTTTGAAAGAAGCAGCTCAGCTAAACAGGAAGTTCTGACAAGCTCTCTTAATGCATGCGTGTGTGTGTGTGTGTGTGTGTGTGTGTGTGTGTGTGTGTGTGTGTGTGTGTGTGTGTGTGGTGTGTGTGTGTGTGTGTGTGTGTGTGTGCGCAGGATGCCAGGGCGAGTGGAACAACGTCTCATGCTGGCGCGGCGCTGCGGTCGGCGACGTGCTGACCCTCCCATGCCCCGCCCCTTTCCTGCTCTTTTTTGGCAAGAACGGTGAGCTTCACCTCAGACGCACACACACACACACACGCACGCGCACACACACACACACACACACACACACACGCGCACACACTTCCTCCAGCTGACCTCATTTGTTCTCCTCGACATAAAACACTGACATTTCACTCCACTCAGAGCTGATTAAGCGTATTAAGAGTCTCATAAAATATTGATCTAGAAATTTCATTTCAGCACAACAGATGGCTGGAATATTATTTCTCAGGGGTTTGATAAACCAGCTGAAGGTGCAACATGTTTAGCCAATAAAAATACTACGAAGCAGGTTGGATATGTTACTGGAAAAAAGAAAAACAGAACGTGAAATCCAGAGGCAAAGAAAAACTTAGAATTAATTCAATTTCTTTTTTGATCTTCAAAGACTCACTTTAGCTGACAGCAGGCAGTCGGTTCTGGTTTCTCGTGTTCTTGTTGGAGAGTTTGGAGGTTCTGGCTGGTTGAACCTCTGGATCAGAGCTCACAACACTGAGGAGGACGTCTGCAAACCTTCCAGGATCTGCTCCGGACGCATTCGTCGGATGTGTGGTTGCTCGATGTCGCTCCACAGCATCTCCATGGGTTTCAGGTCTGGGATCAGAACTGAGCCCCCAACGATGACCCAACGATCATTTCTGGACTTTTTTTTCTTTTGATGAGAGCTTTTCCATTTGAGACAACAGCCATTACTGTCATTATCTGACTGAAGATCTACTTCAGGTTCTGAAGATGAGCCGAATCCAACAAAACCACCTGAACTTTGACTGCAGGATTTTATTTGCGTTTGAGTTTCCCACTCAGTTGGTGGTAACGAGACAGAATCAGGGAACCTGAGTTACTGGTGACAAACCTTAATCACAAACTACTGGAACCATTTGGTTTTTAAACAAAGCTCCAATATCTTTAACTTGAGCCAACAGGTCAAGTTCCATAAAACTGCTCGAACGTCCTCCAGCAGCAAATCTGTCCTCAGGTCAGCTGGTGAAACGCGTTTTGACCACAGACGTGCCAGAACAGCAGCTGCTCAGCGTCGGAGGCTGCGACGGCGGCATCTTCCTCACATCACATCAGAGCAATCATACGCAGCCTCTGCGCTAGAGCTGAGCGATTTCATCGATTCTGCGATATATATCGATATTTTATCGATTTTTTTAGCTGCAGGTATCGATATTCTAAGCTTCTTTCAAACCCCCCGTGTCCCACCTTTAAAAGCTTGCAAGCAACAATCTGCACTGTTTAAATAAATAAAACTATTTTTCTCAAAAAATCTTTTATTCATTTTGTCCAGCATTTGCAAGCTGCCTGTCAGCCATATAATGTGTAATTGATGCTTTCAGTTCAATTCATTCAAACAAATTTATTGGAACACTCACAAGATGTCACCAAAATCACTTTGTCCCTTTAAAATCTTTCAGAAAATGATGTAAATGTATTGTAAGATGAATATCGATATATATCGTATCGTGAGATTACTGTATCACTACAGCCCTAGTCTGCAGAGAGTTGAGCAACTTTATCAGCATTAGCGGTGGTGCTGCTGGTTGCAGATTGGTGGTGTTTCTGGTTAATAATGCACGTCTGGGCCAAAAGCTCCCGTCTTGTGCTCATTATTGTTGGAGCGGAGACACGACGGCTCACGTTCACGACCAGACAGATTGATTTTAACTCTATAAATGTGACGGCAACAGGCTTCTTGTTGGACAGATCTTCTCTGCAGGAGGTGGAAAGACACCTGTGATGGATGTGGAAATGTCCTGATGCTGCTCACACGTTCCTCTTTGCTCCCAGATGCTCTTTGATCCAAAAACACTGCAGCTAAACTGGATCACTGGTGTGAGCGTGTCGTCTTCAGGGACATCTGTCTCTTTGTTTCCCCCGACGGTCCTTGTTAAGTTAAGGTGTCATCTCTGGAGCCGACGACAGATGATGATGGTTTTTAGACAGATTTTGGAAATGCCGCCTCATTTCGGACACTGGCAGCTCAAAAAAAAGATTCAACAGCTTTCGATGCCAGTTGCACATAGGGCAGAAAATGGCTTAAAAGTGACGAGACAACAACAATAATGAATAATGATATTAAAAAAGGCTTCTGTTTCGGGTAGAATCAGATTCAGCACAAACAGGTCTGACTGCAGCAGCTACAGTGGCATTAAAATACATTAAGTTCTCCTGGAATTAACTGGCTTTATGAGTTCATTTCCCATAAAATGTGATCTGATCTTCGTCCGGTGTGAACGGTTCTCTTTAAGTCGTTCAGCATCTCTACGGGTGGTTAGGATCTGAGCCCTGACCGGGTCGCTCCAGAGTGGACTTTCCTTTCATGAAGTCAGTCTGTAGTGGATTACTGCCCTGCTTCGGCTCCCGGTCCTGCTGCAACTGTCAGGTTTCACGGGAACAGAGCTCCTACATGGAGGAGAGACGTGGGGAGGAAGATCGACAGTAAAGGCCTTTACTGGAAACCAAGAGAGCCAAAACCAACAGGCAGCAGGTAGAAAAGACAACGGATGAGCAGGAACAGGAGGACGATTAAGAGAAGAACCAAAACGACAGGAAGTCAGAAAGGAAAATCACAAGAAGGAGGGACTCTTTCAAAGTAAAAGTGGAGCCGAGCTGATTATTAAACAAAAACGCAGAACAGAGGCTTCACTTGAAGATTGAAGAGTAAATCCTGGAAAATCCTGAAGCTACAGCAGAAACTAGGGGTGTGGAAAAAAAAAAAAAAAAAAAAAAAAAAAAAAAAAAAAAAATCGATTTGGCAATATATCGCGATTTTCGGACGCCCAATATAATATCGATTTTTCAAAAACACTAATAATAAACAATAAATAGGTTGTTTTGAAGCAAAAAGTTTTGACTCAATTTGACCTCTGAATGATCAATATCATCTGATGAACATATACAGGAACTTGATTTTTCATCTCTACTTTTAATTTTGATATTAACTGGGTAGAATATTGCAATATATTGTGATATCGCGATATTATCGCAATATATTGTGATATCGTGACAATATCGTATCGTGATCAAGTATCATGATACATATCGTATTGCGAGGTCCTTGCCAATATTGACCCTTAGCAGAAACATTAGCAGAATTAATAAGAAGAAAAAAAAACACAGAAATCCTAAAAAAGAAAACAAAAAACATAAAAATGAGCGTCGCCAACCTCCAGCTGGTGGACGGTCGTCCCGACATGTTTCTGGAGGAGACTTTTGTGGTTTCATTTTCTCCTGATGATTTATGTTTTAATTGTTTCTGTTGTTTTTGTTTCAATTCTGTAAAGCACTTTGTGTAGCACCTTCTATACAACAAAGCTTGATTGATCGATTGATTGATCAGCTCTGCTTAGGAAGGCTGCATTGACTCTCACCAGGTCTCATTTGTTTAAAGCACACAAGAAAACAATAAAAACCCACAAAAGCCCTTTAGTTGTTTCTGTTTTGCAGGTTTCTGATTGCATTCGTGCAGGATGTCTTATTCTTCTCCTGATAAGGAGAGAAAACGGTTTGACGGGTCGACACACGAGCTCTTACCGTGATAAAAACATGCAGCGGTGGATTTATCTGATGCAGAAGTCTGATAGACGCTGAACAGCTGCTGAGTTAAATCTGCTAATCTTTCTCAGGACATCAGTTATAGATGTGACCTGCAGTTAACCAGCTGAGAGTTTACACACCCACGTTTAAATACAGATAAACCTCAAAACCAGAGGATTTATTCTCTTGAATGTTTTCATTTCTTCTCTATAGTCTCTCTACAGGCTAAAGATTTAGACCTTTAGACCTAAATGGATTGAAATAATATTCCTTTGTGAATATAACAGCAGCACAAACCCAACTGATGCTGTTTCCAAGTGACCATAAAAACATGTGAGTCTCGGAGTCGAAGCGTCTGCTGCACAGAAAGTGAATAAAAAGCTGAAGCATCTGTCTCTGTTGCAGGGAACCTCAGCAGGAACTGCACCGATCGAGGCTGGTCGCCCGTCTACCCCGACATCACGGCCACGTGCACCACAGACATCGCTGACAAACCCAAAGAGGTGAGTCCGTCGACTGAAACCGGGCCAGTTTCATCCGCTTCAGGTTTCCGCTGCGTCCGTGGGCGTCTTTGCAGAAACATTCAGGTCTGAAAACATGCGACTGAGCATTTAGACGTGTTATTATTTATTTAAAAACGCAGAAAAATCAGAAGCAGTAGCTGCTTTTGTCTCTTGATTCTTTATTTTGAGCCACTCTGTTGTAGATCTGCTGCTGTGTTTGGGATCACCGTCCTGTTGCATGACCCAGTTTTACCTGCTGGACAGGTAACCTCACATCTGACTGGTCCAGGTCCTGCAGCTGCTGACACGAGCCCAGATCATCACACCTCCACCACCGTGTCTGACAGAGACATGAGCCGTTAACGTTTGCATGCTGCGTTTGGTTTTTTTTTGGGGGGATAAAAGGCTAAACATCTCCACTTTGATTTTATCTGTTAAAAAGAGACTTTGTACCACAAGTCTTGTGGTTTATTCAGATAAGAATCTGACAGGCTGAAGCTGCGCAGCTGTTGTCTTTTTAAGAGAGAAGAGGCTTTCTGCTGGCAAACATTCCAAACAATCCATGCTTCTTCAGAATTTTTCTAATCTTATGAACTTTACCTCCACCTGTGTGTGTAGATGTGTTCGGGGTGTTGGTTGCCGTGGTGACCGGTGATCTAGTCCTCTGACCATCTCACCTCAGTGCTGCTACCTGCATCTGTTTATATAGTCATTTCATTCAGTCATTTGTGTCTCTCCTCTCTCTGTCCTCCATCCTCTCTCTGTCCTGTCTCTCCTCTCTTTTTCTCTTTCTTTACCCAGCTGGTCTTCATCAGGAAGGTCCCTCCATATGATCCAGGTTTCTTTCTCTTAAAGTGGAGTTTTTTCTTGCCACTGTTTGGCTTAAAGTTTTTTTCCTCCCTCTGTGGGAGTTTTTTTACCTGCCATTATCCTTGATTTATTTTTAATACAGTAATCTCTCACACTTCGCGGTTAATGGGGGCTGTGACCCCCCCACGAATGGTGAAACCCACGATGTGGAGTACCCTCTCAACTTAGCCAGAGGTTCTGCTTTTTTGGAAGTTGTCGTCATTTTTCGACAGCACTTGGTGATGGGCGGCGTCCTTTAGGATCCATTTTGACTTTAAAACGGCACTAAACCTTCATCTCACGAGAGCAAGAGATAGGAGATGTAGGGACGCATGTCAGCCAATCAGCGTACAGACAACCGACGGCACAGTAATGTCCGTCGTAGCAGCCAATCACAGGCTTTGATTTTCGTTCATGGGGCCTCCCCTGTCGGCTCTTGTTCCTTCCTGAGACTCGTCTTGATATGATGTGTTTCGCTTCAGCCTCGCACGCTTTGTTTGAATTTTCTTCAATTTTTTCGAATTTTTTTTTTTTTTTTTGATGAATATTTTTGAAACCTCCACGATGTACTGAGACCGCCAAGTGTTGGGGATTACTGTATTATAATTTTAGTTAATGATATTTGCTCGGGGGTCATACTCTGGGTCTCTGTAAAGCTCCTAGAGACAATTGACATTGTAACAGACGCTATACAAATAAAATTGAATTAAATTAAATTTAATAAACTTAAACAACCTAACTGACGTCTAAAGAGTCTGACAGGTGGCTCTTGAGTTTTGTGCAATGTTTCTGAACATTGCAAGTGTGACCTTGAGGTAAACGTCAGGGTGAAATTAGCAGCTGTCTTGAATGTTTTCAAGTGTTTAGAGATGGTATTTATAACCCTTCCTTTGATTGATCTGCACCAGCAATTACTTCTCTAAGGTCATAGCTGATGTCTTTGCTCCTTAGCATTGTGTCAACACTGAACGCTCCAGACCAGCATTCAAAGCGTCTGCTTTCATAGAGGCGTTCACGTTTGCTGACGAAGCCCCTTATAACTCCTCTGGAAGCAGAAACACATTCACTCACTGTTTCTGATTTTTTTTTTTTTTGTCAGTTAAATAATGACATGGTGCTGTTTGACATGTGTTGCTGGTCATCTGAGGTTGAATTTACCTGATTGTGATATGAAAATCTTAGATCAATTTTTTTTTTCCATTCTTTTTCTTTCCATGTGCATCTGGAACATTGTTTGCTGGGTTAAACCCTTAAATCTCTTTTCATCCTCTCGGATTTGAAGAAGCCGTGCTCACTTGTCTTTTGCACCTCCATCAACCTTTGCTGCTGAGCTGCTCGCGTCCACTCAAGGCAGTTGGGAAAAAAGAAAACGCCGGTTCATTGTCGCATTAAAAAGAAGACGCATCGTCTTCGCCGTCGCCGTGTACCTCGACCTGAAGACTGTTTATGTGTTTGTGATATCTCCCCCTCTGATCAGTTTAGTCTGTGCACCTCTGTGTGTCTGGTTTCATAAACAACCTTTTAGCAGCGTAGAAAAGCCTGATAAGAACACGTAGAGGAACAGAAGCTTCACATCCCTCCACAAAGACGATAAACTCAAATACAACAGCTGTATACGTGCAGAATAATCACAAATGTTTATTTGGTTTCTTCCAGCCTCGGGGTCAGCGGGGGTCACAAGACTCTTTCTTGGATTTAGAAAAATAACTTTATTTTTTTACTAAAATCTAGTTTTTAGCTATTAGAAATAGATAAACAGAAAAAAAAAAACTTTTTTGCATGGGGCATGTGTATTGTATTCACATAAAAAACAACTATATTTCTGAAGTAAAAGTCTTTTCTTTTTGTGTGTGTGTTATTTCTCTAAAATAAGGATGCAGTTTTCTCCTGCAGAGCTTGAATGAACAGAAGCACGTCACGGTTGTTCAGTTCAATCAAGCTTAGCTTTGTTTTGGCTCCATTGCAGCAGCGCCGTCGTCCTTTAGGAGACTATTTGCACAGTATTAGGTCACAGGCTGAGAACGCAGATATTTGTTTCTGGGCCTGCGTTTGAAAAGACTCACAAACAGGATTTAACAACAGGACTCAACAGGCACAAGAGCTTAAACAAGAACTAAACCTTTCTCAACAAATCCAAAGACACTTGTTTGCTTGACAAAGAAAAAGAAAAAAGGCAGAAATGCTGCATGTAGCTGCAAAGAGATGGAAAACAAAACTGAACTAATGAAAGAAAAGAAGCGAGGAGAGATAAAGCGGAGGGAGGTGATGACTAATGTCAATCAGGTGGGCAGCAATCAGTGACTGAAACCTGGTGAGACTAAAAACTAACTGCAAAATATAATAATAAGGTGCACAAAGAAAACCATTTTAGTATGAAAGAGTAATGATGCAGCAAAAAAATAAAATCACTCTATTTACATCAGTTCAAAGATCTTAAAGATGCTTCCAGAAAGCTGATGTGTTGCAGAGGAGAAAGTGCTTCCCCGTACAGATTAACTTCACGCTCGTTCACGTCAATCTCCTGGTTTGACCCATTTTGAGAAACGGTTCTCTGCAAACCAACCACAGACCCGGCATCTTTAAAAACGCTGAGCTCAGACTCTGAGGTTGGATGGTTGTCCTCTGCTTCCTTCAGGTCCGGGTCAGAAAAGAGAAACTAGGTTTCATGCTCGTAGGTTTGATTTATAGGCAACGTAAAATAACCGCGCAGCCTCCGACAGTTACAGCCAGTGAATGAAAACAGTGTCAGTAAATGTATTTTCCTGCAAATATATTTACATAAATGTATTTATCCACGTTGGACACTGGGGGGAGGAATCCAAATATCCATTTAAGCTGTGGACCAAAGACCCGTATATATACGTACGTAGAAACCGTAGATACACTGATTGTTCTGTTCTGGCCAAGGTTTCAACCTAGATCTTGAAATATATTATTATTATTATTCATGTTTTAAATATAACTGACTGAGCCCATGGTATCCGCTCAGATTTACCATGAATATATAATTTATTTTTGTCTTAACTATCCAGGAAATCTTAAATTTAGTAATTTACTGTGGAGAACAAAAAGGACAATATTTTTTTATTTTATTTTTTTCCTCCACCAAGGAGGTTATGTTTTTGCCGGTGTTTATCTGTCTGTGTTCAAGATAACTCAAAAAGTTATGGATGGATTTTGATGAAATTTTCAGGAGTTGTCAGAAATGTGAAAAGGAAGAACTGATTTCATTTTGGGTGTTTTCATTCTGGATCACTTTCAAATTTTCATTAACATTGCGGTAAATGGGGCCGAAAATGTTGTTTCTCAATATCTCCGTTAATTATTGCCCAAAACTCATGAAATTTGACTCAGGGATTGACAATGGGAAGCTCTATCAAATTTCATTTCAATATATTGACTTTGACTTTATTATTTATTTTTGTGTGCATCACAAAATAAAGGAAGATATGGTACTTTTTTAACGGTCCCATATTGTCAGTGCTATATTACGACAAATATTTATGGTGTAAATCGCTATATGGGGGAATTGTTGCGTTTGGTGGAGGTCTGCGCTCTCCGAGTGCTTTTCTAGTTTGCAAATTAAATTATTGTTTCAAGTAGCAAGAATTTTTGTTTGTTTTCTTGTTACTGCACTGCAAAAAACCCTGCACCAGCTAAGATACAAGAAACAATCATTATTAACGTCTGTCCACCCAGAAAAATATTTTGACTTTTTAAATTTCCTTTATTTTATTTCTTTTTATTTTAAATCTATTCATTTTGATATTCTACTTTCTCTTTTTTAATTAATTTTTTTTTTACTTTACATGAATTTTTTCCTTTTTTTTAGTGTATGTTTTTTTTTTAAGTAATTTAATCTTAAATGGAGTTTTTTTCCCACTTGTTTCAAACCCTTGAACGTCTAAACTGGAAAGAACCTAAGAAGTGTTGTTTTTTTTCTTTGAAAAAATCACAACACCAGTCCCAGTGATTCAGAAGACATTTGTTTGAAGGGACAAAATGCAGAAGAATGTCGACGTGCTGAACTTTACAAGAAGTTCCAGGCTGTTAACAATATTTTAGCAAGAAAAAGATCAGCACTGATGGCGTAATAAGTGGAGATCCTGTCTATTTCTGCTGAAATAACTGGAGGAGACTACTATCACAGACAGGTGCAGGTCTGCAAACCCCCAGAAGAATGTGAGTTATACCAGATTTCACACCCGTTACCCTGTGGTTAACTGGGTAGCTCCTATAAAACGTGGGCAGTGTATCCTATGTGCTCTATGCATCACAAGTAGGTTGCTTCAATTCTAAATGCTCTGATAGTATTTTTTGATTGTGTTCATGGGTTGTGAGGATGTTTTCTCAATGGAGATGTCTGCAGTAAATAAAGATGTTACAGTTTAAGATGTTACAGCTGAAGCCAGAAGTTTACATACACTGTGCAAAAACATGTTTAAATTTTTTTGTCTCACTGTCTGAAGTCAAATCAGACTAAACCTCTCAGGTTTCAGGTCAGTCAGGAATACAAAAATTATTTAATTTTGTTAAATGCCACAATAATGGGAGAGAGAATTTCTTTTATATCATTTTTTTCAAGGTGAAAAGTTTACATACACAAAAAGTACTAAGTCTTTAAACAATGTTTAGAAGCCCAGATGATAAGGTCATAGCTTTGGAAACTCCTGATTGGTTAAATGACAACATGTGAGTTAATTGATGGCACACCTGGGGATGTAATCAAGGCCACACCTCAAACACTCTGCTTCCTTGTTTGAAATCATAGGAAAGTCAAAAGAAGTTTGCCCGGAAGCTAAAACTTAGGTATATGGGTCTTTCAATGAACCTGAGCACACTGCCAAAATGGTTAAAAAGTGGCTTGAGGAAAACTAAGTCAGTGTCTTGGAGTCGTCATCAAAAAGCTCTGATCTGAATCCCATTGAACATTTGTGGGCAGATCTGAAAAGACCTGTTTGAGCAAAAAGACCGACAAACCCGACTCAGTTCCACCAGTTCTGTCAGGAGGAATGGACCAGAACTCCAGCACTTTCAGAAGCTTGTGGACGGTTCCCCAAAACGTTTGACCCAAGTCATGCAGTTCAAACGAAATGCTACTTGGTACTAAGGAAATGTATGTAAACTATTGACCTTGAAGAAAATTATATAAACTTCTCTCTCGTTATTGTGGCATTTAACAACATTAAATAATTTAGGTAATCCTGACTGACCTGAAACAGGAGAGGTTTAGTCTGATTTGACTTCAGACAGTGAGACAAAAAATGAAACGTGTTTTTGCACAGTGTCTGTAAACTTTTGGCTTCAACTGTAACATCTTCAAAATGACAGATTTTATCCCTTTGAGAAGCTTTTATCACCTTTCATTTTTCAACCAAATTTGTATGTCAGTGGACGTCTTCCTGTAGACATATTTTCAACATTTCTGGAATGACGGCTTTCCACTTTCCCCTTTTAACCAAATCAAAATGTTATTTAGACGCCTGACGAAGTCGTCTTTTCAACGTAACTTTGCTCGGTGGGAAAATTTCCTGTCAAGTAAAAACATCTTGCTCCGCGGCGGATAAAGACACCGGCGCTGAGCCATTTTCACCCAGAATTCAGTGTTTATCTCTTTTATTTTAGCTGGTGTTTTTTTACAGTGTGCATATTAACCGTTTTCACAGTTTTGAACCACGACTTGTTGTGACACAAGCCAACGTGGAGAAATCATAGCAGTCTGTCATTTTTTTTATTTATTAAAAATAAACAGTAAAAGTTTGATGTCTAAAACAAATTTGTTTTTTGACCACTACAGCTTGTTATATTAACAGATATTCCAGCAGGCTCTTCTTTCTCTTATTGCTGCACATGCCTGGACCGTTAGCAGCCAGTCAAGGTCACTGCTCACTTTATTTAATGGTTCATGATAACTGCAGGTAGGATTCATAATTCAGTCTTCGCTCTACATTCACATCATGAAATGAAGGTTTTAACCTGGATTACCTCGAGGAGCAGGACTTATGAGACCCAGAGTTATGATTTTAAAAGCCACAGGAGCAGAGGATAAAGGCAGTCCTGTATATTTAGACGTCCAAGGAGCCGTTTGGCTGAAAGGTCAGCATCGGTTTAAAAACTCTGCTTCCAGAGAGGGTGGCGGGGAGGCGGGCGAGTGTCTGGATGGATGTGTGTTTGTGCTGTCGTGGCACGTCGTAGCCGGCGGGTCATCAGCTCCAACTCAGGAATGAGACGCTAATGTCCTGCTGTTGCTATCGGTGTTTTAACACTGAGCAGACGGTCTGTGAGGGAACTGCTTCAGATAAAACAAGTGAAAAACGTTCTCCGCCAGCTTCTACGTGCTGTTTGCAGTTTCACTTTGGTTTAAAGTTGGCCGGTATAAAGTGTTTAGGTACCTTTAGATGCTTAACTTTGTATGGATGACACCAGGGAGTCGTCCCTGCTCCAGCTGATCAACAATCCCAAATATAACTCTCATAATGAAATCCTCTGCCTGGCCTCCCGTTCACAGCTGTTTCCACTCGTACAGATGTGGTGGGGGCGGGCTTTACTTGATGACTCATGCAGGAGCGTCCACGAGCCGCTATTCAAAAAAAAAAACAAATTACACCTTGGGTCTACAAATCTTTTCTGCAGAAATGACTCCAGTTATTCACTAGGGGTGTGAAAAAAAAATCGATTTGGCAATATAATCGCGATTTTCGGCCGCCCGATATAATATTGATTTTTCAGCTCCTAATATCGATTTTTTTTTTTGTTTATTGGTTACTAATGGTTACTTAAACATACAAAAACACTAATAATAAACAATAAATAGGTTGTTTTTGAAGCAAATAGTTTTGACTTAATTTGTCCTCTGAATGATCAATGTCATCTGATGAACATATACAGAAACTTGATTTTTCATCTCCACTTTTAATTTTGATATTAACTGGGCAGAATATTGCAATACAGTTGTGTTCAAAATAATACCTGTTCACAGATGCCAGAAGTTGGTCGACTCCATGCAACACAGATGTAAAGCGGTTCTCAGAAACAGTGGCTATACAACTAAATATTAGTTTAGTGATTCATAGGAATGCTGAATCCTGGATATTTTTCAGTTTATTCAGTAAATATTTGAGTTTGTAAAGTAAAATGCAGACACTGCAATTTTTTTGAACAGTCCAATGTTCATTTTTCTTCATTTTCTGTAAAGTGAGTAAAGAATTTCTGCTTTTTCTTTATGTTTTGATTTAGAATATAATGTGCAGTGTTCCCAATGCATGGAAATAAAAACCATTATACGGATTTTGGGCTTTACTCAATTTTTTTGAACAGACTGCTATTATTTTGAACACAACTGTATATCGTGATATCACAATATCATAATAATCATGATACATATTGTATCGTCCTTGCCAATACTCACCCCTATTATTCACTGGCGTTCCTTTTGTTGACACTAGTCTGGTCGTTGCTCTATGTTGCACGCTTTCGTTTCTCAGATTGGTTGCATCCAGTGGTGTCCAGAGGTGGTTTCTGCTCCCTGCAAATTTAAAGTCCAAGCCTGAGGAATCCAGAGGACCACTCTTACTTCTATCCCTTAACCCTTCGCTGACCCGTTTCCTCAACCAGTGCTCCTTAGAACATGAGGACTGAGACAGGGCTCAAATATGTCCCGAAACAAAATGGGCTCCCTCTGTTTTTCTTACATGGACCAGTGATCGCAACTTCCCGACAGCGGTAATCTAAATCGCTTCGCTTATAAGTATTTACTTGTGTCTGATAGCAGCAAGCGTGCGTTTCAAACGTACTCCCCCAGTTGAAGGCAGGGCGAGAAAAAGTTAGAATACGATGCAAAAAAGGCAGGATAAAGCTTTTACCACGTTGCAGTTGCCTCCCGAAACACTTTAAAGGCGTTTTGGCATTGAGGATATCAAGTAAAGAGAAGCTACAGCTGTTCATCCACCAAACACAGAGTAAAGTTTGCAACTGCTTGTTGTCATGTTGTTTGTTTGGAGATCCTCCAGCGTTCTCTGCCTGAGGAGGTCAGGACCTCGGCCGTGTCTTTGTAACGTATGAATGTGGTTTTGTGTTGTCGTTTAAAAAAAAAAAGAGTATTGGTGTCCCTGGAAAAGATGTGGTCTCCTGAAGGCAGATTATGTTGCTCTGAAACCTCAGAGCACTTTTGTGCATGAAAGCTGAGGTGGAAATTAACTTTACCAAGGACGTTTCCAAGCCCAGAGATGTCGGAGCTCCTCCTGTGAAATATTAAGCAGCGTTTCTGAATTCAACTCTGAAAATGGAGACCTTGAACAGCCTGAATTTCCTCCGGACTCTTAGAAAATTTGAAAAGATATTTTTGATCTTTTGGCCAACAAGACTTGAATGCTGCTTTTGATACCTGTTGTTGTGTTTTCGAGGTTTTTATTCCGCCAAGGAGGTTATGTTTTTGCGGGCGTTTATCTGTCTCTGTTTTTGTACAAGATAACTCAAAAAGTTATGGATGGATTTTGATGAAATTTTCAGGAGTTCTCAGAAATGTATCTTATTTCCACTTTGACACTATCAGCTGTGGTTACTGCTGGCGCTGCTAAAGGTGGTGCGCCTGAGGATGCAATGAGTAGAAGCTCTGAAGCAAATTATACAAAACATGTTTAGTGTTACATGTCCGATTCTGTGGGCGCTTATATCCTAAATGGGCCCAGAAACCATCATGAGCGCGCTCTTGGCCTCCACTATATTTTGAGCTGCGAGAGTTGAGATTAACGACTGTATCCATCTCAGCCTCAGGTGTGATGTAACAGTATGAGACCCTAAGGAAGCCATCCATATTAGCTGATAGATGACCACACAACTGCTGTAAGACCTGACCAAATCAGGCTTCTGTAAGTCCTCTTTCCCTGTTTAGTGCCGTTTTGTTTGTCTCTAGCTCGGTTCGTGTTGTTTGACAAGAATAAAGACGCCTTCATCTGAGACAGCAGTGAAGGGCTCCCTGGCTTTTCAAAGAGGACAAAAACATCTTCAGGGCTTTAGACATATTAAATCAGCTATTCACAATGAGGTTTTACTGCCCTGACTGAAACAGGCTGTAGAATATAGGGTATTAAAAGATCATTTAAACAGTGTTTTCACAACTTTTGAAAGTAGAAGTTGCGTTGAGTGAAGTAGGAGTTGCAAGGCCCGAAGGGCATGCTCCCCCAGAAAATTTTGAAATTCTAGACTCTCGGAGACGCATTTTTTCAGCATTTTGAGATGCAAAATGGGATGTTCAGATACCTTTTTTTTAAATTAAAATAACCCTAGCCATAACGTTGCATGTCTTTTGTTAAACAAGAGTAAAGAAAGTAATTGCAAGTTTGAAAGAGCAAAGTGTGATACATGTATTTAATAACAAATCAAATGAAAATAAACTGGTTATTTTATAACTCCATGTTTGCTTGGTTTATGATAACATTAACGTCCTTGATATTAATCTGATTCTACAATACATTAGAATGGGCCTTGAAGTTACAAGAGGCTAAACAACGTGTATGTAGTTCATTACAAGTTTGGCTAGTCTCTAATTTACTAACATTCTTACACATTCATCTTTAATTTGGAATGAAAAAGTACAGTTAAAAATGACACATTTATCTGAAATCTGTGCCTAATTTGTGTTAATTATTTAGCACATACAGGCTAGTTTTCAGTCATAAAAGTAGCCTCCAGTATCCTCATCATCTTCCTCCCACCCGCTATCATCTGCTTCACTGTCAGATTGTCATTTTGCTCATCTTGGAATACAGAATATGTTGTCTTAAGCCTGATGTATGCTCGAACGTCAGGTCGTCTGCGTCACCTACGCAGACAATGCAGAGGTGCCCCTCCACCCTACGCAGAGACTCCCGTGCACCTCTCCCAAAAAGTAACTCGACGCAGACCCTACGCAGAGAGGGGAAGGAGAGAGGAGCGAAAGGAGGCCTCTGATTGGTCAATTCTACACCCTCATAGAAAAGAGCGCATTATTGAAGAAATGAGGAAGTACCCACATCTGTACGATTCTGGTTCTCCACACTACAAAGACTACAAAGCACATATTCTAGTAATTCATGGAGGGAGATAGCAATGAATGTGGGTCTGGATACGACCGAGACAGTGGGGAAGTGGAAAAACACAAGAGATAAGTTTAGCTAGTTCCTGATTGTCGCTCTCGCGTTGTGGCAACACAGTGGAGGCCACGTTTGGGCATAAATCCAAAATAACTGCGGCATACCGGCGACAACTGCGACACAGTGCTGCGAGAGTAAACACAACCCTTAAGAAGCATTATGAATTAAGCCCCCAAAAAGTACGGCAGGACTTTTTCAAACTGATCGTCCCTCTTGCGTTGTGGCTTGGAATAACATAGTGGAGACCGTTGGAAACTGCTGCCTCTTAATCTGAGCCTGTTTCCTTTGCTGAACGTTCGATCGACGTATGCAAGCAGATTCAAGCGATGGTGTGGCGAAATTCTCAACGAAACTTTCAAGTTTATTAACTCAAAAACCTTTGTGGACACTTGGCTCTTTGACGAAAACTTTATTTATTTCATAATTTATTTACCCAAGGGAAAGTAGGCGTCGCAAATGGAAAAGTTGCCGTTGGATGCGACGGCCGACGGCTGTTTTAGAAAACACTGTTAAACTCGAACTTATTGTGATTTCATTTAAATTCAATTCAATATATGATACCCTGAACATAACAAGCCTTAATTTAACAATTAATGCCTTTATTCCTAGCAGCGGGCCAACGGGATTAAATCCTGTTGTAAAAGCTGCTTTTCCACCACACTTTACAGGAATTATCTGAGCTGTTGCATTAGTTAACTAGGATGAGGCAACAATGTGGAAAAAGGAGATACTTGGAAAATGTTTTATCAGTTCTTTGAATCAACATTTATTTAAAAAAAAAAAAAAGAAGAAGGACCAAAGTGAAACATTACTTGACACAAACCGAATGTTTTCCTTCCTCACGGGCCGTATAAGACTCAATGCGGGTTTTTACTTGAATAAGGAACCTCCCTCCATTAGATTGATGAGATGAGGTTGTCCAGAAGAGCCTGACCGGTGTTGGCAGGTCGTTGGGTCCATGAGAGCAGAAAGATGGTTAGATAAAGGCTGACTGTGAAACAGAGAGTAGAGACCGAGGGCCGGTATAAACGGCACCGTCAGCTGATGGATAACAGGTGCGACCAGATGCAAGGAAAGCGTTTGTATTTCAAGGAAGAGGAAATGAGGGAGAGAGATGAGGCAGCGGGCACGACTGCAGGGCTGTTGGTTGTTATGATTGATAAATGTGAGATCTCAGGGCCTAAAAATAAAAAAACAAAAGTACCGGCAGTTATGAGGAATGGTTTGAGGCTGGAGTCGGCTTACGCAAACATCTGTGATAAAAAAGGTCTAAGGGAAGATGAAGCATGTAGTAATGACTAGGCATGTGGCGATTTTTGAAAAAAATCGATTTAACGATTATTTTTTTAAAGAATACGATTCGAATCGATTTAATTAAGCCATGAATCGTGATGTGGCCGCCAGGCCAGCAGAGGGCGCACTCAAGTTAAACTAAATTCTTGTTCAACGTCACTGCTACGTAGCGATGTGCTACGTGTTATTGTTGTTACACATTTGCACCAGTAGATGGAGCCGCACCGAAGTCACCAGTAAGAGAATAGAGCATCACAGTGAACGAATAAATGGAGGATCACATGACCGACTCGAACAAAAGGGTTTGAAAGTTTTGTTGCAGTCTGGAATTTGTTTTTTACAGACTGAATTATTAATGTTGTTTTAGAAACCGAATATAACTCAACTTTGATGGTTCTGCAGTTGTTTACGTCATTAATGCAGTTATTGAACTACATGGTTGTTGCTGATTCACTGAGTCATAGTCTCAGATTTTAAGAGAATAAAGTTTATTAATTAATACTATACCTTGATCTTAATTAACATTGAAACCTGACATGTACCCGACCTTAAATATGGTACCATACTTCCTAAGAAAGATTAAATCATTAAAATGTTCAACAACACAGCAGAATGTTATATCTGTGATTTTGTTTCTATAATAGTTATACAATAAAAAGTTGTTTTATGAATAACTTTTTTGTCTTCATAATATTTTTATTTTACCAAAATGATGTTTGGAAAAATGGGGTTGTCCTATATTCAGGCCATTATGGTAAATTGGTAAAATTGGTATTTAATTTTTGTTCAGACAAAAATAAAATATGCCTTAGTTTGTACCTGGCTTATCTATCTCAGAAATAAATAAAAAATATATTCTCTGATGCAGTATTGATTTGGAAAGAGTGTAAGAAAAAAACAGCATTGTTATGTTTGTAAAATGTCTTAGTTTAGGCTTAAAGTAGAGTTGACTTGTTTTGTACTAAAGGAAAAAAATGATGTAGTGATTTATTGAAAACAGGGCAGTGGGCAGATTGTTGAAAAAAAAAAACAGGATGTGACAGATTTGAGAGTTGATAAAAGAGTTTCCACGTTCCAGTCATTTGCTATGCAGGTATAAAGAGGAAAAGAAAAAAAACATTATTGTAAAAAAAAAAAAGAGAAGAAGAGAACTGATACAATTTTTTGTCATTTGCTGCTAGTTCTTATCTACTGTTTTGGAAAAAAGCGTAAGAGAAAACACTACAGTATTGATAAAAAGGAAAAGGCTGGATTTGTGTAAGAAAAATAATAATAAAGATAAGAAAAATCAGTAATTTGCCTGTAAATTAATTTTGTGTTTTACATGATTCGAATCGTGATTCGATTTCTATCGTGAGCTGAGTGAATCGTGGCATGCCTGGTAACGACAGATGTGAGAACAAATAACGGGAAATAAACCCACCGAGAGACTCGCCAAAGAGGGAAAAACACAACGTGAGAAGGCGAAGGCGACTGAGTCACCAAAGATGGAAATATTTAAGTTGAGGACAAGTGTCTCCAAATGACGCTCAAGTACAACAGCTGCACTAGTAGATGTTGAGTAAACTCAACACGTGCATGTCCACCAGGGAGACTGTCTTCATCTTTGTGAGGAGTTAAGGCTGCTGGGACGATTTCCCCATATTATCCCTCTGTCGCACCTTTGAAGCGCCTGTTTGTGATAAAAGTATTTAGCTGTTACTGGTTCAAGATGGTGGTTCAGTGAGGGTCATCACAAGTACGAGCTCCTGTAGCGTTGGTCCGACTGATCGCTTCATACTGAGCGTGTGCACCTGATGAGTTTGTCTGTCCAGTCTACGGCCAGACGGCGTGCCAGACACGAGGAATGTTGTTTATATAGATGATGAGAGGGCGATGGACGCCAGACACGCTCACGGTCGGGAGGCAGCATCGACATCCAGATGTGTCGGCCTGAAGAGTCTGAGGAGGGTCAGCGCCGCTCTGAGGCTGAGCAGATCCTCAGCGAGACCCCGACCTCGCTCTTATCGGGGAAGAAGTGGAGGTCTGTCATGTGTTGTTGGCTTTCTGGCCTCTGAATCTCATCGCTGTGGGGGAGGGGGGGGTGTGGGAAAATCTTCCCGGAGAGGACTCTGTTTTTTTCACATTAATCAAACTTCATAAAGGTTTATAACTTTATAACTTAGTTTGTTTTTTTCCTCAGAGTATTCACTCTGTCAACCTGATTGCTTTTCCTGTCATACAGTGCTGTTTTTCTCATTTCCTTTTAAGCTGAATTGCAAGTACTTTTTTTCTTATTTTCTTATAGGAATGTTGAGGAAACATTTCCTGTTTAGATCAGTTCGGTTTACTCTTTTCGGGGGGTTTACATAAACTTGATTATTGTTTGGTGGATTTGCCCTCACACTGTTTAACTTGGCTCAAACTCTTTGAGTTTTTCCTCAAAAAATATTATATTTAGACTTTAAACTTCGGAGAGAAATGATATTAAACAAATGTGAAGCTTTGCTTTTGATATCTGGTGGCGTTTCCTTGATGAGACAAAATTGTAAATGTGTGGTTATTTTTCAGCATATATTTAAAACCAGCAGTTTACACTGTATAAAAAGACGCGTAATGTTTTTTTCTCACCGTCTGACATTAAACCAGACTAACCTCCACCTAAACAGTTAGGATTACCAAAATTATTTTTATTTTTAAAATTCCAGAATAATGAGAGACTTAAATAAAACAAAATAAAATAAAATGATTTTCATCAGTCAGAAATTTACATACATTTTTTTAGCATTTAGCATCGTTGCCTTTTAAACCATATGACCGTTTAGGGTTTCCTTCCACAAGCATCGCAGTGTCTTTCTGGGATGTTGGTCCATTTTCTCCTGAAGAACTGGTGGAATAGAGTCAGAACTGTGTGCCGAAAGCAGCAGATTAATTTTTGCAGATTAATTTTTGCAGTTTTTTTTTTTTTTGCGCTTTGGCACCCCTATAGGCGATGCAGCTGAAGTCGCTTTTACAGAGCTGAGATTTGCATTTGCTTGGATTCTCCCTCGGTCACTCTGATTTTCTCCTCCTTCTCGCCTCTGCTGTGATGTCTGCTGTTATTCTGTGACCTGGTTTCATCGTCGGGGTGTGACGTCACCGTCAGCAACACTCAGCCGTCCAGCGGGGACATTGATCTTGCTCCGTATGGTTTTTGCAGATGGCGGGCACAGATCTATAGTCAGACTGAGCTCAGTAAAAGTAAGCAAAATCTGTATTTCTTTAAATGAAATGACGCTATATTTTAACTTAAACAAAAGTCTTTTGTTCTGCCTCCAGTTGTTTTACCAAATATCAGGTGGTACAGTTTGCCTGTTGTCTTTGACGCATTCATGCGTTTCCTATATCTACGTAATGTTCTTTCTTTATGATGCCATCTATTTTGTGACGTTGAACAGCCCCACAGCATGATGCTGCTGCCCCCATGCTTCACAGCTGGGCTGCAATCAACCCTCCTTTTCCCTCTAAACATAACAATTATCAACTAAACAGTTGAATTTTAGTCTCCTCAGAGTGCTGAACTTGACTCCAGAGAAAATGTGATCAACTGTGGACAGTGGTGCTGTTTCTGGTTCCTGACAGCTTCTTTACAAGCTCTCTTGCTGTAGTTTTGGGTTTTCATCTGTGCACGTGCACCTCTGGGACATGGACGGTGTCTCTATCCTAAGTGGCGTGATGGCTGCTCCTTACTTGCATATTTGGGTTTGAACAAATGCATGTGGGACCATTTTTAAAGCACCTGAGAATTGTCTTCAAGGTTTACCCCGGCAGAAGGTCTTTTCCTGAGGTCCTGATTGATTTATTTTTCATTTTTTCCCTCCATTATATCATGCTATGAAGCCCCCGTTATTCGAGGTGTGCCTTCAGTGTCTATATATCGTATTGGAGCGGGAGGTCAGAGTTTGAAACCCTCGTATCGCAGGAGCCTCCAGTCCCAGACGAGACATTTTTGGCTCTGAAGTACCCATAGGTCTCATGTCCTCTGCATGTGAGCCCCGTTACTGGCGTCGCTCGCATCGTAGCATTCCAGCAGTCCAATATTTCCTTCACTAGTTCATACATGTTTTGTTCCAGTTGCCCATTTCTCACCGGCGTGACACAGACCTCATTAGTCCCGGTGATGTCTGAGCCGGCACAGTTTCATTTGTCTCTCGCCTCATGCTCTCCCAACGTGACGCTTCGTGACCACGCGGCATCAGCATTAATGGCAGCGACCATCGCTCAGAGACTGATTTGAGCTGAAGAATGCGATTAAAACGCGGCGGCCACAGTGTGGAAAACTCATTTCCACCCGCAGTTATGAAACATAATGCACTTTGCGGCAGGACGCCCAGCTGCGCTCCACGTCCTGCCGTCGCCATCTTTGATGAATCTCTCTGACTGCTCCTGATTCGATGTGCTGCAGCTTGTTTTCCTCTGTGCTTGTGTCCAGCTGGTCTTCTACAAGGTGGTGCAGATCTTGTCCACGCTGGGCCACAGCCTGTCGCTCATCTTCCTGCTCAGCAGCACCATCATCATGTGTTTGTTCAGGTAAACGCACACACACACACACACACACAGCTGCACATGTGCATGATGAATAAAGCTGAGCGATTTTATCGATTCTGCGATATATATCGATATTTTATTTCCCCAGAGAGTATCGATTTTTTTAGCCGCAGGTATCGATATTCTAATCTTCTTTCTAAACCCTAAACCCCCGTGTCCCACCTTTAAAAGCTTGCAAGCAACAATTTGCACTGTTTAAATAAATACAACTACTTTTCTCAACAAATCTTTTATTCATTTTGTCCAGCATTTGCAAGCTGCCTGTCAGCCATATAATGTATAATTGATGCTTTCAGTTCAGTTAATTTCAGTTAATATGGACCGGATTGAACGATGAAATAAAAATGTGTAATTCTGTGTTAGTCTTCAAGAAGACTTTAAAATCTAATATTATCAAAAATTATAAGGAAATTTGATTTGAATTAAATTTTTCTGTTTATGCTATGTGTTTTGTAATGATGTACTAATGTGTAATAGTCAATTAATCCTCTGATGGTATAGGATAGGCAAAAAAATAAGCCTTGGGGCTTCAGCCTATTCCTTTTTCGGTTGTTATCTGAAATTTTCTTTTTGTAAAACATGATTTTATTTTTGTTTTAAACCGAAATAAAGCATTCATTCATTCATTCATTCATTCAATTCAAACAGTCATGGGAACACTCACAAGATGTCACCAAAATCACTTTGTCCCTTTAAAATCTTTCAGAAAATCATGTAAATGTATTTTAATTAAGAGGAATATTGATATATATCGTATCATGAGCCAAATATCGTGTATCGTATCGTGAGATTAGTGTATCACTACAGCCCGAATAATGAAGCAGTCACACAACTAGGGGTGAGTATCGGCAAGGACCTCGCAATACAATATGTATCGTGATACTTGGGTCACAATACGATATTATCACAATATCGCGATGTATTGCGATATTCTACCCAATTAATATCAAAATTAAAAGTAGAGATGAAAAAAATCAAGTTGCTGTATTTGTTCATCAGATGATATTGATCATTCAGAGGACAAATTGAGTCAAAACTATTTGCTTCAAAACAACCTATTTATTGTTAATTATTAGTGTTTTTGCACATTTAAGTGAATTAATGAATTTTCCTAAAAAAATCGATATTATATCGGGCGGCTGAAAATCGCAATATATTGCAGAATCTATTTTTTTTCACACCCCTACACACAACCACTGAAGACAAACCCTCTGCTGCACCTCTGGAGATGATTACCGTACTGGACCAGATATAAGATGGTTCCACTGATGGGAAAAGATGGATGTTTTTGCATGTGTGTGTACTGATGCAT
This sequence comes from Hirundichthys speculiger, assembly GCA_018398805.1. NCBI lineage: Eukaryota > Metazoa > Chordata > Actinopteri > Beloniformes > Exocoetidae > Hirundichthys > Hirundichthys speculiger. The sequence continues at coordinate 2,049,579 of JAGFBZ010000328.1, read as the reverse complement.
CAACAGCCAAGAAGTGTTTTAGCACACGGAGAACTCTGAGTGATAAGTTTGTTGTAGAAATGTGAGAGATTAAACTGCAGCTCGCTCGGCCTGGGTGAACTCCAGTTGTTCGCTCGACTGTTATCAGCTTGTTTAGATAGCGCGCCCTTCACTGGATTCACACCCCGATGCTCTCTGTAAACACACTTCTCAACATTCTTGTGTGCTTGTGTGTGTGTGTGTGTGTGTGTGTGTGTGTGCGCAGGAGGCTCCACTGCATGAGGAACTACATCCATCTGAACTTGTTTGCGTCGTTCATGCTGCGAGCCGTGGCGGTCCTGGCCAAAGACACCCTGCTCTTCCCAGAGGATGAAACCATAGACTGCAGCACGCAGCCCTCCATGGTGACCGCACACACAAAACTGTTTCACCGTCTCAGAGGGAAATCTGCCGTCGGCGTAAATGTTTCCGAGCGGTTCTGAATGTTCCTCCTTTACTCATGGATATGATTTAAAACAATGGAGAGGTTTTCATTTGAGTCCTAAATGTAAATGATGAAACTCTACGTGAATCTCAGAGGTCACTCGGTAGCTTGAAGGTAAAATTAGATGTTTCTAATTCAAATGGTGTGTGTGCAAATCGAGGACGCCGTTCAAACTCCAGGAGCAATTTCTCCAAGAGCAGGTGTGTGATGATCTGCAAGGCAACACTTTTAACCAGCTAAATGCCTCACTTGGACCAGCCGATGTTAAACTTCATGAGTCTAACAGCATGAAAACGTCGAGCTACAATAATGTGCTTGACGAGGCTGCAAGAAGAAAGCCGTGCCCTCTAAAAATTGAAAAAGACAATTGTTTCCAATTTGCAGTTTGCTGAGAATTTAATTTTTGTTTTTCAAAAATTGTTTTTGTCGACAGATGAGACCGAAATGTTAATTGCATAAGTGAGGTCGTGGTGGTGGTATCATGATTTGGGCTTCATCAGGGCCGGGACGGCTTGTCCTTGGTGATGAATTAGGATATTTCCCTTTAGGGGATTGATAAATTGGCAGAGAAGGTGGTGCAGTTGGCCGGTGGGATTTTTAAAATATATACCTTCTCAATTAGCTTTAAATTCACAGGAGAGTTGTTATTTTATTTTATTATTCCAAATGTTTATTCTTTGCCCCCCCCCCCCCCCCGCTTCGCAAACCACTTCAGAGATTTTCCCAATTTCCTGTTGACAGGAAATTGGGAAAATTTGGGAAAATTGGGACTGGTTCAGTGATGTCACTGAACCAGAACAATTTGTCAGACATAATTACCTTTACCATTAATTACCTTTTATTACCAAACAGCATGTTGTCCAGTAAGTACTGACACACTGAACCGTCAGACACGTGCACTCAAAAAGTCAGATCAAGTTCACCTGAAAAGTTCGTTTTGCATTTTTGGCACATTCTGAAATTTCACCCCAAAGCCAAATAACCTCAACTTTCTGTGAGTAGTGTGTGTTTTAATATTATTTCTCCCACAAAGTGAAAGGCCAAGTATAATATTTCTGTCTCACTTGTTTAAATGGGTTCTGCTTGTCTGATTTTAGGACGTGCACAGAGATCTGATGGCATTTGAGATCAGATTAATCCAGAAATGGTTTTTACGTCTCCAGTGGGAAGTTATGGAGCCCTTCATGACTGATAGCAGATAGTAGGAGCAGGTTGAGGCTTGTACCTTTTTAAATCATCAGTTAGCTTAATTTAATTATAAATTCTGTATTTGGTTTGGCAAGAAGCCGCTTCAAAGCATCCAGTCTCTGAACATTTTTCAGTTGCTTATTTTTCAAAGTGGATTGCTTCAAGTGTCTTGGGAATCAGGAACGTGGCCACAACTCATTTTTCCTCCATGTTTGGTTCTTGCTGTCACGTAGCAGAATAATTTGGGGATATATATGGAACCAACGTGACAGTATTTTCTGTCGTGGTTATAAATCCAAACACCAGAAGCAGCAACATCTTTTGGGAGGGATGGAAATGATTCAGCTGAAAAATAAAGTTTATTTACAAGACTGGGCAAACTGGAAGCCAGCAACAAACTGGTCTGCACGGGTCACGCTAGCCAGAAGTTGCTTAACCATTTCAGTCGTGAACCAAAAATCTAAAATGGCTCTAAATCCAAACATGCATATAGTGCAGTCCTTCTCAAATAGTGAAGGGGGGGGGGGGGGTCTTTTTTTTTTTTGCCGTACTGGAATAAAGTGTAATTGCACATGTACTACAGTAGGGGGCAGTGGCGCTCTCATTGTCGCAGTGTGCGCAGGGAGTATTAGCTATACTGTGTCATGTTTTTTTTTTTTTTTTGCGCCACATGCACAAAGCACAAAACAGCAGATATGAAGTGAACAAACCATCAAGAGACACCACGGAAAAATATTTAACAGGAATGAAAAGAAAGGAGGAGAGAGACGGAGATAATGAGACAAACAAAAGTTAAGACGAGGAAATATGACGATGCTGATGTAGCGCTTAGCTTCACTGAGACTACGGTGGGATTGATGCTCTTTAAATCTTTACAGACTAGAAAACAATGTTATTAAAGTTATTATTTGTTATAAGCTGATGTACATTTCTTTCTTTTTTTTGTTTCCCTTAATATTAATAGAGATACAGTGTTATGCAGAGGTGAATTTTATAGAAAAATGATACTATTTATAGTCATGATGGGGGCTGGACTGGGGAGGGGGCAGCAGAAATTAGGTGAGAAGCACTGATATAGTGTATATTTATGGTTTTTAAATGCAATTAGTGGTTAATTAAAATCCAAATTTGCATTCAGATTTTATTGCAACACGTATTATAGTCGGGACTAAAACAATCGAGCTCGTTAGCTTAGTTCTTTAAAAAAGCAGGTTTCAGTAAAGTGACGGCTGAAGTGGGTCGCTCGTTTGTGCTGACCTACGTTGTGGTTGTTTTCAGGTGGGCTGCAAGGCGATCCTGGTTTTCTTTAACTACTTCGTCATGGCGAACTTCTTCTGGCTGCTGGTGGAAGGTCTCTACCTGCACACGCTGCTGGTGGTCGTGCACACCTACTCCACCCGCCTCTCCATCTACATGTTCATCGGCTGGGGTAGGACTCACCGCACGCTCGCTTAGTCTTTGGGTTTTGAAGATCAACCTGTCCACGAGGACGTCGAGCACGTGGAGGTCAGATGTGTTGTAGTAATGTCCAGCTGAGAAACAAATCGGCAAAGCGGGCTTCTTGAAAGATCATATTTAGCACCTAACTTGGATCAGACAGGAATGTCTCAAGAGACATTACGTGTATTTCAGTCAACCAAAGAGTTTTGAATCACTGAGCACTTTGTCCTGTAGATGTTGGCTGACCAGAAAAGCTGGAATTATCCAAATGGCATGTGGATGCATCGACTTTGTTTCTTTTTCGATAAAGTCACCATTGCAGCAAAACACATGATGCATGCTTTCTGTTGGCTAGTCAGCTTGAGTTGTTCTTTAGTTGCTAAAAACTAAAAGCAGTTTCACAAGCTTTCAGTTGTTTTTACAACCAGCTGTGTTTGTGATGGATTTTAAAGTCGGTATATGAGGGGAGACGTTTTGAGATGCCCAGTTTGTTAGAAAAGGTTGGTAGGAAAAACCATTAATGTTGCCCAAACTGACCCGGTAGGTGAATCTCAAACGGCAGCCAATGATGTCATGATCAAGGGTTCATTGGTTCTGGTTTTTCTTCTGGTTTTTTGAGCTCTTCTCTTTTACGTAGTTTTTCTGCCGTTGCTTCATGGAAAATATTCTTCTTGTGTGTGTATTATTTAGGATTTCTCATATTGCCTGACTAATCTGTCTTTTTGCAAGTCTCTTCTTCCATCCCTTTGTCAGTCTGTCTGTTGTCTTTTGATGTATGTTTTGTGTTTTTGGATCTGTGGTTCTCTGGCTTTTAATGGAGGATGTTTTGCTTTCTATTCCGGCCCCCCAATCTCCCATATTTGATTTTCCCAAAATCAAATATGGGAGACAAGCCACTTTTCTTTGTTTAGCTTCATTTAATTTTTGCCCCATTTCCTGTTTTACTTTGAAAGTCCGCATCTTTCTTCCTGTCATCTCTCTTGATTGCCACCCCTGTCTCGTTCCTATATTTGATTTTCCCAAAACCTCCAGTCGGACAAGCCTCTTTTCTTTGATAGCTTCATTTAATTTTTGCCCCATTTCCTGTTTTACTTTGAAAGTCTGCATCTTTCTTCCTGTCGTCTCTCTTGATTGCCACCCCTGTCTCATTCCTATATTTGATTTTCCCAAAACCTCCAATCGGACAAGCTTCTTTTCTTCGTTTAGCTTCATTTATTTTTTTTTCCCCATTTCCTGTTTTACTTTGAAAGTCTGCATCTTTCTTCCTGTCGTCTCCCTTGATTGCCACCCCTGTCTCGTTCCTATATTTGATTTTCCCAAAACCTCCAGTCGGACAAGCCTCTTTTCTTTGATAGCTTCATTTAATTTTTGCCCCATTTCCTGTTTTACTTTGAAAGTCTGCATCTTTCTTCCTGTTGCCTCTCTTGATTGCCACCCCTGTCTAGTTCCTAAATTTGTTTTTCCCAAAACCTACAATTGGACAAGCCTCTTTTCTTTGTTTAGCTTCATTTAATTTTTGCCTTATTTCCAGTTTTACTTTGAAAGTCTGCATCTTTCTTCTTCCTGTCGTCTCTCTTGATTGCCACCCCTGTCTCATTCCTATATTTGATTTTCCCAAAACTTCCAATTGGACAAGCTTCTTTTCTTTATTTAGCTTCATTTTTTCCCCATTTCCTGTTTTACTTTGAAAGTCTGCATCTTTCTTCCTGTTGTCTCTCTTGATTGCCACCCCTGTCTCCCCTGAGCGTTTCACACCTTGTGAGGAGATATTGTCCCGTCTTTCCTGCTCGTCCGTTGTCTCTCTGGAGGTCTTTTAACCCTTTGTTTCTAAACTCGTGGTCTTGCCTGTTGATTGATCTGTCCATCCATTATCTACACCTGCTTCTGCCGCTCAGGATCATGAGGTCCGCTGAAGCCCGTCCCCGCTGTCTTTGGACAAAAAGCAGGCCCACGCCCTGGACAGGTTCGCCAGTCCATCGCAGGGCACCTGTTGATTTATGGTTTCTCGGTTTTTGGATATCCTGCGTTGGCAGCGCCTTCAGTTTTGAATGAAGGTTGTCATGGTTACTATTCCTGTGTTAATGGTCTCTCTCTGCGTTTGGGTCCTTCCCCAGAATCTTGATAAAGTAATGTCAGTGAGAAACTCTTTCCAAAGCAACCAGCATTTCTAAAGCTTCTGCTTTATTCACCGACTTTGGCACGAAACTGACTATTTTATTCTATCATCTGTCAAAATATTTACATTCCTTGAATGATTTCGCTCCCATATTTTCCATTTAACAAAAAGAAAAATACTCCTCAGGGTTCTTAATCTCGTTCACCCAGAGTCCCAGTGGAAAGATTGCATCAGTGACAGTCAGTGCAGACGTTGGCTAACTTTAGGCTTGAGCTCCAACGCCGCCGCTTCCTCTCCGTCCTTCCACGCGCCTGATTCTTTTTTTGGCGGCACTTCGTCAGGAGTTGCTGCAGGAGCTGTCAGGTGGACTAACAGACAGTGCGTCATGCTGGTGAGGTGGGCTCACCTGGGAGAGCGCAGCTGTAAACCGTCTCCTGGCCTCTGCTCGCTTTGATCCCTTCTGTCTCGGCTGCTGCCATTCATTTAATCCATCACCGCCGAACCCCGTCTAAGCTGAGTCTAAGATGACTGTCCTCTCTCTCTCTCTCTCTTTGACTCGCAGGAATCCCTTTTGTTTTCATGGCGGCGTGGATAGTAAGCAGGATAAAACTGGAGGACACGAGGTGAGTGCACCTGCTGATGAGCAAGTCAGATAAAATTGCTGACCAGTATAGTGATCCCTTATTTTTCATGGTTAATGTGGACCGGCGCCCCCCCCCCCCCCCCCCCCCCCCCCCCCCCCCCCCCCCCCCCCCCCCCCCCCGTGAAAATCAAAATCTGTGAACTGGAGCTGGAGCCCCCCGAGCCTAAATAATGTGTTTAAAATATGTTTAAAAACCGCAAAAAAGTATCGAGGCACTGCAGCGAAACAAGACAAAGGCTCAACTTTGGTCTTTCTGTTACCTTCACAGCCTCTGGTCTCTGAACCGTAGTAAACAAACCGCTGGTATTGTGCTATTTTTGGCTCGTAATTAGCGGCTAACATGCTAACAACAACAAAAGAAAAAGTCTGGTTTTCTCTGCATGGAACGGGAACTTTATTCTGGCACTGCAGGAACTTGTAACATCACACAGGTTGTATTGTTGGGCTCCTGTCGGTTAACAGAGAATGTAAATCTATACACGCTGGGCTGCTGTTGATGCTCACTACACTTTTCATTAGGGATGTCCGATATTGGCTTTTTTGCCGATATCCGATATGCCGATATTGTCCAACTCTCAATTTCCGATGCCGATATCTACCGATACCGATATATGCAGGCTATTTTTCCTCAAAACTAATTTTAGGTAACATCACATATCTCCTGTCGTGGAATTAACACATTGTCTGTGCAAAAAAAAAAACAAAAAAAAAAACGATAGGCTACCGATATTTACCGATATTACATTTTTATGCCAATATCGGACATCCCTACTTTTCATCTAACCCCGTTTTTGTTCTGCCGTCCCACGACACACACTACATTACCCATAAGGCCACCTTCATAAAAGGGCCAGGCTGGCTCACAACATTTCTTCACTGTGAGAGAACGCACACAACATCCTGTGATGCTTCTGTGATTTTTTTCTTGATTTTTAAAAATATTATATATTTCTGAAAAATCCGCAAATAACTAAAACCGCAGAACTTAAAGCGGGAATTGTCGAGGGATTACTGTACTCATTTTCTTGTCTCCACTTTGTTTGAAAAGTTCCACTTCCCAACAAAGAAGAATTTTGGAGTTCAGCGTCTCTTCAGTATCTCCTCTCAGATCTGCAGTCTCAGATGTTCACTCCACAGATCTCATCATCCGTCTGGCTGCCGGCCCGCTCCCGTCCAGTTTCCAGCTCCCTCCTGCTTCTGGGCTGTTTAGTTTCCACTAAAAAACCACTGTACTCTACTGTACTGTACGTCAGCGAACATTTGTCGAAGAGAGTCACTGTGTTTGAATTTTTCTTCTTCCCAAGAATGTAAATAACGTAAGCCGTGTTCACACACGTTACCCGGCTGGTTATTTTAAAAAAAACAGTTTGAGGAATATATCATGACGCTGGCCCGCCGGCTCGGCTCGGCTGCTCATTAAAACAAACGGAGGCTATTTCTGTAACTCCATGCTTCATTCAATGTACAGTATGCACACAGACGGAAACCGGTCATGTGACCGCTCTGCAGGGGTCTGCTACATTGCATTATGGGATATAGTTTGCATCTTTCAGCTCAGTTTATTTCACCTGTATTTCTAAAAGGCTAGTTCACTGCAGAAGCCAAAAGGCACTTTGCACATAAGTCCAAAGACGATCCAGCTCAGCTCAGTTACATTCCAGTTTCATCCAGTTCATTGTAATTCAGTGAATCTGGACTCTTTTGGAAGGAGTTGGATTAAAAGTTCTTATAAAGGCGGTCCAGAGAAACAGCCCTTTATCCTCAGCAGGAGCCAGGTGACGGTAGAGACAGTGAATTAGCAGAGCTAATAAACCCCCAGCAGAAGCACTGGGAGCTGGTTTTACTGGAGAGGAGCCTGATGACTGAAGGCTCTGCCTCCCGCTCTACTTTTAGAAACTCGAGGAACCGCGAGGACGTCTGCAGTCTGACAGCGAAGTGCTCTGTTGGGATAATGAGGAACCATGTGCATAAAGATTTGAAGGGCCTGCTTCCTTCCTACCTTAAATAACTCAAAGAATTTTAAATTCTCTCCCGGATTTAACAGGAAGCCAACGAAGCGAAGCTGTGATCGGAAAGGTACGATCTCTCCCGCTAATCCCCAGAAAGCTCACTGATTTTATGATCTCATTTTCAGCTGTTGGGAGATCAATGACAACCCCATCCCTGACAGACTCATCAACTGGCCCATCATGGCCTCTGTGATTGTGAGTTTTATCCATTTCTTTCCTCGTCTACATTTGTTACATTCACATAAAACAACCAGTCACGTTAATGTTTCATCTGTCTCCTATTCAGAAACAATTAATAAATATCATATCGTACACTACCCCTTACCTGTTGACACTAGGACCACAACCTCCGCTAACCGCTAATGCAATCTTCCGCTCACTAAAGCCGCTACCCATTATGCCAATTCCCTTACTCACTTTGTAGGTGTGGCAATGGGTGTGTCTTTTGCCCTTTCCGCAAACTTGGTTTCTTGCTATCGCGGGTTTAGGGTTGCGGGTGGTCAGACCACCCGCACCTGCAACCCACATGTCGGTGCATACAAGAGCGCGTCCAAATGGCATTAACTCTTGTATAAAGAGCGTGATTTGGTCTCAGTTGAACCCCTGAGAAAATGGCAGAGATCGTCTTAAACGGCTTGCTCGCCAGTTAAACCACAGACGACCAGAGCGTGTTTACTGGGAGGACACCAACTATCTGGGACTTCCAGGTAGCTGATAGGAATTGTCTGTGTAAAAATATTTTCATGTATATATCAGTGCAGAGGAGGAGGAGGAAGGAAGAGGAGGAAGCTCTACAACAGAGTCCCAGACGAGCTGAACACGAGAGCTGCTCTGATCTGGATGAAAAGACGCTCCATAGCGGTTAGCGGGTAGCGTAACCTGCTCTTAAAGGCAATGGCTGCTGACGCACTGATTGGTTTAACAGGTGGAACGCCCTAACCACTCCTATGCATAATGTAGCGGGTAGCGCAGGTGGGATAGCGGGTTTAGCAAGGTGGAAGATTGCGTTCTTTGCGCTACCCGCTATCCCTAAATAGCGGCTTTTGCAGATCTGGCGGAAGATTGGGCCCTTCGTCTTACTTCATGCTACTTCATACAGTATTACTTAATGTTCGATTTTATTTGCAAAATGTGTAACACGCCTAATTAAAAAGATGCATGATTGCAGATGAAAACATTAGTGATTCAGCAGCCTGCTTATTATTGAGGGTCGTGGTTGAGAACCGCTTGATTTAACAGGTTGCACGAGCAATCGAGTGTTTTCAGGCCTTTTTAAAAGTTAGTCTCTGTATTCACGGATTTCAGTTCAGTTTAAGTTAATTTAAGGTCTTTGTCCGATCTGCATCCAGACCACGAGTCATTTTAGATACTTGGCGTGCATGTTTAATGCTAGTCTGCAGTTTCATTACTCCTTCGGTGATATTCCAAGTCCATCAACACTCTGATATGTGCATTTATGTCGGGGATGGTCTTGAACGAAGGGAGACCTGGATGCGGGTTCACATGCAGGAGACGGAAGGACGAAGAATTAATAATGTTTTATGTTATAAAACAAAACCAGCCCACATCTTTGGCTGCCACCCAAACGCTAACTGACCCCCCCACCCCCACGCCCGGTGGTGACCCCACGGGAGGATGTATCCGTGAAGCCGAACCTCAGCCTGAACTCGGCTTGGAGTAACTCCTGAAGCAGACCGGAGGCTTCCTGCAGAGATTATATCTGCTGGCCAGGGAGCACGTCACGATCCGTCTGGAGGAGCTGGAGGAGGTCTGAGCCTCCCTGCTTCAGCTACACATAAGATATAAATGAAGCCACTTCTGAATAAACAAAAAAACAAACTGGAAGCTTCACAAAGGCAGTGAACAAAAGAAAATGAGGACTGAACACGTGAAACATCAGAGCGCATAAACCATCACAATAGACACCAGCCTGAAAGCTGTTGAGTCACTAAAAGCATCTAAAACACTGATGAGGCTAAATTATGAAGCACTTCCTTTGAAATCAGGTGAACCTCTTGATGGAGAGGTTCAGAGGGAGGTGTCATCCTAAACTGTTAGCGGCATATTTCTTGTTCTGTAGTCACACAGAAGCAAACGATGTGGGTTTAAAACCAAGCAGAGTACCGAGAAGATGGCGTCGTCCTGTACTTCACTGCTGCTCTTAAGAGCAAACTGTTGGGAAGCTCCAAGTTTTTTTTTCTTCATGTAGCAATACCACTTCTGACCACATGGGGGCATAAAAAGAGCCACTGTGCTAATGAGTGGGAATATCTTGTAATGCCACTTTGTCCCACTAGAGGAGCACTTTGAACTTTCTGGTTCATGTGCGACCCGCGACAGCGTGCTAGCAGGTGGTCAGGGGTCACATAAGGTGGCTTTAAAGTAAAATACAGCCGCTGAAGTAGAAAAACAATTTACGATCTTTGTTTTGACTCTTAAAAAGACACAAACATTCACGACAGCTTTAATGTTTCTGTTTTATAATTACGTCTCGTTCTCTATGTCGTTTCTCCTCAAGATCAACTTCGTTCTGTTCGTCAGCATCATTCGTATCCTGGTACAGAAAGTGCGCTGCTCCGACGTCGGAGGGAACGACCACTCACAGTACAGGTACGATGAGGAATTATATTTCAGCAGCGGAGCTGTTATTGACTTGTTGTTTTTTGTTTGTTTTCATTGTTTTTTCAAGGCTGTCTGCTGACGAGGCACGTGATCACGATCACGTTGTTTTCTACCGATATGTGGCTTTTAATGTGAAACATTATCGGAAAAATCACTCTGAATTTTCAGAGTCTTGCAGACAAGTCTGGGCCATCATCTATCATTGGTGTGTGTGTGTGTGTGTGTGTGTGTGTGTGTGTGTGTCCATGTGTGCACGTGTGCGCGCGTGTGTGAATTCCAGGCGGCTGGCGCGAAGTCCACCCTCCTGCTGATCCCGCTGTTCGTTCGGGGTTAACTACGTGGTGTTTTTCTACCTGATGGAACCCGCTGATAAAGTCTTAAAGCAAATCAAGATTTTCTTCGACCTCGGCCTCGGATCCTTCCAGGTACAACAGGGTTCACACGTGGAGCTTTACTGAAAATGCATTTATATTTGGAAATTTGCAGATGGACGGCAAAGAAAAACAACAACAACAAAAAGTAATGCAACTGGAATTGACATCCCAGCAGTAAATAAAATCAGAGCTTTATCAGTACATAAAGATCCTCTGCAGCCTTCTGTTATGCTTGTAAATATGAGGCTTTGCCTGTTTTTATAGCTTTAAGTTTGTTTCTTTTAATAATTTTTTGTGAGATATCTGTGCACTACACATCTTTTCCAGTTCTTTGTTGTCATATCAGGTCAAATCAGACTGGATTTTTTAAAAACTACACGATTTCTCCGTTAACATATAATGTGTCTCTGTACACTGCCTGGTTAAAAAGAAAGTCACCACCTGGATTTAACTAAGCAAACAGGTACGATCCTCCTATTAGATAATTACTGCATGGGTGATTATCTTTCAGCTGGGAACAAGTTATTTAACCCCAACTGGTGTAATGAGTTGCTTCTCATTTCCTAAACAACCATGTCAAAGACAGATCCGGTGGTCTGTTTGAGAAGGATCAAATCATTGGCATCAAGCAGACAAAACACCTAAGGAGATCACAGAAACTACCAAAGTTGGGTTAAGAACTGTTCAACACATTATTAAAAACTGGAAGGATAGTGGGATAGTGAAAAAAATCCTCATTGATCGTGATCGGCAATCACTTAAACGTTTAGTGATATCAAATCAAAGAAAAACAACAGTAGAACTCAGGGCTGTTTAATAGTGAAAGTAAGAGCATTTCTACACGTACAATGCTAAGGGAACTCAAGGGATTGGGACTGAACAGCTGTGTAGCCTTAAGAAAACCACTAATCAGTGAGACTAACCGGAAGAAAAAGGCTTCAATTTGCTAGGGAGCATAAAGATTGGACTCTGGATCAATGGAAGAAGGTCATGTGGTCTGATGAGTCCAGATTGATCCTGTTCCAGAGTGATGGGAGCATCAGGGTAAGAAGAGAGGCAGATGAAGTGATGCTCCCATCATGCCTAGTGCCTACTGTACCAGCCTGTGGGGGCAGTGTTCTGATCTGGGGTTGCTGCAGTTGGTCAGGTCCAGGTTCAGCAACAGTATGAGCTCAAAGAATGAGGTCACCTGATACCTGAATATACTGAATGACCAGGTTATTACATCAATGGATCTTTCTTCCCTGATGACACGCCATATTCCAAGATGACAATGACAGGATTCATCCGGCTCAGACTGTGAAAGACTAGTTCAGGGAGCATGAGACATCATTTTCACACATGGAGTCCAGACCTGAACCCCATTGAGAATCTTTGGGATGTGCTTCTCCATTATCAATGCAAGATCTTGGTGAAAAAATAATGCAACACTGGATGGAAATAAATCGCAGAAGCTTGTCGAAACAATGACACAGCGAATTTATGCTGTAATCAAAGCTAAAGGTGGTCCAACAAAATATTACATTTTTTTGGTCAGGCAGTGTATTTACCAACTTTGAATGATAAATTAATTTCCAAATACAAACATATTTTTATTTAAATTTTCTAAGATGCCTTTTTTGGAAAACTAAGGTCGTCAGGACACTTCGGTTGAGCTTTTGAAACGTCTTTTGTAATGGAAGTTGGATGTCAACTGTATTTTCATATCTATGAAAGCTTAAAGGCCTCAGAGATGCTTCAGTGATCTCTCAACGGCTGTGTTTGTGTCCTTTAGGGTCTAATCGTAGCCGTCCTTTACTGTTTCCTGAACAGCGAGGTGAGTCCATGCATAATCAAAATCTAGATACGTATATTTTAAAAAAAAATAAATAAAGAAAATCTCCATAACTCGACTTCATTTTGTGGATAAAAAGGTTCAGAGTGAGCTGAGGAGGAAGTGGAGGAGTTTGTGCGCCAAGCGCTGCGCGGTACGAGAGTACAGGCTCCGCGTCGTGCCGGCGAACCCCAACGGCGTGGACAAATCCGCACAGCAGCCCAGGAACGACCGAGCCCAGTCCATCCTCCAGACCGAGACCAGCCTGCTCTGAGCGGGGACCCCCAACAGAGACGACGATGCGTTAGACTTCACCGCCTCTGCACCCTGTGCCTACCTGGGAGGACGACCAAACAGGACTGGGAATGATTGTTTTTACCTTGCCTTGCTTTTCTCTGAGATCTGACCGGCGGCTGGTCAGAAACGGGCCCTGATGTGAGGAGCTGTCTGACAGAACGACCAGATCAGATCAGATCAGGCTCGACCCAAAGACCAGACGCCGCTGATGCTTTAGAGACAGACTTCTGCTGCACATGGAAACATGCTGAGTGTCAGTTTTCATGGTCTTCCTGCTGATCCACGTCTCACATCATCCTGCCTATAACTCAGTTTGTCTCAGTTAAAATCTCAGTTTTTCAGTTTGGCAGCTTATAAACCCGGTCTTGGTTTGTTACCAGGTTTAAACATCCCTCCTTAAAGTTAACTTTTACTGTTTGTTTTTATATTTTATTTGCCCGTTCATGCCATACAACGTCTGTGCAGAGCAGGTTTCCCCCTCTGCTGAGGGGAACATTTACTTTTGAAGGATGCTTTTACAAACATATCATTTGCTGCCGCAGAGACTAAACTTGAAACTTGCCAACGTTTCTGTTGCAGAAGACGTCTTATTGATGTTTCTTTCTTTCTTTTTTTTTTTTTTTTTTGCCTCCTGGAGGAGGTTTTCCTCACATCGCTGTTTCTGCTTTCACAGCGTTTTCAGTATTTTTACCTCCTCGGTCCAACGGTGCTCACTGAGATCTTTGCCAAGCTGAAATCGGCTCAGAAAAAGTCATAAATTTACCATCCAGGCCACACAGCTTCTGTCTAAAAGCCACAAAACCGCCTCGTTCATTCAAAAGTACTGAATCCACACAGAAAGAGCAGCGTGACACGCTGCTGGCTGACAGCTAGATGTAATCAGTGGTGCTTTTTTTGGTTTTTCTCTTCACTCCAGACAAGTATCAAACCATAATCACTGTTTATGGGTCTGCCCCTGAAAAGATCAGAAATGCTATTGTGTTTCCTCAGGATTAACCTGATGAACGAAATCGACATTTATTTGTCACGTTGGACAAGTAAAATTGGAGTTTTACCTCTTATCTAATCAATTTAAGTTAATACTCCAGCTGTTTATGTCATTTCATTCTAGTAGATGAGCCATTCTTCATAGTAACAATAATCCTAAACTGGTGATTGATTCATCTGAACTGCTTTGGATCAGTAAAGTGTTGCATGTTAAATGTGTGCATGTCCTGCTAAAACATTTTATTATGTGATGGATATGTGCAGCAGCTTGAAGTAGTAGATGGTTTCCATCTGCAGCCATGATGTCGTTTCATATGAAGACTGTGCCCCCTAGTGTTAGATGTGCAGAAATGCATTTCTTTGAGATTCTTTCATTGCAGGAGCGATGCCCACAGGAATGAGTGAAGCACATCTGTTTCCAGACACCAAAAATGATGCTTTGTCAACAAATAAGTCATAAATAAGAGAACGACAAAGAAAGATTTCACTCTTAATCGTCTCGTGCTGCAAAAAGTTGAAGGAGTTACGTTTCCTGCAGCAGGTCCTTGTGACAGTCTGCATCTGACGGGGAAACTATATTAACAAAGAGCTCTTGGTTTTAAAGTATCTGCAGCTACACAGACTCAAATCTACAAAGCTGGAGGCGTAGAGGGGAAAAGTTTACAGGATAAAGTGTTAAACAAAAGTTAGTATTGACATATAAGGAAATAACTCCATCGATTGGGTCGTTGGATCACATTATCAAAAGTGTCAGGACCTTAAAAAGAACAAACTGCTTTTCAGAAGTATTGTGCCGATTGATGTGTACTTAATGTTTTTTATTCTTCTAAATTTATAACTTTATTCTCATATTACATCTTTTTTTACTCTCAAACTCCAGGCTTCTGTTTCTTCACGTCACCAAAATGTCACGAAGCACATTTTCACGACCTTTCACCTTGAAGCGTCTGTTTGAAGCGGCGTTGACGTGGTGAAATGAACGTGAGCAGAACTGCTGAGCTACTTGTGTTCAGCGTCTAAATGACAGTGATGCTTTTAGTTAGTGTTTGTGACGTGTCTGATCAGAAGACAGATTGTTTTTATTAATGTGATTTTTGTTACTATTAAAAAGATTCTTGAATCCCCCGAAAAAAGAAGACTGTTGCATTGTTTCTTCAAATATTCATGTTTAAATGTAATAATTGCTAAAGTGTCTAGAAGTGTTTGTTACTCCAAATGTTAAATATGTATTTGATGGAGTGACTGTAGGATAAAACAGTGATCCCTCGCCAATTTGCAGTTTTAGTTATTCGTGGATTTTTCAGAAATATATAATATAATAAAAAATTAAAAAAACACAGAAACATCACAGGATGTTGTGCACGTTCTCTCACAGCGAAGAAATGTTGTGAGCCAGCCTGGCCCCTTTAAGAAGGTGGCCTTATGGGTAATGGTGTGGCCTTATGGGTAATGTAGTGTGTGTGTCGTAGGACGGCAGAATGAAAACGGGGTTAGATGAAAAGTGTAGTGAGCATCAACAGCAGCCCAGCGTGTATAGATTTACATTCTCTGTTAACTGACAGGAGCCCAACAATACAACCTGTGTGATGTTACAAGTTCCTGCAGTGCCAGAATAAAGTGCCTGTTCCACGCAGAGAACCAGACTTTTTCTTTTGTTGTTGTTAGCGTGTTAGCCGCTAATTATGAGCCAAAAATAGCACTATACCAGCGGTTTGTTTACTACGGTTCAGAGACCAGAGGCTGTGAAGGAAACAGAAAGACCACAGTTGAGCCTTTGTCTTGTTTCGCTGCCGTGCCTCGCTACTTTTTTGCGGTTTTTAAATATGTTTTAAACACATGTTTAGGCTTTGGGATCTGCGGCTCCAGTTTGCGGATTTTGATTTTTGCGAGGGGGCGCCGGTCCACATTAACCGCAAAAAATAAGGGATCATTTTAGAAAGAAGCAGTGTCCTTGGAGCTTTAATGAATAGATTCCACTCAGAAGTAGAAGTGTGCTGCTGAGTCTAACAAAAGGTTTTGTAGCAAAGTCTTATATGAAAAGGTTTTATCGTATGTTCATGCTTCAACCCAGGAAATAATCCCAATAATCCTTATTCGACAGGCCTACGATAAATCCTACCAATATGCATCTTTAGTCAGTTGATGCTAAAACAAAGCAATCTCCAAACTGTTTCCTTTTGCTTTAAACTGAAAGCTGCAGCTGCAGATGAATGCTCAGTTTTATTTCATCGAGCCCCACGACTTCACCAAGAATCTTCTGTGCGTCAGTACAACAGCTCCACCATGAGTTTGCATGCACTCCCCGAGCTTGCATGGGTTTTCTCCAGGTAATCCTATTTTCCTGCCGCGGTCCAGGAACTTGCATGTTAGATTGGACTGTGTGTGGTTGTTAGTCAATGTGTAGCGCTGTGATGGACTGACGACCTGTCCAGGGTCCAACTGTGGTCCTGAATAGGAAGAAGAGGGTTGATGATGGTGGATGGATGGATGGATGGTTCTAACTTCCACCAGCAGGGGGAGACAAAGAGTCACGGAGCTCGCACATATACAGCACAGGTCTGCAGTATGAACATATCAGCAACAGAAATTAAATAATTGGTGTTGGGCCAGAAAAGGTACCAGTGGTTACCACACTGGTCAGATCTGATGAAGAAAGGAAGAACTTGTGACGAAATTCCTGCATGTTATAACCAACGTCCAGGTGAGAAGAGTCACTTCTGTCTGGGTGCAAACTCCAAAAAAATTAAAGCCAACATTTTTCCAAATCCTGATTCCCTGGAGAGCCTGACAATGCAAAACTAAATTTGACACATCCATACGTTCAAGCATGGTCATTTTATTTAAGCATAACTGTTAAACAGGGATAGTAATAACTGTTTTCTATCAATTGTTCTTTTAAAAAAAAAAAAAAAAAGGCTCGTGATGCCCACTGATGAAAAATTCATTTTTAAACAAGTCTTTTAAATCTTTTCTTTAACTTGCAGTGGGCATATGTACCCCCAATTATCCCCAAATGCAGCACAATTCAATAATAAAAATTAAAAAAAAGGAAATTAATCAGCATGACTTGACCTCAGCTTTGCATCGTGCATCTGGACCATCACAGATGAGCCGCTGCTGAATCACCTCTAACAGTCTCATCTTTAAATGCCAGAAAGGCAGCAGCTGTACTTTCGTTCTGCTCCAAGTTGCTCTCATGTTCACACTTAAGTAGTCACATGTACTTTTATTGTCTGTTGTGCTAAACGTGTGAATCAGAATGACAGTAAACACACAAGCTCTCATAGACGCTGCTGATGTTTAGTGGGCAGAAGGCTCAGACAAAACTAAAGCACCATGTCATGACCTGAATGAGTGCACCAACAAGGCAACCCCCGACTGACATTAAATATGTCTTTGTACACGAAGATGACCTATTCTTTAATTCTAGACATGACTTCTCTCTCCACTTGTTTTTTTTAAACGCTCTTCTCTCCTTCACTCAGGTGGGAGGGACCAGGACGTGAGGTGTCTCGATTCTCTCCGTTCTCAGGAAGGACTTGTTGACCTGCAGCAGGTCTTGTTTTTGTCTCTAGATGGAAATAAAACTGTGAGAAACACCGACCTGCCGTCGCTGTGGTTGCAGCATGGGGTTCCTGCAGACCGTCGCTGCACGTAGAGGATCGTATTCGTGCGACGCTAACCTTAAACCCTTTGTTTTTTTTAAAATGTGAACTGTAAAAGAAATCTTTTCTGTGTCAGTCTCTGGCAGATGTATACCAAAATGATTCAGCTGAATCAACAATGTCACTATAAAGCTTCACAGGTGAGGGTTCACCTACTTTTTAAAAGCCTAAAACTTTATCTGTGTAAACTTTGATTATTGCACAGGTGTGTCTTAGACTTTACTGTATTGGGAGCTCTGGGAGGAGTCTGAAAACCAGTCAGTATCTGGTGTGACCGCCAGTTGCATCATGCCTCCTTCATCGGGTTGATCAGGTTGTTGATTGTGGTCCACTCCTCATCAATGGCTGCCTGAAGTTGCTGGATATCGGCAGGAACTGAATCACGCTGCTTTAGACGCCGATCCAGAGCATCTAAAAAAATGCTTAGTAGAGCTGAGCGATTTTATCAATTCTGCGATATATATCGATATTTTATCGAGTATCGATTTTTTGGCCGCAGGTATCGATATTCTCATCGCATCGTATCGCGAGGTTAGTGTATCGCTACAGCCCTAATGCCCAGTGGGAGACCTGTCTGGTGAGGATGCTGGTGAAGAACTGGGATGTTTCCAGCTTCCAGGAACTGTGCACAGATCCTTGCAGCACGGGTTCGTGCACCATCACGGCATCTCTGTTTATTCAAAATGCCATCAATAAAAAGACGAGCGTCCCTGAGACTGGTACGTGAAAGACAAATCTAAGCATCTAATCAGCATCTTGTGAGGTGGATGGATTATCTGGCCTCACTTGTACATATTTAGATGGATTTGTGAGAGATATTTAAGAAAAATAGGCCTTTTGTGTCCATAGAAAAAGTCTTAGATGTTTGCGATCAGCTCATGAAAAATGGGGGCAAAAACAAAAGTGTCGTGTTCATATTTTTTGTTCAGTGAATAAATGTTTCTCTGAGAAGGCAGTTGTGGCTAAAGAGGTTTCACTCTGATTCTTGTCTTTTCACACGTTCAGCCGACAAGAGATAATGAAGATGGGTGTGAATATTTAAGTGTGAACTTTAAATGAAGGTTTAATTTCCATGAGAAAATATACATGTAGGTTGCAAAGAGTTTCAGTGCTGCATGATCCAAAAAATAACCATAATGAAAAAATTCAAGCTGGCTTTTCTCTCCGTGTATGTGTAACAGAGGCTATTTTACTTTTAACATAAAATATGAGTTTGAACGAAGTCATTCCAGCTGTATTAGAAATGGTTTTCATGATTTACTGGCTCACATGTACACAACTGCACAATTATTTCCATGACAGAAGAGGAAATTGATGAAAGTATCTCTGTTTTTTTTAACAGCTGTCTGCATATATATTGATGGTTAATACCAGAATCTGGCAAAACCTGGATATATTCACAATTTAATCTGGCAGCAGGTGTCAGTTTTCTTGTGCGTCAGTGTGAGTGATAGTGAGTGTGTCCTTCACCGGTCCTCGAATCTAACATGCTTTATTATCTCCTGAAACCTTGATTCTGTCAGAGAGGATTTAAATCACCGACAGTGGAGTACAAAAGGACAGATAAGGACACTAAACAAAAGACATACAGACAGACAGTGATGATGCGGTGAATAAACAGTCATGGAAAAAATGATTAGACCACCCTTGTTTTCTACGGTTTCTTGTTCATTTTAATGCCTGGTACAACTAAAGGTACATTTGTTTGGACAAACATGACGATAACCACAAAGATTGCTCATAAGAGTTTTATTTAAGAGCTGATATCTTACCATTTTCCATGGTTTTCTTGATTATAACCTAAATCACTTAAGTTTTTACATCAATAGCTATGGCGTTGTACTGCCAAAAACACTGCTTTTATGCATTCAGTGTTTTCTTTTCTGTCTGTTTTAGTCACATGATGAAGTTTAGTGGTACCAGGTATTAAAATGAACAAGAAAGTGAAGAAAAAATGGTGGTCTAATAATTTTTTCCATGACTGTATGTTTCCGTGCATGAATTGACGCTGGCCGTGCTGTCTCGTGTCCTGATGGACGCTGGAATGATGAGGAAGACAGAGCTTCAAGTGAATGACAGAGTTTTCTAATGATGCTCTAGAACACACGTGTCAAACACAAGGCCTGCGGGCCAAATGTGGCCCGCCACGTCATTTTATGTGGCCCTCGAGAGCTTGTGCATTATTGGCTTAAATTTTAAACCAATAATTTAAGACTTAAAATAAGCTTACACTAGAGATGCGCGGATGACGTATATTTTAACCCGCAACCGCTTCTTAAAATCTCTATCCGCCCGCTATCCATTTGCAGGAACGTTTTTTCACCAATTTTCAAAACCGAACCGACCCGCCATCCTTTTTAATAATATGTAAAATATTTTTTCTTATTATTATTATTTGAGTGCTTCAACCGCAACCCGCCCGAATTTAATTAAAGTATTATTTTTTGACGAGTCATCCGCCCGATATGCGGATTATCCGCTCCGCCCGCGGGTGCACGGTTCATCCGCGCATCTCTAGCTTACACCGCTCTCAAGCGCATATTGACAATAAACTACGTCTCCCACAATGCATTTCATCGTCACCCACAACAATAACAGTATCTCACCATAAGCAAGACATCAAGACAATTTTCAGAACTGATGGACTTCAGAAAAACTTTTGCAAACTAACCCCAACATGTCCAAGAAAAGAGAAATCGATGCACAAGGAAGGCAGTTTCATGAACGAATACAAAAAAACGAACGAATACAAGTTTGTACCTCAAGGTGAAAAAACAAGTGTCTTTTGTGTTATGAGGCAGGTGTCAGTCATGAAAGAGTATAATCTACGTCAGCATTTTAACAACAAACACGGAGCTAAGTATGCTAAATTTAGCCTACAAGAAAAACAAAGAATCGCTTCCGCTTCTGAAACCAAGGTAATGGATACTCCGAGTGATGTTTACAGAGTCCGTTACCGTAGCAACGGACTCTGTAAACATCACCTGTGCCATTGAGTAGGTTTACAACCACAAACCCTGAGTTTAATATAATAATGCGTTAAATATTTGAAACTTTGACACATAATAAATGCAGAAACAGTTTATATTTAACATTATAATAAGGTGTAGTTTAATTTATTTTGATTTTCATTACATTTTGTTTCATTCATGCTGTCAGTCTGGCCCTTCGAGGGCAACCATGATGCTGATGTGGCCCCCAGTGAAAATGAGTCTGACACCTCTTTGTGATCTAGAAGACAGGGTTTTGTTCAGTTTGACACGTATCAGTCACACTGATGCTTTGGCCCGTATTAAACTTTACCTCCTTTTTCTTAGTTTTTTTCAGCAGTTATTAGTGGGCGTGTTGGAAGTCATTAAAGGATTTCTGCAAAATATCATCTTTCCTGTGAAGCTGAAACGCTTACTTATCTGAGCTGTTCTGTATCTGCTAGTTGGTCATTCAGCGTTTTAACTAAATGGAGTCATAGCACCAAACCGGATGAAGTCTCCGGTTAATCACTGGGATCTGTGAAGGGTGTTAAAAGTGTTTTCAAACTCGTGAATCATTCTTCTTTTGCAAAGTCATCCCCAGAAAAGAGCCAGCCCAGACTTTCCTTTCTAACTTTTAACTTTTGATGTAAAAGCAAGGCCACATCTTGAGCCCTTATTACATCAGAGTCCACATGAGCACAGAGCACAGAGTCCATAACTGTAGATGTGAAAAACTCTTAATGTAGCTCAATATTTATGTGAGAGTAGCTTGTTTCCTTATCGGCAACAGTAGACTATCATAATTCTCCTTTGAAGATTTTTGGTTTAATTGACCTGGACTGAACTGAGATAAAGTGAACAACCTCTAAGGCTTTTACGGGACTCTTCACACCTCCATGATCAGGTTGATCAGATCTTTTCAAACTGAAAAGAAATGATGAAAGAGCCCTAAGGGTTAGTTGTTGGTCACTTTGCAGAATTCTGATTAAATTTGTGGCTCATTTATTCACCTGCCGAAGCGTCTCTGAAGATGATTGACAGCTTCTGATTGTTGGGTCTTTGAGTCACAGTCATCTTCTTCTTAGGTGGCACATCCTGTAAAGAAATATTGCCATAACATCTCCATCTCTCCTTGAATAAAAAAAGACTGATTGATCTGTTTTCACCACTTGATGGCGATACAACTGTGACAAACGACAGCTGCTGTCACCGTGGTTACAGCTTGTTGCTCCTGCAGCTGGATGTGGTCTCGATGGGTTTTCTTCTACCACGTCCTTAAAAAGATTTCAATCTTTCTGGTGTCTGTCAGAGACAACTGACTCATGCAGCACACACTTCATTGTTTTTAGCTGCCACCTCTACTGTGGTTTAATTTAAGATTAATTTAAGATCAGCGTCCTTCTAATTTCCACCAGCAGGGGGAGACAGAGTCTCACAGATTCATCACAGACCTGCAGGAAGAACCAATCAGAGAGAACATGATCTGAAGATCAGCTCTAAATAGTTACGAGCTCATATTTAGTTCAGAAGGTTTGAGGTTATTTCACTGGAATTTGTAAAACACTGTTACAGGATAAACCCTGGTTTCTTTTAAA
Organism: Hirundichthys speculiger; assembly: GCA_018398805.1. Classification (NCBI taxonomy): domain Eukaryota; kingdom Metazoa; phylum Chordata; class Actinopteri; order Beloniformes; family Exocoetidae; genus Hirundichthys; species Hirundichthys speculiger. Next base: position 2,027,395 of record JAGFBZ010000328.1, on the reverse strand, counting down.
CCTGCGTTTTAAAAGAAACCTCATTAATGAACGAACGCTGAGTCATTCCAGCAGGTTTCCACTGCAAATATCAAAATGATTCAGCAGCTGCTCTTTTCTTCTGCTGGTTCTCAGACGACAAACAGCAGAGACGACATCAACAGTGAACACAGGAAGATCTGAATCTGGGGGCAATTTTTAGGTTTCACAACAGGCGCTTCGCCGCCTTTTCAAAACCTGAAAATTTAAAGGTGTTAAGATCTTGAAAATGCTGGAAAAAGTCTAAATGCTCTGAGTCCAGGAGCAGCAGTGTAGCACATTAAAATCAGCCGACACAGCGCTGACATGATTAAAAATGTGTTTAATTTTTTCCCAAACTATCGAGATCTGATTTAGGAGGCTAAATTCACAAATAAGAAATTGAAACGAGAACAAGAACTTGAACTTGAAAAGTCTGCAGAAACTTCTGTGCTTTAACAATCAATAAAAACAGCAGAACAAACTAAATCATCAGCAGCAAATGTAGAAGTGAAAGTAGATGAAAAGACACAAATTGTCTATCAATAAAAAGCTCTCAGATAGAAAAAATGCTTTCAAAAGACGACACAGAGTCAGCTGACCTGGTGTCCTCGGGCTGGTTGTTCCAGAGTTTTGGGGCCTCGACTGAAGAAACTAATTATGTTTATCTGGTTTACGATCTGAATCTACTTCGAAACAGACTGAGATTTAATATATTTGTCTCACAAAATCAGTTCTAATGAATGAATCTCAGCCAGCAGCAGAGCAAAGACACAAAGTTCATATCAGATCCAAGTCTTCTAATGTCACCGATGCTCACTGTGGTGTCGGGTCCAAAAACAGCCGAGAGTGAAGGTGAAAGTACGTCGAGATCTGTTGAACATCGAGGTGAATGGATCAGTTAAAGACGACTGTAAATCACTTTCTCTTCTTCCTCAGACTCTGCTGATCACAACTGAGCATCTGCAGCTCAGGAGGCTGCTGGGAAACCTTTGAACGTTCCTGTGGTGATGATCTGGACTCTCTGGTAGATCTGATGTGCTCATGTGTTCCCTCTGCAGGGACATGATCGGCCCTCCTAGTGAGTTTAAATGCATCTGTCCCGTGATCCACGATGATTATTACAAATCTCTGCAGACTGAACGTGGATCTAATCTTTGAAAGGAAGCCGTTGTGGTGCCTCTCCCTGAATCTAGTCAATGACTAAATGATTTCAAGCCAGCTGCTCTGATCCTCACACCATCGCACCATCCTCACAGGGGAGACGAGGATGCTCCTGGAACTGAGCTCAACCTGCTTTCCAAACATCCTGACGGTAGCGGGACACATGCTGGATCTGTATTTGTGGGTTTTTCCTCTGATTTTAATGCAGTCCAGCCCCACGTTTCAGCCAGACGGCTGCCGGACCAGTTTGATCTGAGTGATGATGAGACGAGCTCTGGTACCATTTTAGCCTTTCTGATGGCGGTTCTGTTACCGGAGCATCAGCCAGAGATGAACACTGAACAGACACCAGTCAGACATCACGTCAGAGGTCCAAATGTCCGTCATGAAGCTGACTGCCTGCTCTTCTTTTAGCTCACAGGTCACATGTTCAGTCTCATACAGTCTGGGAAGACCAGTTTCAGAGATGGATTTCAGAACCAGCCAACAGTGACACCAAGAGTTCATCTGACGACTGACAGGGTTGGTCATCCAGGACACTGATTTTTACTATTTTAGCCCTTCAGTGCTGTGACTTCTGGCTTTTTGGGGGATTTCTCTTATTTCAGAAAGTGAAACTCCTTTCACAAGTTTTGCTTCTGTGGTTCTTCCTTTAACTTTATAAACTCTTCATGCTCTTTCACCTGATGGCTCCTGGAAAACTTTGTTCGGTTACTTTCTGACTCTCTGAAAATGCAAAACCTCCAAGAACACTGAGGAATGTTAGTTATAAAAAGCCGGTTTATCATCAAATAGATCGTCTGGACTCTTACCATCTACTGCTCCCTGAATTCAGCACAGTTTGACATGAACTTCACGCTCTAGACTGGATCTGGCTCCACCGCTGAACCACCTCCTACAACCCACCAACAAACACCACCGAGGAGGCAGCAGCTGAGTATGAAGCCGAGACGTTCTGACTCTCGTCTTTCACACGTCGAACATCCAGTCATTACCAGAAGATCAGTGAAACATCACTGAAGTTCAGCTCCGTCCTGCTACTTCACGTAAACACGTGTAACCTGCCGAGATTTTACATGTTTACAAAGCTCCAGATTCAAGGTAGATACGTAGAATAAACAGTCTTCATCATTTAGTGACCAACACGTACATGACAGTAGTTACCATGGTGACTGAATAAATATAGTTTTATGCTTACTGACATATCAGTCTATGAAACAGTTTAATTAATCAGCGGTGTTGCTGATGTGGTCGGTGTTGTTGCTCTGAAGGAGACTCATCTACGTGTCATGCCGTAGGTTAAAACCCTCCACAGCCAGTATTTCCTCACTCCTGGTTGTTGCTGAACACACATGAAGACACTGACCATGCTTTCCTCACATCCTGTCCATCAGGGCTACGATGAGCAGGACGGAGCTTCTGGTGGGTGATGGGGTCTTTCTAGTGGAAAGAGTGCTGATGCGCTGCAGGACAGAGTCATGATGAGGATGGCACATGACCCAGCCATCCTGCTGAAACTTTGACTTATTTTGAATCACTACTTCCTCTTTTTATTTAGTTTTCAATTCAATTCACAGTAAATATCAGAGGAAGGGAAGGAAGTCGTTGAGGGATTTCAAAGCATCTTTCCTGTGATGTGGAAACCAAAAAGTCATCAATTTTCCACTGTGAAACTAATTTGACAAAATCTCTCTAAAGCCACACAGTCATGTGACAGACAGAATGAATCCTTGTTCAGATATAAGATTTTATATGTCGGGACATTATATATCTGGATAAAGACTGATCCTTATCAGCTCTTAAAATGAACAACTCAGGAAATGGACCCACAATGCACCAGTCTCTGGTGTAAAAGCAACGAATCAGGATCAAGCTGAAGAATCAGGATCAAGGCAACAAATCAGGATCAAGATAAAGAATCAGGATCAAGGGAACAAATCAGGATCAAGATAGAGAATCCAGATCAAGGGAACAAATCAGGATCAAGATAGAGAATCCAGATCAAGGCAACAAATCAGGATCAAGATAAAGAATCCAGATCAAGGCAACAAATCAGGATCAAGCTAAAGAATCAGGATCAAGGTTTGTGTAGAGGTCACAACCGTAAATCCGGCAGTGCAGAGCCAGATTCAATTCAAGTCAATTTTATTTGTATAGCGTCTGTTACAATGTCAATTGTCTCTAGGCGCTTTACAGAGACCAAGAGCATGACCCCCGAGCAAATATCCTTAACTAAAATTCCATCCATTTTCTATACCCGTTTCATCCTTGAAGGGTCACGGGGATCTGCTGGAGCCTATCCCAGCCGTCTACGGGCGAAAGGCAGGGGTACACCCTGGACAGGTCGCCAGTCCATCGCAGGGCCACATACAGACAGACAACCATTCACACCTACGGGCAATTTAGAATTATCCCAATCCTAGAATCAACCTGACATGCATGTCTTTGGACTGTGGGAGGAAGCCGGAGTACCCGGAACCCACGCAAGCACGAGGAGAACATGCAAAGACCCATTCACGCACACATTTACACACTGATGGCCGAGGCTACCACGCAGCGTGCCACATGCTCACCAGGAGCAACTTGGGGTTCAGTATCTTGCTCAGTATCCCTATCTTGCTCAGGGATACTTCGACATGTAGCCAGGGGAGCATGGGAATTGAACCGGCAACTTTCTGGTTACCGGACAACCCTCTCTACCACCTGAGCCACAGCCGCCCCAACCCTAACTAAAATTATAATATTAAATCCAATCAATGATAATGGCAGGTAAAAAACTCCCACATAGGGAGAAAAAAACTTTAAGCCAAACAGTGGCAAGAAAAAACTCCCCTTTAAGAGGAAGAAACCTTGAGCAGGACCCATCCCAGACATTTAACATTTAACCCATTTCATATAAAATACCCATATATGTCATGGGAAAAGATGAAAATATGTAAAAGAAAAAAAAAAAGCTGCAGTAATTTTCACTGCAAACAGTCTGGCTGAGAATCAGGGTCTAAAACAAGAACTAGTTCAGGAACAAACTCAGGACAAAACAGCTAAAGAGCTGAAACACTCCTACAAGAATAAGATGATCTGGAAACAGACAGAAGAGAGAGGTGACTCTAAATCACCACAGGTGAGACCACACAGGTGCATTAGACAGACTGAGTTACACAGTGGGAAGGCAGCAAGTGGAAACCTGAGGACAAGATGAGTGGAACAGAAACTGAACAAAATGAACTAAATATAACCATTACCTCATGACCAAAATGAGGTCACTCCAACCTTGGATGCGTAATGAAACATGACATATTACAAACTGTAGAATCAGTGTGTGGAAAACTATTGATTCAGTAGCTTATAGACCCTCCTTTAGCTCTTTCATCTTAGTGATCTACAACCAGCAACAAGTCCAGCACAGTTCTGAATAAACTCTACTTGGTTCTTCCACTGGGACACACACACAATCAGCTCTGCTGGTTCCAGTTTTCCAGTCTCTGCTGGTGTTTGTAGCGTATCTGCTGCTGCAGGAGGAAGACGTAGCTGGTGTCTGTTCTAGACACAGCCAGTCCAGACGGGTTCTGGACCTCCCACCACTATGGGCCCAAAGCTGGTGGTACTTTTTCCACAACTTGATTATCGTTTGAGCCTCGTCTCTTTTGCAGCTGCATTTATCTCTCACCTTCTCTGATGTTTCTATTGATTTAATCCTCTGCATCCAGTTTGCAGCCATCTTCACAGATTCTGATTTCATAAAGTCAGAGTTTCTGTCTTTATAAGTCAGAATTATAAAGTAACAAATCACAATGTTGTTCATGGTTTTAATACTGGCTAATTACTTTCTTTCTTTTTAAGCTACATGTTAATAAATACTGTGCAGAGTGGCTGTTAGATCATAAAATTAAACATTTAACTCAGTTCATGTAAAATACACATTTATATTATATTTATATCAGTCTAAAAACACCAGGATGTTATTTTTTTAATAATACCACCCACCCAGTGCGTTCTGTTGGTGAAACAGTCACTGATCCAAGCAACTGTCACATAATCCACCTGTTTTCTGGAGAACAGACAGCAGGAATGAAAGAACCTGATCCTGATCCAGATGATGGTGGACCTGCTGAGGGAGACGGATCATGGCGTCTTCAGCTCCATGATGACCAGCAAACCTCAGCTGGCCCTGGGAGGAGCCACTGTGGATCAGCGAGTCCTCCAACTGGAAAGTTACAGGTTCAGTTCCAACCCTGCTGTGTGCTGAAGGGTCATGAGGCAGGACACTGAGGCCCCGATCGTACACCTCCCGCTAGCTGCTACCCGCTAGATTGCTAATGCTAACCTTTGCTAATGCAAACCTAAAGCTGCTACCCGCTATGCCGACTCTCTTACTCACATTGTAGGCGTGGCAATGGGCGTGTCTTTTGCGCTTTCCGCAAACTCGGTATCTTGCGGTCACGTATCTACCCGCGACCGCAAGATACCGAGTTTGCGGAAAGCGCAACCCGCATGTCGGCGCGTAAAAAAGTGCGTCCAAATGGCATAAATGTGCGTCCACCTGGTCACATGTGGACGTGCACAAACGGCTCCACCTCTCGATTACTCATCACCATATTACTTGCAGACATTTTTATTCTCTTGAGGTCAGAGGATGTCTGGTCAGCAGTTGTGGTGGATGTGGGAATAGTCACGGCCAGACACGTCACCACAGTCACTTCTGTTATTTCCGAATTTCCGATATGTCTGAAACTGTTGGTGGTTGAGGAGGGACAGGAACATTAATTGTTCGTGATTGTTAAATGCGCATCCAATGATTCGTTCTGCAGTATTTTAAAAAGCACATCAGCTGTCCCAGACTCCCAGCACCCCCTGCTGAGAATATGTTCTCGCGGCTCTGCCTGGCTGTGTTTACCGGGAGGACACCGACTATCTGGGACTTTCAGGTAGCCGATAGGAATTGTCTGTGTAAAAAAAAATATCTTTATGTATATCTATATATATATATATATATATGAGAGCTGCTCCGATCTGAAAAGACGTTCCACAGCAGTTTGCAGGTTGCGAGTAGCAGGTAGCGCAACCTGCTCTTAAAGCCAATGGCTACTGATGCACTGATTGGTTTAACAGGTGGAAGACCCGAACCACTCCTATGCATAATGCAGCAGGTAGTGCAGGTAAGATCACGGGTTTAGGGAGGTGGTAGATTGCGTTTTTTGCGGGGGAACGCCCCTCCCGCTACCAGCTATCTCTAAATAGTGGCTTTAGGAGGTTTGGCGGAAGATCAGACCCTGAACCTCCACGGTGCTCCGATATGATCATCAATGAGCAAAGTTGAAAATATGTCCAAAAAAAGAGAGCAATTTTCACTGCAGATGAAACAGCACAGATTTGCTTGAAGTTTTGCTCCTCTGGAGGAAAGTTAGTCTCCTTTTACCAGCACAGTTGCCATCCATCCATCCATTATCTATACCTGCTTAAAGGTATGGTGAGAGATCTTTAAAGAAACGGTTCCAGCAATCCAACTCAAGTGAGATTTTGAAAATATACACTCCCTCCCTCCTCCCAAAGGCTCCGCCTCCTCCTCTTCAGTTCACCCCTCGAAACCACGCCTTCACACGATTCAAGACTACATGGGGGCGGGGGGGTGCATTGATATTTGATGGACGTATTAGCCAATAAATGTAAAGGTGATCAGTACATTGATTGGTCAGAGATTTCCTTTGATTACACCCTCTAGACCGGACCAAACGTTTCGTTTTTTTTGCAAACATTTCAGTCGGTGTAATGGGAATGTGAAAAGGTTTTCAGGCAATATTGTAAAAAAATGCTGCAAAAAAAGATCTCCCACCCTACCTTTAATCCTCTGCAGGATCATGATGATCTGCTGGAGTCTATCCCAGCTCACTTTGGGTGAAAGGTAGGGGTCCATCCTGGACAGGTCTCCAGTCCATCGCAGGGCCACATGTAGATGAACAATCATGCACACTCACAATCACTCCTACGGGCAATTTAGAAACACCAATTAAACTAACATGCACAGATGCACATTTATCAAAACAATCAAGAACGCTGGACTTCCACGTTACCGGCCTGGAGGACCTGGAATACCACAGCTGTGTTTTTGACTGTCCTCTATATTCTTCTACAAATGTGAAAATGTCTTTATTTTTCCAAACTGTGTCAGAACCAGATGTGACAATCCTGAGCAGCTGTTCGTTTCCAGTCTGTCATCCTGAATCTAAGATAAGGCTCCTGCAGCCACAGTCTTACTTCATACTGTTTGAAAAATGCAACTCCTCCTGCGTTATCAGAGTTCACACACTTTTAAAACGACTAGATTCATTTCTTTCAGACAGGGATTGAGAAATACAGTTACTTTTACATTTCTATTCTAAAATAGTCTTTTTTTTAAGTGGGAAAATCACCCAGTGTCAAGAAAAACTTGTGACAAACGGCCCAAATGTTGAAACAGAAAATGAGAAGTGGGGCTTGAGGAAAGGAAGGAAGGAAGTTTGATATATTTTAATCTTATCTCGGCCAAAACCAAGCTAAGATGCTGTGTAATATGATTTCAAAACACATGTTTTGCTAGTTTCTGTCTGTTGAGCTACATTTTATAAGTAATAAAGATGTTGTTCACGTAAGGTAACTGCTATAATTTAAGTTTGTACAGGACACGATGACAGAAAGGATCTTCAAACCACTTACACTTACTGTACTGATTGTTTCCTCTTTTCTAACTCGTTTGAGACCTTTTTTTTTTTCTTCTCATCAGCTGAAACGATGTTCAAAACCAATGTGTGACATAAAGTGCTGACTGGAGTTATCAGATCTCATCTAAACCCCCACAACACTTGTTTCTCAGAAAAGTCTCCCCACAGAGCTGCACGAACGAAGCTCTCACGCCCCCAACAGCAGTGATGAGTGTTCAGATAACTGCTTCGTTTAAATACTGAGATAAGGAAACACATGTAGCTGCCTGTCAACATTTCTCTTAAAATAAAAAGGGAACACCAGTTAAAATTAAAGGAAAGTGGCTGGTCAGTGAGGCCTTGCTTAGTTGAAAGTGGACTACAGTATGGTTTTGGTCGCCTGATAGCGGGTCTGAATGTCACAGCCTGCTGGGACACCCTATCGTGACGGACACATTTCATCCTCTGAGTTTGCCCCCGTTACACCTTTACCAAACGCTATTTCATGCAGAACTCATTTCACCCCCGTTACGCCTCTGTTACAACCTTCCAAAGCAGGTCAGAGGTGTAACAGCTGCTGAATTAAATGTCACACAGCACGGTGGAGTAGAGCAGAGGCTCCACAGAGATCCACATGCTGTCATTGTGTTTGATGGCTTTACAGCTCAGCTAGCAGGCTAACACATTCAAAAATGAGATTGCGATGAGACGTTTCTCATGAGACAGTTTGGTAATTAGACGCCTTTTTATACAGGGCTGATATTAATTTGCACTGACAAGGGGAAAGATTGATTTCTGGTGTCTTGACTTTCCATGCCTTTTTGCACCACCCTTTCTTCATGTGTCCAATACTTTTTCCCTGCGTTGTGTCAGATTATTACACATGACTTAATTCATGGACAACTACAGTTTGATTTCTTTACATAGGTTACGTGGGTTGTTAGCAACGTCTGGTGAAAGTTTCATGTCAATAGCACCTTTGGAAATATATTTACCAACAAAAATAGTGACGTGTTCAGTACTTTCTTTCACCTACTCTATAATGGAGAGTCATGTAGCTGGTGTTATTAGATGCTAAATTGTTTTTTGTGGGTTTTCTTGCAGGGCTTTTCTCCTGTGCGGTGAACTCTCTCTTTCTCAACAAGATTAAAGAATTGAGGTGAGTCAAATGTCTAATTTTTTCCATACATTTGTTTTATTCAAAATGTTTAATTCCAAAGGTCAAGCTTTTATTTTATTAAATTTTATTTATTATTATTTCTTACAGAAAAGCAAGACTCCTCCATCTGTGGTTTTGTTTCATGCCACATTAGTAATTTTTTTTTTAAAGTAATTATCCTGTGCATATACGGTAGTTTGCCCGTTCATCGGCTAGAAGCTGTGTATCAAAAGTTGAAGCTTTTCTGGTTCCGATCGAACTGCTTTAATACCTTCAGGTGTCATATGATACAATTCAAAATTCTACTTTTCTGCCGTTTAACCTGGAGTGAAGCTACAGTTACACCACTCATGACATGACAAGGCAGCGGCAAGTTCAAACAACCCTCCAGTAGCTCCAGTACAGCTGGTCGTGGAAACACTGATAGTCAGTGTGGACGTTTTATGATCACTCACTCTGCCCCAACAATACCTCTCCCTTCATCACGGTGTTGGATTTATCCATGTTGCTCCATTGGACTGGAGTTTTTAATAGCAGATGTTGTAAATAAAAGCTGGAGAGGATGTCATTCTGTGGAAGTCAGAGATAAAAACTGGAATCATGAGAATTAATTCAGTGAATGAATGACGTGGATTTGAGTTGCACCTTGCGGTTGTGGTTGTGGTTTCTTATCTGCTGCAGGGGGAGATGTGGAGCAGTGGTTCAGGGTGCAGCATCAGAGAGGTGCTTCCTAGTTGCTGTTGCTAGGTCGGACATTCTCACAGCTCCTCCATTAAGGACAATGTTATTTTGCCATTTTTCCGATGCCTGTCAACCGTATTTACATTACACTATAATAACTCCATGGTGAAATATTGTTGCTGGGGACCTGAAACAGTGACTCGAGGTGTCCAGAACGTTTGGAGGGACATTTTTATTCCCTTTCCCAAACCAAAACGTTTAGTAAAAGTAATATGATTTAGCAGCATGGAGGGTGATGAGCGTTAGCATTCCGGCTAGCTTGCTAGCCACCTATAAGCCTGCCTCGTTGTCTACAAATATATATGGCCCTGGATATTTATTTTGTTAGGTATAAGGTGATGCTAGTGACGTTAACGTCACTTGTGACTGTCTAATATTAACATAGCTCTGGCGTGGGATAGACCTATGGACAAGAGCTAATGCTAACAGAGAACTTATCACCCTCCTTGTCGCTAAATCATCTCATTACTTTTAGTAAACAGTGGTTAAATCAATCATCTAATAAACAAACTAAACTTACCCTGACGTAAATGTAGGTGTGTTTTGTAACTTTCCCCACATTCATTACCTACAGCCTGCATTTTTCCAGCGTTTGTTTCGGCTTGGGAAAGAGAATAAAAATGTTTCCTCCAAACGTTCAGGACACCTCAAATCACTGTTGCAGGTCCCCAGCAGCAATATTTCACCATGGCGTTATTATAGTATAATATTAACACTGATGATGGGTATCGGAAAAATGGCAAAATAACATTGTCCTTAATGGAGGAGCAGCGAGAATGTCCAACCTAGCAACAGTAACTAGGAAGGGGGCGGCGCTTACCGAAAGATCAATTATGTCTCCACTTATGCAGCAGCAAGCTGGGACCAGAGACAGACTCTGATGTGACGACCGTCACCGCATCAGTATCTGGTGGAGTAACTGGGTGGAGTTTTTCAGATAAAGTACGATCATACCAGACATGGATGTAATCTGGGTGACTACCGTGTTGTAACTGTAAATGCATACAGTTTGTCACCAGTGGGTCGGCGCTCAGAGGACACGCCTGTTTGTCACTGGGCCAAAGAACGTGGTGAATGTTAAAACAATCATGATTACAAATGCAACAAATATGACATAACTGTGAGAAAAACACCCTTTTGTTCTTCATTCTTATTTATAAATGAACTGACATTTGTTTTTAGCCCTGATCTGTTACAACCTCGGCCGTGAAAGCTTGTACTTGATTCATACTTTTCTTGGAATTACTGGATAAATATCTGCATACTAGTATAAATGCTCTTAATGATAAAGAAAAAGTGATAAAGTGAAGTGAACTGGGAATCCTGACGCCTCCACAGAGAGACGGTCAGAAATAGTGACTTAAATCTGCCACTTGAAAAGAAATGATGAAAGTTAAAAAGGGCAACTTCCTGGTCACTTTGTGGAATTTCCCTTAAATCAGCGTCTAATTCATTCACATGTTGAAAACGATGAGGGCGAGGGCGGGGGAGCAACTCGGAAGATGACTAACCACTTCTGCTTCTGCGGCCTTAAGTAGCAGTTGTCTGGACACGTCTTGTCACTTCACCAGGCTCTCTGAAGAGGAACGGAGACGGCGGACCAGCAGAGAAAACTTTCCTCAGTGTTTTATCTCATATTTCTGTCAGACGTGAAGATGCTGAACTCTGGAAGGCTGATGAAGAGCGCGCTGGTCGCCGTCATCATGGTGGCAGTGGTTGAGTGTGGAACGAGTGAGTTGAACGTTAGATAAACTCGGTACATCTTCTTACAGAAAGCTTTTTTTCCACTTGTAGTGGAGTTATTTAATTCTTAATTATGTTTCTGTTCTTCTTCAGCTGAGAAGCTGGCTACCTGCTGCACGACTGTCAGCAGAGAGAAGATTAAAGAGCCGGTGAAGGGATTCCTGGTCCAGAGAGCTCATGCTCCATGTGTCAATGCAGTCATGTAAGTATGAAGAGACATTAGTTATTACCTTAAAGACTGGAAGATTATCTTTTCTGTGGTAGTAACAGGGGGACAAAAAGGGTTGAAATTTAAACATTTATGCAAAAAACAAACTTCTTGACTAGTTTATGTAATTATTTGTGAACAGTAAGCGGCTGCAGGATCATAAATGTCTGTATTTTCTTGCAGCTTCCAGACAGAGAAGAACCTTTACTGCAGTGCACTGGACGCTCCCTGGGTTCGCATCAAGATTCAAGAACTGAGGTGAGTCAAACATCAGCTTCCCTCAATTATCAATAGTTACTTTTCTTCTGCGTCTGTTGAATCAAACCTGCAGGTCCAAATGTAATTTATTTTCATTTTCACAGGAAAGCAAAGGCTGCATCGACTTCTCCGTCGGTGGTCAGGCCGTCTCCAGTCTCCCTGTTCTCCATCATAAAATCCACCGTCTCCCCTCCGTCATCTACCCTCCTTTCTTCCTCTTCTTCTCCTCCGTCCTCCAGCTCCACCTCCACAATACCAGGAGAAAGCAAAACCCAGTAGACTTTCACCTCCACCACCATCAGATAAAGAAAACAAGTCAATAAAGTCCACAAAGTCATCTCTGTCAGAGAACCCGGAGGAAAGAATGAGAATGTTAAATTATTACTTTTAATTTAATGACATTGAGTGTCAAAATATTTATTTATTTTTTTAATTATTCAATGCTGATAGAGTAGAGGATTATATTTATTAGAAATGTTATTAGTAAATGTTATTTAAATCATGATTTGTGTCATATTTTTATTTCAGGAATTGTCCTGAAAAATGTTTTTTTTTTATCTTGTGACATTTCACCTGAAAGTGAACTTCTACAAACTTGAAATAAATGTTTCTATCTACCTAACATCCAGTCCTCATCTCTGTTTCATTGATGTTCTCTGATGTTTCCTTTCTGGAGAAAGTAAGAAGGTTCACGTTACTGAGACTTTTATCCAGTTCTGGATCCTGCATGAAGGGATGAGGACCATGATGGTCATTCACTTGTTTGAAAACAGCTGCTTGAAACTGACAAAAGTGTGATATGGGTGGCTGAAGCTCAGTTGGTAGAGCGGGTCATCCAGTCACTAAAAGGTTGGTGGTTTGATCCCACCTCCAACTGTCCACATGTCAAAGTGTCCTTGAGCAAGACCATCTTCTGAGTATGGCTGTGAGGACATAACATGCAGCCTGTGTCTTTAGACTTTTACGTCACAGTTCTGCTGAGGAAAAAAAAGAAAGATAAAGGACAAAGAAGTGTATTTGTTTTTGTCTTCAATCGTGTTTTTCTGATTTCAGTGTATTTATGTCCGTTTAAACAGAGACTGGTCTGGAAATTGCAGGTGAATTTAGACATGAATGTCTGCTGGAGGAGGGAAGACACCGTTGTACACCTGGTACTGTTCTGATGTTGTGTCCTGTTAATGTGTTATATCATTTTTTGTGTGTGACAGACTGACCTGATGTTGGACAGACATCTGCACGAGACATTGAAATTAATTGGAATTTGATCATTGGAAATAAATCAGAAGACAGCATATGATCAGATGACCAAAAAGAAAAAGGAATAACAGCAACAAATAAGACAACAAAACAGTATTAATAGTTGAAATGGACCTTTGGCAGTTCATTTTAGTTATCAACCTGAGTTCTCAAACAAAATAGTATATTTTCAAAAGCATATTTTACGGACTAAGCAAATTATAAATTTGTGCTTTAGACTTTAGACTTTAGTCATCCCACAGAACAATTGATGTGCACTGGGGCTGATTTGGTAAAGATACTTTTATGTACTTCCTGCATGTTGAAATTTGTTAGAGTTCCTCTAACTGTACATGGGTTTCTTTCCTTTCAGGATTCTTTGCATTATTGATCCACTGATTGATTCATGGTCTATAGAGATTGGGGTCTTCGATGATGATGTGACAGGTTTTTCAGGGGAGGAGTTGTTTGTGTGGATGTCTCTGACAGCACACTCACCACCGGGTAAAACCTTTCCGATCATGGGTTAGGGTTATCTGAAGAGGTGTATCAGGTGAAACTCTTTACAGGTTGCCCAGGATGGAGTTGTTGTGCTAACCCAGATTGACTCGGTTGGCTGGCTACCCATGCAGCCATTAACACCGTGTGGTTCCTCCTGGACGCTGTGGGAGTTCCTGACCCTGATCCTGATCCTGATCCTGATCCTGACCCTGATGCTGATCCCTGAGCTCTCTATCAAGGGGGTTCTGAAGTTTCCTGAATGTTTGCTTTTGAGGCTTCCTAAACCGTGTTTGAGCTGGTGGTGCACATTTCTACAATAAAGATCAAAGTTAGGGGCTGACGCTTCTACAATAAAGACTGTTACATTATACACGCTACAATGCTACATCGTCATCCAGGATGTTCTGGCGTCTGGTGTCGCCACCGTGGGATCCGTGCCAGAAGACCCAAAAGCCATCTACACCGAAGGGGGGGGGAGGCCTGAAGGGGTTTCTGTGGACATGGGTTGAATGTGTATGGTAGTTAGCTAGTTACCTAATGATAGATAATTAGTTACTTAATTATGTTAATCACAATTATGAATCATGTATTGTATTATTTTTGGGTTTCATTTACTCAGCCACAGGTCTTTGCGAGATCTAAGTGTAAGTGTACCATAGCAGCGGTTGGTATCGTGCGAAGGCTGCATCGATCGATGGACTGGGGCTGATGAATAGTGATTATGTTTGTTTGACTCTGCCTCGTTTACCTGTTAACTCATTTCTGCTAGCTTACCTCCTAGTCATTTACTGCGGTAGAGACTTAAGCGTGTTAGTGGTGGTCAGGAGGAGCGTTAAGAATGCGGTTCGAGATGCGGATCTGGGGGATCTGGGAGCTGTGGACGAATAAATGCAATGTGTCTACTTTGGATTATTTGGATTATTCGGTTCGTAGTTAACTCCGATCGGATCGAGGGTCCGTCCGAGGGGTTGTGTTTACCGTCCTCCTTATGTCTTATGAGGCCCGTTTGTTTCTATTGGTCGTGTGCTCTTTAGGCCTAGCGGTTTAGGGTTCAGGGTGCTTGCGGCGTCGTCTGTGATAAACTCGTTTATCAGTCTTAACCCCGGGCTAGTGGGGGACCTGCTATTTGGCTATGCTTCTCCCATGTGTTGGTATTTATGATCCAGTATCCTGCCATCGTGTTAATATGCAAATTATCGATGATGTTAATTGGGAGTATTTCAGACGTTCTCAATTGGAGTTCAGGTCTTGTAAACACTTGAGTTTAGACCAGCTCCTCACTGTGTGCGGGGAGGGGGGGCGTCTATCTGTTGTAGGTGAGGCCTGCAGCGATCATGTTGTGTTTTGGGGGTATTTACTACAGTCAAGGTTTATTCTTTTGACGACATCTTTCTTGCATGATCAGAGACCTGATTCATTCCCCGACATCAACTGGGGGGGGGGGGGGGGGGGGGGGTGCACATGCGGGTGCTTCTGTGAATTGAATGTTCTTTGCATTAGATAGTCTTGTGGCCTTTTTTTTCCTACTGGGTTTTGGCCTAGTCTAGAGTAGTTAGCCTCTAAGGGGTCTTTTGCTGTTCCCCTTATTCTCGGAATCTGGCAATCTAAACTATACTAAAATTCAAAATTCAAACTCCAAATTTAATCACTTTATTCATTTTAACCGATCAATCAACTGATTCCAATCTGAGCAGAGGGGTCACATTAAGTAGACTGTACTTCGTTATTCACTGTTTAGCTTACAATTGTGGGCTGTTGCCCTTTGGGTGGGGCCGCGTGCTCTACTGCTGTGATCTAGATAAGCTTTTCATATATGCAAAGAAAAATGAGGTGCAAAAACAAAATGTGAGGACTGTAATATTAAAAACTGCATTTTGGGGCCTTTGTATAATGTTGGTTCATAAGTCCATGACTTATGCTTTAGATTCTGGTCTGTTGAAGGACAGTTTCTGTTGTCGTTCTGGCTCCACCAAGTCTGCTAAGTTTTGACACATAGCCATCTGGAGAACTTACCCAAGGTCCTCATGTTTTCATGTGATGTTTAAAGACGGCTGTTTCCTCCTGACAATTTGTCATCCTGACTCATCCTGCATTCTGTGATGTGAGTTAATGGCCTCACGATTTTGTTTACAAACTGGAGATTAAACCCACTTTGCTCCTCCGTTGTGGTCAGGACATTGTTTAATTGCCGATTGACTGCCTTACCTAGAACACATTATAGTGTATATACTTATGAATAAGATATACTCAAATTTCTGGATTACGCCACATTAGTGACTTTTTTTAAAGTAATTATGCTGTGCATTTTACGGTAGCTTGCCCGTTAATCGGCTAGAAGCGGATTAACGGGAAGCAAAGCTAAAGTAAAGTTAACTGGGATTCCTGACGCCTCCACAGAGGGACGGTCAGAAATAGTGACTGAATTTTCCACTTGAAAAGGAATTATGAAAGTGTAAAAAGGGCAACTTCCAGGTCACTTTGTGGAATTTCCCTTAAATCACCATCTAATTCATTCACATGTTGAAAACGATGAGGGCGAGGGCGGGGGGGCAACTCGGAAGATGACTAACCACTTCTGCTTCTGCGGCCTTAAGTAGCAGTTGTCTGGACATGTCTTGTCACTTCACCAGGTTCTCTGAAGAGGAACGGAGACGGCGGACCAGCAGAGAAAACTTTCCTCAGTGTTTTATCTCATTTCTGTCACTCGTGAAGATGCTGAACTCTGGAAGGCTGATGAAGAGCGCGCTGGTCGCCGTCATCATGGTGGCAGTGGTTGAGTGTGGAACGGGTGAGTTGAACTTCAGATAAACTCGGTACATCGTCTTACAGAAAGCTTTTCTTCCACTTGTAGTGGAGTTATTTAATTCTTATTTATGTTTCTGTTCTTCTTCAGCTGAGAAGCTGGCTACCTGCTGCACGACTGTCAGCAGAGAGAAGATTAAAGAGCCGGTGAAGGGATTCCTGGTCCAGAGAGCTCATGCTCCATGTGTCAATGCAGTCATGTAAGTATGAGGAGACATTAGTTATTACCTTAAAGACTGGAAGATTATCTTTTCTGTGGTAGTAACAGGGGGACAAAACGTGTTGAAATTTAGACATTTATGCAAGAAACAAACTTATTGACTAGTTTATGTAATTATTTGTGAACAGTCAGCGGCTGCAGGATCATAAATGTCTGTATTTTCTTGCAGCTTCCAGACAGAGAAGAACCTTTACTGCAGTGCACTGGACGCTCCCTGGGTTCGCATCAAGATTCAAGAACTGAGGTGAGTCAAACATCAGCTTCCCTCAATTATCAATAGTTACTTTTCTTCTGCGTCTGTTGAATCAAACCTGCAGGTCTAAATGTCATTTATTTTTCTATTATTTTCACAGGAAAGCAAAGGCTGCATCGACTTCTCCGTCGGTGGTCAGGCCGTCTCCAGTCTCCCTGCTCTCCATCATAAAATCCACCGTCTCTCCTCCGTCATCTACCCTCCTTTCTTCCTCTTCTTCTCCTCCGTCCTCCAGCTCCACCTCCACAATACCAGGAGAAAGCAAAACCCAGTAGACTTTCACCTCCACCACCATCAGATGGAGAAAACAAGTCAATAAAGTCCTTAAAGTCATCTCTGTCAGAGAACCCGGAGGAAAGAATGAGAATGTTAAATTATTACTTTTAATTTAATTTAATCCCATTAAGGGTCAAAATATTTATTTATTTTTTTATGAATTATTCAATGCTGATACAGTAGAGGATTATATTTATTAGAAATGTTATTAGTAAATGTTATTTAACTCATGATTTGTGTCATATTTGTATTTCAGGAATTGTTTTGAAAAAAAAAAAAAGTTTTCTTGAAATCTTGTTAAGACTTTTCACCTGAAAGTGAACTTCTGCAAACTTGAAATAAATGTTTCTATCTACCCAACATCCAGTATTGATCTCTGTGTTATTGATGTTCTCTGATGTTTCCTTTCTGGAGAAAGTAAGAAGGTTCACGTTACTGAGACTTTTATCCAGTTCTGGATCCTGCATGAAGGGATGAGGTCCATCATGGACCATCATGGACCATGATGGTCATTCACTTGTTTGAAAACAGCTGGTTGAAACTGACAAAAGAGTGATATGGGTGGCTGTAGCTCAGTTGGTAGAGCAGGTCATCCAGTCACTAGAAGGTTCCAACTGACAGCTGTGGGGGGGTGGTGGGGTGGGTGGTGCCTGGGCGGACTCATGGGTGTTGCTGTCGGGGGTCTGGGTGCTTGTGTTGATGTGAGTCTTATGTGAGTCAACCGGGTCGGGGACCCTCTTGGTTCTGCTCTTGTCATTATGGGGGGCTGGTGGGGGGGACTGGGCTCGAGTGGGTTTGGTGTCAAGAGTGCAGCATGGTGGGATGGGGGGGGGGGGGGTATCTGGGTGCTCTCGGTGTGCACTGTGTGTGTGGGTGTGAATATGCAGAGTGTAGTATGTACTGTAGTATATACTATAGTGTATATTATAGTATGTATTGTAGTGTGAATGTGTGTGTATCAGTATGTATGTATGTAGTTAAATGTCTATGTCTATCTGGATATGAAATTACAACTAAAATTTAGTACTAGGCCTCAAAAACCGGATAAATTTTAAGGGTAATCTTGGAACATTGGAGAAGGGGTATGGTTTAAATAAGTTTTTCTTCTTCTTACCCCTTTTCAGACATGTTAAACCAGATATGTGTTTTGCATATTGATATGTATATGTATGTATATAGATCGGTGTGTATACATTGGGTATACATTTTGTTTATTTTTTATTTTTTGGGGGGAATATGTCCATTCAATATTTAGATTTACTTACTAGAGGTCCTATATGTTTCTAAGTTATGGTTATGCACATGTGTCAGTGTATATTGATTTTATGCATTATTATATATTTTATAAATATATTATATTTATTTTCAGATACATAGATTCATGATAGTGTTAAAATTGTCTATGTTTTAAAAGATTGTTTTGACATGTCTGGAATGATTCAATAAAATTGAAATGAAATGAAAGTGTCCTTGGGCAAGACCCTGAACCCTAACTTGCCCCCAGTGGGTCTGGCATAAAGTGAATAAGGTGGTATATAAGTTCAGACCATTTACCATATTTCCACCATGTGATGGAGTTGATCTTTCTAATGACATCATCATTACACAACTGTCCTCTGTGGATACGTCACATCTGCCGTGAGTCATTTCTTTCTTTTGTTTTCCTGTAAAGTGGAAGAAGCAACAAGTCTTTCATTTACAGACGGGTCCAGAAGTATTTTAAGAATGACAATGAGTTAGGGGCAAGAATTTTGCCTTTATACGCCATTAGGACCGTTTTAACAGACCGTTTGACAAGAAGTAAAGTCAAATGATGAAGATAAAATGTCTGGAGTTGATATCAGATGTTGAGTTGGCAGCTGTTTGACCGGAGCTGCAAATATGAAGTCCAAGGAGATCTGGATGAAAATGAAGAAGGTGGTCATTTAGGCTGAAGAGGACGATATAAATCTACGAGAGACAGCAGAAAGCTCAGGTGTGGAAAATCAACCATTTGGTTGAATCTTAAAGAGACAGAAAGCTCTGGTGGGTTCAGCAACATCTAAAGGCCTGGAAGACCGTTGAAGACAGCTGAAGTGGATGATCCTTTCCTTGGTAAAAAAAAAAAGCCTTCACAGCATCAACAGAAGTCAAGAAGACTCTGGAGAAAACCATGGATGTGAGTACAGAGGGTTTGGAGCCAGCTGGAAACCTCTGGTGACCTTCAAGAACAGGACAGACGGAGTAGACTGTACGACGAAAACATCTGGAAAGAGCTTCTCTTGTTCTGGAGTCATGTTCTTTGGACAGATGACACCAAGATAAACGTGTGGAGAAGGAGAGGAAGATCTCATCTCCAAAGCAGACCACATCATGTGTCAAACATGGTGGAGGCAGCGTTATGATGTGGGAATGATGACACAAGAGGAAAAAGATACCACGTAGAGAACCAGTCCAGCTGTTTCTGGGCTGCTGCATGATCAACCCCTGCAAAAAGATTATTTATTAGAAGTACTCATAAGATTCAGACATTTTTCTGTATTTTTTTTAGAGGCTCAAATTCACCTTAAAACCCCAGAAAACCTTCACTGACACAGTCTACCTGGATCTGTGAAGACTTTATCCAGCCGTGATTGAGTCAGATTTACAAGCATATGAACCCTCCAGAACAACTTATTCACCATTTGATTGGCAGCAGTTAACTGTTTATGTTTAAAACCTCCTATCGTCATTCATATATAAATGCTTTACACATACAAACTGTAGCGCACAAAAAAGCACATTTAATTTTAAAAAAAGTTATTATGGTCTTACCTTTACTTTTAAATGAAGTCTATGCGCCGCTCCTTCTGCAGAATAAGTGACAGCGCTTGCTGTCACTTATTCTGCAGCCAATGTGTCGCCAGAAGAATCCCTGTGCTCACTAGTGCCCCCTAATGTGAGGCAGGAGAAGTGCGTGCCTCTTCTCAGCCGTTTTATGATAGCGCCGGCACAAGAAACACATTACACACATATAGTTGCTGTTCATTATATAAATCAGCTAAACTATGGAAACTTATTTCACATAGCAAATGTGTTTGAACATTTTAATAGTGACATACAAAGAGACGGCGATCTGGTCTCACTACATAGCATGGCAGCACAGTTAGCCGAGTCATTGCGCAATCCATGGTGAGGCTTCTTCTCAGAAAGACGGACAGAGATGTCGGTGGTTTGAACGGCCTGCTAGCTCCGCTGCTTCGCGGGGAGGTGTGATAAAGGCCCCGACCACACAGATAAACATGCGCCACCATTTACCGTTCTGAGCAGATCCCACCCCGGCGTGACGACTCTTCGTTCACCTATAGATATCAGAGAGCTGATCGGCTTGTTCAGTTGCAGACAGACACATCAGCTGTTGATCAAAATGTCCATGAAGGTCCTGCTCGTTGCTCTCTGTGTGCTCGCAGTCTGTCCGTCCGTCCACTCTGCAGGTAAAAGTGGTCTGATGGTTTTTTATTGCTTATTGCTTTTATAGTTTATTTATTATTCTGGCTGCATAAAAATGAATCATGAAGGATAAAATGTTTAGTATAATAAGTATGCTGTAAGTATAAAACATTCAACCCACTAGGGGTGAGTATTGGCAAGGACCTTGCAATACGATATGAATTATGATACTTGGGTCACGATACGAAATTATCACAATATCACAATATATTGCGATATTCTACCCAGTTAATATCAAAATTAAAAATTGGGAGATGAAAAATCAAGTTGCTGTATATGTTCATCAGATGATATTGATCATTTAGGGGACGAATTGCATCAAAACTATTTGTTTCAAAGCAACCTATTTATTGTTTATTATTATTGTTTTTGCACATTCACAATGCGTCTAATACATGAATACATGAATTTTCCTAAAAAGAATTGATATGAGGAGCTGAAAAATCAATGTTATATTGGGCGGCCGAAAATCGCGATATATTGCCAAATCGATTTTTTTTTTCACACCCCTACAACCCACAGTGCAATGCTTTCCCCTGGGTCAGATACATTTTATTTCAAATGGTGTAAGTTTTAAAGACAAGTATAAGATTAAAGTTAGATCAACTTTTATCTTTGCTCATCTTTCGACCTGTCTTAAGGCATATTTTTGTTATTCTTGTGAGGCATAATTTCTTGAATGTGCTGCAAAAAAAAAAGAAAAGAAAACAGGGTATTGAGATCATGAGATCTGAGTTTTTCGTTTATTTATCCGATTTCTTCCACCAAGGGAAAAGTGGGCTGGTTTTGGATGTTGGATTTGCCTACAGGTGGTTTTTCCTGCATTCAAAGTGGAATTATTTTAAACACAACTCTGTTTAAATTCTTATTCAGGGGAAAAGAAGACTTCATGCTGCATGTTTGTCAGCACACGAGCGATCAGAGAACCATTGATAGGATATGTGATCCAGAAAGCAAATCCTCCCTGTGTCAATGCGATCATGTACGTACAAATAACCATTTTGGAAAATCCTAAATATATTACACTATAGATCCATTATTTATTATCTTAAAAACAAACAAGTCACTTGTAAAATGAAAAAAGGATCCTTTATAAGTGCTAATAAGTGTTTGTGAGGCGCTAATCTTTCTTTCCTTCAGCTTTCAGACAGAGAGCGGTCATTTCTGCACTGCACCAGAAGCTCCCTGGGTTCACTGCAGGATTATGGAATTCGTTCAAGCCAAATAAATTTGATCCCCCCCCCCACATTAGTTTAATCAAACCTTCAGTCCCAATCATAAGGTTATGTGTCTGTTATGTTTTTACGGCAAAGCTAAAGGTCAGTCAACTTCTCCATCTGTGGTCACACCATCAGCAGTCATAACATCCACCATTATCTTCATTATTTCTCCCTCTGTCTTCCTGTTCTCCCCCTTTTTCTTTCTTCCTCCTCCTGTAGACGCCTCTAACTCTGCTTCCATCGTGCCAGAAGGTAAGGGCGACGACCAGCAGAGCTGCATCTCCACCACCGCCGGCCGATTAAAAGCGAGCAGCAGAGTTTGTGAAGAAGTTCACCATCAACACTTCTAATGTTCGCCAGAGACCTCGGAGAAGTTCATCACCGTGTTAAATTAATACCTTTTAATTTCTTTCAGTGCACCTCCAGTGAAATAGCGACTCTGAAGGAACGATTTGTAGCAATACCACATCTGACCACACGGGGGCAGGATATAGAGTTGATCCGTCAACTCTAACTATCCCAGCTCAACCACAAAACTGTCAGAGGTTCCTCTGTCAACACAGAAGATCTGTACTCCCTCATCTGGCCAGTGGTTTTGCTACAGAGTCGTTTTAAACTACTTATCATGTTCTGATACAGTATTCATGAACAAGTGTATCTATAAGTATTTACGAGGCATTACTGTCATATTTTTATTACCACACATCTGACAAGTTCTCATAGAATTAACTTTTCATTCATGAAATTGCCCCGACAAAATGTTTTGTTTCCTTCAAAGTTTGCTCTGACTTTTCACCTTAAAATAAAAAAAACAATGTTTCTGTGACCTAATCTGCAGCCATTATCTGTTTCGTTTGTTTTTTTTTTTCCTGATGTTTCCTTTCAGAAAAAGTAAGAAGCTACAGAACAGTTTCATTCATCTATGAGTCACTCATGAAAGACGCCATGTCAAAGATGTGAGAGCTGATGATTCAGTTACTTATTAAATCATTAATTTAGATTAAATCTAGAGCAAATATGGCTTATTGCTCTCATATCCTTTGAGTCAGCAGTGTTTAAACACATATCTGTACATGACCTAAACATCAAGGACACATTTATAAACGCTACCAACATGGTGCCACGCTTGGAACTGAATTAAAGTAAATATTAATGCCGTTATGGACACAGCTGAGGCTCAGTTGGGGGTAAAAAATTTTCGGTTCCTAAATGTCCACGCTATTTTTTATTTATTTTTTATTTTTTTTACTGCACTAATTTGTTGATGTTACTCAATCAATTTTCAACAGCCAAAATATGAACTCAGATCACCTAGCAACAATGCAAACACAATTTGGAATTATCATTTATAAAAAGTAAATGTACAAAAGTTACTAGTTCTATGCTGCATGTGAGTTATATCATGTATGTTGTTCTGTTTGTTTTACCTCTGTGTGTATGTCTCTGTGAAATGGACAAAAAAACCCTCAGCTAATTCAGCTGTTTTTTCATTATATTAAAACATAAGATAAAATCATCTCATGTATCACCTTTCAGAACGAGGGAAACAGAGTTGTACAGGTAATTCCCTTCCCCTGTCGTCTTAATGGGTCTCAACTCTTCGTATTTTGACGGCAACAACCGAAAAAAGTGTGTCGGTTTCAGGAAAAAATCCCACAACAAATTAAACAATTTAGCACTGCAGTTAGTTGTCAGTATGATGGGGGTGAGGTGGCGGGGGGGTGATAGATGGAATTTCAATAGGAAATTTCCTCAGTTCACTATTGTTTTATTTGAAATGTTTTTTTTTAAATCAATGTCAATATGATCAAGAACAGCTTGTGGGTCTACCTATATAATGTATAAAGTCATTGAAAAAAATATTATTAGACCACCCTTGTTTTCTTCAGTTTCTTGTTCATTTTAATGCCTGGTACAACTAAAGGTACATTTGTTTGGACAAACATAACGATAACCACAAAGATTGCTCATAAGAGTTTTATCTAAGAGCTGATATCTTTCCATTTTCCATGGTTTTCTTGATTATAACCTAAATCACTTAAGTTTTTACATCAATAGCTATGGCGTTGTACTGCCAAAAACACTGCTTTTATGCATTCAGTGTTTTCTTTTCTGTCTGTTTTAGTCACATGATGACGTTTAGTGGTACCAGGTATTAAAATGAACAAGAAAGTGAAGAAAAAATGGTGGTCTAATAATTTTTTCCATGACTGTATTTCTATTTCTATAATTGTTATTATTATTGAACATCCGGTAACCTCATATTCAGTCATGATCAAACATGCGGAGGATCATGAAGGTCACATCTGAGCTGCTGCATCGTGACGCCCCCATGAGACTATTTATGGTAACTACCTATGAAATTACCTGATTTTTTTTTTTTCTCAAACCCCGACGCCCTCACAAAATACTTTTTAAACACTTGAACTAATAATATTCAGCCATTACTGTTCCGATATGACCTTTCCTTCGTTGCGTGACCAAGAACACCACCTGATGCTATTTTGATTGTTGGCTTCTGTCAGCTTTAGCTCCTTATTAGCAGCACTTCTGCATCACAGTGCAGTCTCATTTTAATTTTCCACAAACCAGACCACATTTTCCACCTCTGTCATGCTGCATTTGAACCGTATGAGAGAAAGGAGACACTTTCAGCACCTTGGTTCTGCTAAAGTAACTCAATCAATGCACAGACAGAGCTGTCAGGTGTGGTAGCTCCTCTCCTTCTGTCCCTTTATCTTCCTGCAGGTGTTCATCTTCTCTCATTAGCTGGTAAAGATGTCTTGGCATCGTCGATTCCGACTTGCACCCGAACGTAGCATGATCACAGACGCTTTGAACCGGCTCTGAACGCCTGATTTGAAACCGAAAACTCAGAGTTTCTTATTTCAGAGTTTGTTGACTCGGTTTTTTTGAACCTCCTTTCTGAAACAGGCCCCTGGAGAGCAGGAGAGGCAGCTGAACAAAGCGGTTACCATTAGGGATGTCCGATAGTGGCTTTTTTGCCGATATCCGATATGCCGATATTGTCCAACTCTCAATTTCTGATTCCGATATCTACCGATACCAATATATGCGGGCTATTTTTCCTCAAAACTAATTTTAGGTAACATCACATATCTCCTGTCGCGGAATTAACACATGCCTAATTTTATTGTGACGCCCCACTGGATGCATTTTCAAAGGCAACAAGGCTTTCCAAAAGTAAACATTGTCTGTGCAAAATAAGAAAACTACTTCAACTTAAGTTATGGAAAAAGTGCCATATTTATTTATTTTTCAATTGTCTCAAACAGCAGTTTGGATCACACTCTCCCTGAGATAATCTTGACAATGCTCCCTACAAATAGGGAAAATTTGACTTCTTCACAAATTGTAAAACATTGTACCTGTACAACTATGTGCAGCATAGCAGCATGTAGAGCCAACTAAAATAACAGACAGGCTACTCTTTTTTTTTCAGTGTTAAATTAGCCTGCATTTGTAGGATGCTTCAAGAACTGTTTCTTTAACTAAAACTCAATCACCTTAATTGAATTAATTCACAATGTGGAAACTATACTGTACAATTTTGAAAACTGCACATTTCTTTGAGCTATAAATAATACTTTAGGCTTGAGGTAAAGTGCAAAAAAAGAAAACATTTTCCTGATGAGGTCATCATTTGCGCGCCGGTAAATGTCTCGGGAGCCCATAGGCCTATATACAGCATTTATTCGGTGAAATCCAGGCATTATTTTTATCGGTTTTCATTATAAGCAAAAAAAAACGATAACGATATTTAGAGATATTACATTTTTATGCCAATATCGGGCCGATAATATCGGTGGGCCGATATTATCGGACATCCCTAGTTACCATCAACAGTGACTGGGTGTCGGGCCCCGTCACTCATTAAAGTCTGTAAAACCAGACTGGAGAAAACGGGCCTTCAGAAGAACTTCCTTCCCTCTCAGTCGAGTCTGAGAAGCATTGACAGAACAACAACCCTCCTCCACACCTCCATCTGTCTCTCAAACAGTGATTGCTTTCAGTTCAGGCCTGGTATTTTTATATTTAAAAACACTTTTAAAATGTATTTACTGGACTGTTTATGTAACTATTTATACTGTGAAACTACAGCTAATCTCAGCTGCTTCATTTTCTTTGTAGGTTTTGAACTACAGCATTTTTTTTAATTTAATTAATCTAATCCATCCACTTTTATGGATTGATCTCTTACAATGATATTATATTATTTTTTAATTTCATGTTTTGTCTGGTGATGAGCTCACAGAAAGCCAATTCCAACCAACTGCGTCAAAAGAAAATTGAATGTTGCATCTTTTTTTTTTTTTTTTTTTCCTGTCAACTTGAACACAAACTGTCGAACTTCCTTTGAGCAGAAACAGATGACGGAGCTCCTTTTATGTAATTTCCGTCCCTCTGTCGTCGTCTGCGGCCTCTGTCACCAGCGTGATCTTACACTCGGTCTCCAAATGAGTTTCTGTTTGTTTTAGTTTGAGTTAGAGTTGATTTGTTACATTTCTCTTAGAGACATCTTGACAGCTCATTACACTCATCTGGTGTTTGTCTAACACCTCTGGTGCTGCTGCCTCCCATAAAGGCCCGTTATTACTCGCCATCGTGCATACAGTCGATCAGATCGAAATCCACCTTATTTTTAAAAAACAATTGCATTGCTTAAATACAACACTGTATCTGTCACTCTTGTTGAAGTCTGCATCTTCTACCAAGAATTACCTTTTTAAGAAAAAAAAAAAAAAAGCATCCACCATCACACCTCTTGAGCCCGTGTGCAGCGTGGTGTCGAACTGTGCGTCAGCAGGGTGCAACAGAAATGACGGTGGTTTGGAAGGGCAAAATTTTCTGATGAACGCAGAGGTGTGATAAAGGCCTGACCACACTGACAAACATATGCAAAAAAAAAAAAAAGAAAAGCAGAGAAATGCATGTCATGCGTACCGCTCCCACCCACCCCGACCCAACGCCGCGTCTCTGCTCTTACCTATAAATATCAGAAACTTGATCAGCTTGTGTAGTTGCAGTTGGATCCATCAGCTGTTGTTGAAAATGTCCATGAAGGCCCTCTTCGTTGCTTCTCTGTGTGCTCGCAGTCTGTCCGTCCATCCACTCCTTTGCAGGTAACAATACTCTTGACAGTTTTTTATTTTTCTTACTGCTTCCTGCAGTAAAAAAAGAAAGTATTAATTTCATAACTGTAGACTTTCTGTAGTTTTTCTGTACCAAGAGTATTTGTATTTCATATCAGTCCTGTCTTGTATCTCTTTTTGGCCTTTGTTGCTGTATATTTTATCACGATTTCTGTGATGTTTGTTCTGATGCTTCACATGGGTGTGATCACAGCGCTCATTTTTGAAGCGTTGTTTTTTTTTTTACTCTGGGACCAACTGTGGGTCAATCTACAGTCATGGAAAAAATTATTAGACCGCCATTTTTTCTTCACTTTCTTGTTCATTTTAATACCTGGTACCACTAAACGTCATCATGTGACTAAAACAGACAGAAAAGAAAACACTGAATGCATAAAAGCAGTGTTTTTGGCAGTACAACGCCATAGATATTGATGTAAAAAACTTAAGTGATTTAGGTTATAATCAAGAAAACCATGGAAAATGGTAAGATATCAGCTCTTAAATAAAACTCTTATGAGCAATCTTTGTGGTTATCGTTATGTTTGTCCAAACAAATGTACCTTTAGTTGTACCAGGCATTAAAATGATCAAGAAACTGAAGAAAACAAGGGTGGTCTAATAATTTTTTCCAGGACTGTAGTTGATTTTTTAGAAGACTCCATGCAGGGCAGATAGGAAGTCAAACGACCAAGACATCTGTCCATTTACAAGTATTATTTACAGAAAAAGAGGAAACAACAGCTACATGACAACTGTCCAACAGATAATGCTGCCAGGATGCACAGGAAACTATTAACACCTTTTCAAATTGACCTTGTTCACCATATGATGCACAGGAAGTGACTTGTGTCATTTCCTCAAGAGGAATTAAAAAAAAAAAAAAAAGCTTCAGACACGTCAAATGCTTCTAAAACCTACTATACTGCAGATGATGAGTGGGAATCTTTATTATCTTTACATGCATAGGATATATTTATTACTATCAGTAGTAGTAGTTCAGAACTTGTAGTAAACGGTATCTTTGTAAAGTGTTATTCTGTACTGGAAAACTATTTTAACAGCAGTAAGAGTTTAATTCCAAGGGCTACAAGTCAACTCCAAGACTAGAGTCTCTAGAGCAGTGATTCCCAAAGTGTGGGCTGCGGCCCCCTGGTGGGCCGTCATGGTACTGCAGGTGGGCCATGAGAGGTCATTAAAATTAAACAAATATGTTTTAAATCCTCGATCTTTTTAAAATATGTTTTTAATTACTGTAAAATATTAACGACATGATTTAAAAACATTAAGAAGTAACAAAACAAACCAGTTAAGTGTTATTCTACCTTCATCTTAACTTAATATGACAAGTGTCACCTTATTTGTTGACCCCTTACATTAATATCAGAACATGGTTCCTAGTCCTGTATGTTGATCACAGCTGTGATTAAAGGTTTTTTGCATTTCAAATTGGGCCTTGGTGTTCTGAAGTTTGGGAACGGCTGCTCTAGAACCTTCAACAGGAACATGAAGTTATTTTCTCTGCTGTGTGGTCCAAAAAGACCTTCAGCGTGCAACATAAAATTAGCTCAAGCTCCAATCAATGGGGGCTTTTCATTGGCTGCCTTGTACTATCTGATGTTAGCAGTTCAATCACTTGCAGGATGACATGAGTTTCGTGTAAATTCCTGATTTATTATTTTAAAACGCACCGGTCCGACCTTTCACACTGTCCCTCCTCAGGACGCTTCCCGACTGGAAAGAATCGACCATGCTGCGTTACGGTCACCAAGACTGACGTCAGCTCTAAAGTTACTGGGAACACGTATCTCATACAAGGAGCCAGATATCCCTGCGTGGAGGCCATAGTGTAAGTTCAGACTTATTCTATAAAAAAACACAAAAAAACAGAAGCTTCATTGTTTTCTTTTTGTTGTTGTTTTTGCAGATTCTCTGCAGGTTATCAGCAGATCTGTGTTGATCCCAACGCTCCGTGGGTCCCAAAACGTAAGGAAAACATATGAAAACAACAGTATTTGGTAGAAAGGAAAAAAAATAAACAAACAGTAATTCTCCTTTTTCATTCCCTCTTATCTCTTCTAGTAATTGCTGAAATTTCAAAGAGGAAATAGTTGCTCAGATGGCAGAGATGCTCGATCTTCCTGTTGCTGATCAAGAACCGCCACCCACTCAAAGAAACACATATTTACTCGACTGTAATTATCCTCCTACATATATATATATACTGTAAAAAGTGTGATTCAGACATAAGTATATTTTATCCAAGCCAGCTCTTTTCTCTCTCTTCTATGCAAAGTTCCTGACTAACAAAACTCCTAACTGTATCTTTACTTTACCCTTTAACCCTTTACTTTTATGCTTTTAGTTTTTCATCAAAACAAATTGTGAAAAATAAAAATAATTTTGTCAATGAATTCCATCAGCAGTGTTTATTTAAAAGCCTCTATTCTACAGTCTATTAAAAATAATAATAAGGATGATAAAGTCCATGACACTCACAAATAATCAGATTTCAAATTTGACTTTAGTGCCATCTGGTGGATAGAGTGAGAATTATTTTTACAGTGTAAAGGTCAAAGTAAAAACTTTGATTTGGCCTCTCTGCCTACGAAAACGTAAACTAACAAACTAAATTGCAGATTCCTTCAACAGAGCAATCTTACACAGTTTTTGTGTGAAGCCACTTGCCTGGCGTAGTGATACGAGAGCAGTAATAGCAACTTCTTTTGGCTCTTTCCTTTTAGGGTTTGTCTTATGTATGTATGTCTCAAATTCCCGTTTGGGGCCCACAATACTGAAATCCTGAAATTTCATGGGACCCAAGGGTGTAACCATGGTATAGACATTGGGGGGGTCCAAATGAGAGCCCTCCCCCAGAATTTTTTTTTAAAGGTGCATTTCCCACAGTTCTGTGATTCTTATTTATTGACCATCTGAAATCACATTTAAAGGAATAGTCTGCAATTTCTCTGAGATAGTAGCGAATAGGATAGCTTCCAGCTGGGAAAAATTACATGCCTAAAGCATGTTGATGTAAATATTGTGATTGGAACAACAAAAAGTCCATAGCACACGATGGACTTTTAATTCCAAGTTAATTTGTATTTTGTCGATTTGTCTCAAAATGAATGTCTGCACATTTACACTGAAACGTTTAATGTGAATGAAATCATAGATTTGCACAAATAATTAAATGTAAAATATTGATTTTAATAGAATATATATACAGATTTATTCATTTGACATTAAAAAAAATAGTGTGGCCTGTCCTTACACAATCCCTCTCCCTGTCTCTCTGTGCTGCCTGCATTATGACCAGATATTATTATTGGACCAGAAGAATAACTGACCCTGAGGAAAATTTTATTTAGAATATTCTGCTTTTCTTACTAGTTTTATTTACTGCTGACACGTAGGCTTAGTTTAAAACAAATGTCATCAAGCTGTATTCCAGTGTCTCACCTGATCATCCATGTCTTCAGAGACTGTCCCTGTCTGGTCTGTCCTTACAGCATCCCTCTCCCTGTCTCTCTGTGCTGCCTGCATTATGACCAGATATTATTATTGGACCAGAAGAACAGTAACTGACCCTGAGGATCTTTTTAATTTGATACGTTGAATATTTTGCTTGTATTTCTAGCGTCACACACACACATACACACAACACACGGAGAGAAAAAACAGCAGCACACAAACGGAAGACACATCATATCATATGATACAGTCTCTTCACTTCAAGCTAGCTAGCTCAACTAACAAACTGAGCCCTTTTTAACGAGCTAAATATTTCAAATTAATTAAAAATTAACACACTCAGTATGACAACATCACTCCTCTTTAGCTATCTAGTTGCTTACTGTCTGAAAAAACTTTGTATGTCCTGTTTTTCTGCTTTTTGGTAAAGATATTGCTCCCTCCTTTCTTTCACATTCAACGCTCTCTATTGTTTCGTCTGTCGGAGCCGCGGTTCAAACCGAGAGCCGTTAAATGGGCGCAACCAAGTGTACAACTGGGAGGGGGTGGTCACACACTTTAGTTTTCCTTATAAACGGAAATAAATTGATCGGTAAATATTCGGAAATCACAAGAGACGGACTGTTGAGCCAGGTTTCATAAAAGGAGGAAATATTTAACATATTTACACATAATATTGGGGGAGACAGATTGGTATTTTCCCAGTATTGGGGGGACACGACCCCCCCAAAGAATGCGTGGTTACGCCCATGATGGGACCCATGCCATTTCAAGCCCAAAGCCAGTCTGAACCCAGGTAGTCCATTTTTAATCCAGATGCAGTGCACACAGATGTGCTGGCTGGATGTGAAACCCCTTTTTACATTTTGTTTGGTGTTATTATACATTTACTTGTGATTAACACTCATTTTCTCTGTTATTTTCTTACTAATAATTACTTTCTAATAATTTAATAATTCACCCAACCTCCATGAAGAAAAACCACCATCATACATGACCCACAGCTAGTGCTGGGCGATATGGAAAAAAATCATATATCACGATATTGACTATTTTATATCACGATAACGATATATATCACGATATACCATAATAAAGTATGTTTTCAGTTATTCTCTGAAAAGTTTGACAAAAATTTCATTGCTTACTTTTCACCTTTATTTTGAAAGGACATTTAGCTGAACTGTCACAAACATACATTTTAGCGCAGCAAAAACAGATAGGTACAGAGGTACAGTAGCTTTCACATTTTTTTAAAAGTGCACAACAGTTTTCTGAGAGGAAAAACACACATTTTTGCACTGAAGTTCAGCTATAAAAAATAAACACAAATTATTTTTCAACTTTTTGAAATCTGTAACCTTGTAGTGCAAAGTTTGCAAACCAATATAAAGTGTCTAAAGTGAACATCAGGGTTGAAGAGAACTCTGTTTAAGGCATTAACCATGAATAAAAGTGCAAACATAAAAGGCTACTTTGTAGAAGTAGATATGTTTCTATCAAATTTATCCATGCAGGTTATTTAATTACCTATTTGCTGTAATAATTGATAAAATTAGGTTAGAAACGATAGAAGAAGAAAATGGCACGATACACACTTTTCTATCGTCCTCACCATATATATTGTCATATTGCCCAGCACTACCCACAGCTGGATAAAAGTTCAGAAACGGTCAACACTTTCATTTTCTTCTTTATCAGAACAGTTTCACAAATGCTGGTGAAGACGCAGGCCCACTCATTGTTGCACTTTTTGGTTTCACATGTAAAGACACGAAGCAAAGTTCACATTCAGAACTGAAAGTTTCATTAAGGGAAGAAAAATGCTGATTTTATGAGTTAAATGATGATGATGTTAAACTCACCTGAAT
This sequence comes from Hirundichthys speculiger, assembly GCA_018398805.1. Classification (NCBI taxonomy): domain Eukaryota; kingdom Metazoa; phylum Chordata; class Actinopteri; order Beloniformes; family Exocoetidae; genus Hirundichthys; species Hirundichthys speculiger. Next base: position 1,994,977 of record JAGFBZ010000328.1, on the reverse strand, counting down.
CTCATAAACAACTCAGTAAATTAATTAAATTTTTTTTTTTTTTTGCATAAATGTCTAAATCTATAAAACTATGGTTTTGACAAAAAAAAAAAAAATCAATAAACAGAAATCTGTTAAAGTGACTTGTTTTTATGACGCAAAAGTATGGATGTCTTTATTTTTTGAGGTTTGAGCTTTGTTTCCTCCTCCCTCATATGGTTTTTAGATATTCCAACTTGTGTTTTGGTCACCTCTTTTCCCGCCACTCGTTTGTCAGAAGAATGAGTCCCGGTCAGGTCAGGTAGCGTCATGTGACACGAACAACAAAATAAAGTCAAGACTCCTGTCTATAAACCGGTTAGTTTTGTGATCCAAATTACCCAACATTCTGCCGCGTTTGAAAGCTGGAGAGGCTGAATCTGGACTAAAGTTCAAACTTTCTCTTCAGCCGCCTTCCAGAACTTACCATCTGACAAATATGAGATAAAATACTAAAGAAAGTATTCTCTGAACGTCTGTTGGCTACACAAGGGTCAGAAGAAGCAGAAGTAGTTAGTCATCTTGCAAACTGTCTCTTTCCCTTCTCTTTCAACACATGGACAAATTAGATGACAGTTTTTGCATAATATGTATAATTTTTGTTTAATTTGGAAAATTCTGGTCCTGAGCTTAATTTATGACCATCTGACTGTTGAGTCAATGCTTAAGACGCCTTAGAGGTAATTTAATCCAGTTCAGGCAACACACGGCCTCGATGTTTAAGGACCCCAGATTTGTCCAGGTTCAGACAACTTTTCATAGATTAAGGCTAAAACACAACTATTATTTTATTGAGAAACAAAAAGAATGAATAAACTATTTCTTTGATGTTTATAAAAATGAACACTTATCACTGACCTGCAAACACATGGTTCAGCAGGAAGGTCCCTCCATATGATCCAGGTCCTGCTTAACGTTTCTTCCTCTTAAAGGGGAGTTTTTTCTTGTCACTGTTTGGCTTAAAGGGGTTTTTTCACCCTCTGTGGGAGTGTTTTACCTGCTATTATCCTTAATTTTTAGTAAATGATATTTGCTCTGGGTCTCTCTAAAGCGCCTACAGACAATTGACATTGTAACAGATGCTATACAAATAAAATTGAATTGAATTAAATTGAATTTCTGTGTGGTTGATGCTAAAAATTCATTCAGAATTTTGCATCCGTGGGTTCTTCCAGATGCAGTCCAGCCTGCAGAAGTTAATTCTGTCTCTCCGGCCTTTTGTGTTTCTGTTAAGAACATTCTTGAAAAATACACAACACAAATGTGAGCAAGGCATTTAGGCTTTACTTTTTTTTTTTTTTTTTTTTTTTTTTGATGGGGGGGGCGTCAGAGCAGCTTCTGGTTACACGTCAGTAAGGCGAGAGCGACATCATCTGTGACTTCAAGAAAGAAGCTGGAACAAGGAAACAACAGTCACTGCAACTAAACAGAAATATTTGAGAGAGACAGGAAGTGACTTGGTGTTGCATCAGAGGGGAAGCAGACTCGTTCTCACTGGTGCAGTTTCACTCTGGGAAAACAAAACACAAGACTTAAACACTGCTGCACTGTTGTTTTACTTTCATTTGTGTCTTTATCTTTATTTCTTTTCCAGCCAGGGGATACATTGATGTCAACATGCAAATGGTCACTTTGGTATTTGAATTAAACTGTCATCATCACCGCTACATGCAAACCTGCTGATTAATTTCTGAGAGACCAGAGGTGATGGCTGATCCTCAAATCTGTCGTCCACACTGGTTATACTGGTTATACTGTTATTTCAAGCTGTTTATACTGCTCATTTAAGCTCTTTATACTGTTCACTAAAGCTGCTACACTTTACATACGGTTCATTTAAGCTGTTATACTGTTCATAAGCCGCTGTTATAATTCCAAAGCTGTGTTCATCAAGCTACTACACTGTATATACAGCTCATTTAAGCTCTTTATACTGTTCACTAAAGCTACTACACTGTCTATACTGTCCACATGGCAAATTCAGTCCTCAGTACTTATGTCGTAGGTCCTACTTTTTTTAGTTTTTCACTTATAAATTATTATTATTACCCTATTGCACCGTGGGTCCGAGAGGACTGAAATGTCATGTCGAGCATGTATAGCATATCTGACAGTAAAGTTGACTTGATGCTAGCTGGAGATCAGGCCTCTACGTGGTTTGAAGAGGTTTTTTTTTCCCTCTTGTAGCTACTTTGTACTCTTAAAATGAAGCAAAGCGCACAAACAGATTGAGGCAACCATGCGGTAAGAGATGTGGTTTGAAATGAAATCACACAGCGTCTTCGCTTTGGTTTTGATTGAAAAGATTAAAACAAATGAAACTTCCTTTCTAACTTCTGGGTGTTTTTCACAAGCTCTTCAGTGTATGTCTCACTAAAAACAAAAAAAAAAACAATAAAATAACCACAATATGATTATGTGCATGTGACATAATGAATATGAGTGCAGCTTTTAAGGGGATTTTAATGTCGTTTTCTGGCTGCAGACGCTCATCCTTTCACTCGGCCTGTAAAGCGGGCCTGGTACCACGCCCGTTCACCGCCGCCTCCACCGCCGTTCAACGGCATTAAATATCCACCTCGCGCCATTTTGACCATTTTGGCCGCAGCCCTTCCTGCATCACGGTCAGAGGTCATCCAACAACAGTTGGCAGTAAGCGTCTACTTCCTTTGCTGTCGGTAGCGTAAGAATCGGAAGTTCAGCAAACAGAAACAGTCTGAGGCAGCGATGCGGTAAGACGTGGTTTGAAATGAGATTTCACAGAAATTCTTTTGTTCGTTTGGGTGGATTAATGAATCAAACTTTCGTCCTGATTTCCTCAAGGCCCACTTCTCATTTCTAATTTTGCAACGCTGTTGCGTCGCTCCTCTCTGCAGTCATCCACCGCCGCAGATTCCCGGGCGTTTATTCAGCAGACTGGAGGTGCAACGCTGCGGCTGTTCACTTCCTGAGGATGGGTGCGGCGTTACCTGCAGCCAGGAGCCAGTTCATTCATCCTCTGCAGCAGGTTTATTCAGTTCCTCTGCGAGATGAACGGAGCCAGAATGGCGTCGCATTTCTTTCTGCTGCTGTTAAGAGCTCGAAGGGTGGTGACGGAGGCGAATCAAGTGCTGGGTGAAGAGTTGGGATAACAGTCATCCCAGTGAAACCTTGTTGGTTCACAGACATTTGTAAGAAATTCATTTCACAGCAGAAAACTGCTGACCTGACGCTTTCCACATCACAGGGAAGATGACCCCTGAGTAACCTCCTAAATTTAGTACAAGAAATTCTCTGAATTGAATGTAAAACTAAGAAAGAAGAAATAATGATTCAAAACTAGGTCATAGTTTCATTCAGGAGAATAACTGGGCCGTGTGTCATCAGCGCTCCGCCACTCTCTGCTCTGTCGTTCACATCCACAGGAAGTGAGGAAAGGATGTTCGGTTGGGAAACGCCGTCTGTGGGAGCGTTAGCGTGGATTCACCCAACAGATGAGACACATTTGAGTGTTTGTTTCTCATCGTGGCGACACGGTCAAATCAGTAAAACGATCCGTTTCGCACACGTTTCAGACTTCCGTTGTGTTTCCTGAAGGCCTCTATCGGTGGTGGGTCTGGTGGTTTGGAGTCCAGAGGAACCAGACCAGCTCTTCACATTTAGACCATCCATTTACTGGTCGATCAGTGTCTCATACTGGCAGCTCAGAGACTCTGACGTGATCTTTCACTGACATCAAGTTAGTTTCTACAACAAAAAACTGGATCAGACTTTAGTGCCAACAGATGACACTGAAGTCAAGTCTGAAGCTCGTGATTTTAGTGATGGGGGGTCTTCTCCTGCACGATTAGCGGTTTCTAAGGTTCATTCATTGACAAATTATTTTTCCTTTACCGACATTTCTTTTTATGAAGACTAATTGTTTAAATAAAGGCAGTTGTACAAGTGTTGTGGGTCAGAGAGACAGCGCTCGGCATAAAAAAGAGGAAAAAAAAGTGCTTTATGGTTTGGGATATAAATATGATTTATTTCTCATTCATACACTTTCTACAGATATATACGTTTTAGCCGGTTTGCAAGCATGAGGATACAGTTACGGTAAAATATATGTCAGCGTATATAAGTGGCGCTCTGGAGGTGGCGGTTCTTCACCGGCAGCAGGAAGATGCTTCAGGTCTTCACGGTCATTTTGTCCATCTCTGGAAAGATAAGCAGGAATGAAAAAGTTAAATGAATGTCTTGTTTTTGTTTTTTTTTCTCTCAGTAAAGTTGTTTCCACGTGTCTGTATCAGGACAGCTTACGTTTCTGGACCCATGCAGCCGTGGGATCGATGCAGATCTCTCCATGTTTTGTGGTGAATCTGGAGAAAGAAACAACGACGGTGATATTAACAATCATAATTGATGATAACGGCGTTTATACTTGCTTACAGGTGAGCTTACACGATCGCCTCGACGCAGGGGTCTCTGGCCTGTTGCCTCTGATACGTGCTCCCGATGACATTTCTGCTGACATCATGGCTGGTGACGCCAACGCAGCACGGTCGACTCTTCCCAGCCGGGTAGCGGCCTGAAAGATGACAACAAGGTTGGATCAAGGCGTCCTGTCAGCCTCCGCTTTATAAATAGATTTGATGCAACGACTTTAAAGAAAAGCATTGGTTTGTATAAGTGGTAGAGAATTTAACTGATATGATTTAAGCACACCAGAATAAAGTATGTTGGACTAGTCTGCCTGCAGAGAAACCTGCAAGGATAAAATTAGAAGTTTAGAATATTGTTGTTCTTTTTGGACAGTTTGCTTCTAAAAATATGAGGGAAAATCAGTCAAAATTACATTGAAAAAATAATTTCCTCTTTCAGAATTGTTTCACTTCCTGCCACTACTGCAGAAATATATTGTGAATTAAAATATTAAAATAAAATTAGAGAACTGCACCACCAGTCACACTGAATCCAACAGAGAAACTACAAAACAGGACTGAGATGAAGGACAAATGTGCAGAAACTCTCGTTATGCAGTTAATTATTCTCTCTTTAACTGAAGGAAGCAATAAAATAAAACCCATCAGACCACCTTTACCTGGAATGGAGCGCACGGACGGACAGACTGCGAGCACACAGAGAGCAACGAGCAGGACCTTCATGGACATTTTGAACAACAGCTGATGTGTCTGTCTGCAACTGAACAAGCCGATCAGCTCTCTGATATTTATAGGTGAACGCAGAGTCGTCACGCCGGGGTGGGATCTGCTCAGAGCGGTAAACGGTGACGTGCACTTCTCCGCATTCGTGCACGTCTTTTTTTGCGTGTGTTTATCTGTGTGGTCGGGGCCTTTATCACACCTCCCCGCGAAGCAGAGGAGCTAGCAGGCCGTTTAAACCACCGACGTCTCTTTTCTGAGAAAAAGTTCAGCGCCACTTTGCACAGAGACTCAATTGCAACGGTTGGTGCATCTCTGGAGAGAGTTTTAGACTCCAGACTGATGAGTTTTCTCAAATCTGACATGCAAACCATCCTGAACTTATTCAAAAAAATAGACTTTTCACTTCAACAAGAGCAACAACAAAATTGTTTTTTAAAAAAGCAATAATGGCCCTTTTACACAAAGTGAAGCATTGGGGAAGCAGCAGCTGAGTGTAGTGAGTCAGTTGCCACTTTGCGGTTTGACAGGGCCTCCTGAATCATGAGAATTACAAAGAAGAGAAATGAAGTGAATTCACTTTGACTCATCAGGAGAAAATAAACATGAGACGGGAACACCTGCAGAGGAGCAGTGTGGGGGTTTGTCGCCGACGACCGATGAGATGGCGTCTTATTTTATGAATGAACTGTGGAAAAGCGATGTCACCTGTTTCTGGTCAAAGGAAGTTGGACGTGCTTACGACGAAGTTGATTTGAAGTATTTCTGAATTAACGGAGTAAAAGCTCATGGAAGAGGTTCATCTGCTCTCTGGACTTGTTCCCGACACGAACAAAGATGTGATGATGAAATTTCTGAGTGTTTCCTGCAGCGGCCCGTCATGTAGCATAGCATAGAACTGGAGAACCTGCCGCGCTCTTGGTTGCCTCCAAGTTAAAGTTAAAGTTGTGCAAAGGTTAGACCACATCCTGATAACAGCATGCTTGCGTAATCAGTTTCATCAAACACATTACACACTTGTTTCTTCCATTTGGTTTGACATCAAGTGCACCCCTGCAGGTAGGCCAGAGCATGAAGAAACAGTCAGGTAGAATCAGCAGAGGAGCATCCACAGCTGGATAAAGTCTTCACAGATCCAGGTAGACTGTGTCAGTGAAGGTTTTCTAGGGTTTAAGGTGGATTTGAGCGTCTGAAAATAAAGAAAACATCTGAATTTTGTAAGTACTTCTAATAAATAATCTTAAATAATCATGCAGCAGCCCAGAAACAGCTGGACTGGTTCTCTACGTGGCATCATCTTCTTCTGTTGTGTCATCATTCCCACATCATGACACTGCCTCCACCATGTTTGACACATGATATGGTCTGCTTTGGAGATGAGATCTTCCTCTCCTTCTCTGCACATTTCTCCTCTCACGCTCTGATATGGGTTCATCTTGGTGTCATCTGTCCAAAGAACATCCCACACAGCAAAGACATCCGGAAAGATCCAGAATGGACCCACAAAACGGACCCGTATTGGGGTCCACCTCCACTCAGTGAAGGATCCGCTTTGGAGCCGGATCGCAGACCTGCTGGCTCCGCACTGCTTCCGGTCCCCATCCGCTATTAAAACCTTACTTCCGCGGCGGGTCTGCTCAGAACCCACAAATCCGCTACGGAACCAAGAAACTGACTGGACAAACTGATTAATCCAGGTATGTCTGAGTAGCCACAATGGTCAGACACACATGGATTAATCAGTTTGTTCAATAATAACAGGTATTGATGCTCACAAAATGAATGTAGAGTAGCAGAGCCAACATAGGCTACTGAACAAAAACAGATTAGCCTTTAACTACTTGGCTGGTGGCTGTAGCTCAGTTGGTAGAGCGGGTCGTCCAGTCACTGGAAGGTTCGCGATTCGATCCCGGCTCCAACTGTCCACATGCTAGAGTGTCCTTGAGCAAGACACTGAACCCTAACTTGCCTCCAACTTGTCTGGCAGCGTTTTGCATAGTAGGAGCCGCCCACTGGTGGCTGAATGAGAAGTCAATGTAAACTGCTTTGAGGGCAATTGATGTCTTGACTTTTCTGTTTATATTGACAATAGTGTTCGGTTAAAAAAATGTTTTCTCGTACAGTCTACTCTGTCTGTCCTGTTCTTGAATGTCACCAGAGGTTTCCAGCTTACTCCAAACCCTCTGGAGAAAACCATGGATGTAAGTACAAAGTCTTCTTGACTTCTGTTGATGCTGTAAAGGGTTTTTTCTTCACCAAGGAAAGGATCATCCACTTCAGTTGTCTTCAACGGTCTTCCAGGCCTTTAGATGTTGCTTTCTGACTCTTTAAGATTCAACCAAAAGGTTGATTTTCCACACCTGAGCTTTCTGCTGTCTCTCTCGTAGATTTATATCGTCCTCTTCAGCCTAATGACCGCCTTCTTCATTTTCATCGAGACCTCCTTGGACTTCATATTTGCAGCTCCAGTGAAACAGCTGCCAACTCAACATCTGATATCAACTCCAGACATTTTATCTGCATCATTTGACTTTACTTCTTGTCAGACAATTGTCCAAATACTTTCAATCCCCTGAAAATGGAGGTGCTTCTGTTAAAATGGTCCTAATGGCTTATAAAGGCAAAATCCTAAAAATTAACTGCCATTCTTAAAATACTTCTGGACCCGTCTGTAAATGAAAGACTTGTTGCTTCTTCCACTTTACAGGAAAACAAGAGAAAGAAATGACTCACGGCAGATGTGACGTATCCACAGAGGACAGTTGTGTAATGATGATGTCATTAGAAAGATCAACTCCATCACATGGTGGAAATATGGTAAATGGTCTGAACTTATATACCACTTTATCCACACCAAGGTGCCCTCAAAGTGGTTTACATCGGCCTCTCATTCACACATTCATACACCAGTGGGCGGCTGCTGCCATGCAAGGTGCTGCCAGACCCACTGGGCCCAAGTTAGAGTTCAATGTCTTGCCCAAGGACACTTGGACAAGACACCAGGATCAAACTGCCAACCTTCCAGTGACTGGACGACCTGCTCTACCAACTGAGCTACAGCCCCCCATATCACACTTTTGTCAGTTTCAAGCAGCTGTTTTCAAACAAGTGAATGACCATCATGGACCATTATGGACCATTATGGTCCATAATGGTCCATGATGGACCATGATGGTCCATCATGGACCATCATGGTCTATCATGGACCATGATGGTCCTCATCCCTTCATGCAGGATCCAGAACTGGATAAAAGTCTCAGTAACGTGAACCTTCTTACTTTCTCCAGAAAGGAAACATCAGAGAACATCAATACAACAGAGATCAATACTGGATGTTAGGTAGATAGAAACATTTATTTCAAGTTTGCAGAAGTTCACTTTCAGGTGAAAAGTCTCAACAAGATTTCAAGAAAACATTTTTTTTTTTCAGGACAACTCCTGAAATAAAAATATGACACAAATCATGATTTAAATAACATTTACTAATAAAATTTCTAATAAATATAATCCTCTACTCTATCAGCATTGAATAATTAATAAAAAAATAAATAAATATTTTGACCTTTAATGGCATTGAATTAAATGAAAAATAATAATTTAACATTCTCATTTTTTTCCTCCAGGTTCTCTGACAGAGATGACTTTGTGGACTTTATTGACTTGTTTTCTCCATCTGATGGTGGTGGAGGTGAAAGTCTACTGGGTTTTGCTTTCTGCTGGTATTGTGGAGGTGGAGCTGGAGGACGGAGGAGAAGAAGAGGAAGAAAGGAGGGTAGATGACGGAGGGGAGATGGTGGATTTTATGATGGAGAGCAGGGAGACTGGAGACGGCCTGACCACCGACGGAGAAGTCGATGCAGCCTTTGCTTTCCTGTGAAAATTAAAATAAATGACATTTGGACCTGCAGGTTTGATTCAACAGACGCAGAAGAAAAGTAACTATTGATAATTGAGGGAAGCTGATGTTTGACTCACCTCAGTTCCTGAATCTTGATGCGAACCCAGGGAGCGTCCAGTGCACTGCAGTAAAGGTTCTTCTCTGTCTGGAAGCTGCAAGAAAATACAGACATTTATGATCCTGCAGCCGCTTACTGTTCACAAATAATTACATAAACTAGTCAAGAACTTTGTTTCTTGCATAAATGTCTAAATTTCAACACGTTTTGTCCCCCTGTTACTACCACAGAAAAGATAATCTTCTATCCTTTAAGGTAATAACTAATGTCTCTTCATACTTACATGACTGCATTGACACATGGAGCATGAGCTATCTGGACCAGGAAGTCCTTCACCGGTTCTTTAATTTCCTCTCTGCTGACAAACTTGCAGCAGGTAGCCAGCTTCTCAACTGAAAAAGAACAGAAACATAATTAAGTATTCAATAATAAGAAAAGCTTTCTGTAAGACGAATGTACCACGTTTATCTAAAGTTCAACTCACTCGTTCCACACTCAACCACTGCCACCATGATGACGGCGACCAGCGCGCTCTTCATCAGCCTTCCAGAGTTCAGCATCTTCACGTCTGACAGAAATATGAGATAAAACACCGAGGAAAGTTTTCTCTGCTGGTCCGCCGTCTCCGTTCCTCTTCAGAGAGCCTGGTGAAGTGACAAGACGTGTCCAGACAATGCTACTTAAGGCCGCAGAAGCAGAAGTGGTTAGTCATCTTCCGAGTTGCCCCCCCGCCCTCGCCCTCATCGTTTTCAACATGTGAATGAATTAGATGGTGATTTAAGGGGAATTCTCCGGAGTGACCAGGAACTTAAACTTTTGCACTTTCATCATTTCTCCTCAAATGGAAAATTCAGTCACTGTTCCTGAACATCTCTGCGGGGGTGTCAGGAATCCCTTGGAAGCCCCTCGAGACCTTTCGGTTTACTTTAATTCACTTCATTTCAGCTGTACTTTTCTGAATCATTGAGAGCATTTGTGCAAGTATACAGATGTCACAGCTGCTATTCATCAGTGTATTTATCCAATAGTAATTCTAAGAAAAGTATGAATCAAGTACGAATCAGTCACGGCCGAGTTTAAACATATAAGGGCTTAAAAAAAAAATAATAATAACAATGAAGAACGAATGGAGGATGTTTCACATTCTTTTGGCTTTTGTCATTATCTGCATCACCATTGTTTTAACATTCAGTGACAAACAGAGCGCCGACCCACATGTGACAAACTGTATGCATTTACAGTTACAACACGGTCGTCACCCAGATTCAACAGCATGTGTTTGGACTTGTGATGTGAAAGCAGAATTCTATCTGGACATCTGGAAGAGGAGGGGAAGCAACACCCCCCTCTTTGTGGCTATAAAAGTTGTAGAAATTGTAGGAATTGTCTCTGATGCTGAGAACAGTGTACCACTCAGCCGATTAGATATTCTGCATGGCATATTAAACCTTGTGTTAATTTTTGTGTATTAAACTTTCTATTGGTCTTTGCTCTCGGTCTCTTCTTCACACCTGATAAAAAAACACGAAAAAACTTCTCACTAACTTCAAATTTGTTGTTAAGATAGAGCCAAGTTGAAATTCAAAGGCATAAAAACCCATCAAAAAACACATAAAGTTGCAGTTATAAATGCTTTTGCCAGATTAGTCCACAGTCCCTTTTTTAATCATATTAACCTTCAGAGTATTTATGTTCAATAAGGTCAACCCGACTACCCCGGACAATGACGAGTAAGGCAACAGAACCAGAACTCACACTCATCCGGGTCTTTGCAGTCACGCTTCTTCCTCTCCACTATCACTTCCTCCAGTTATTCCAGTAGAAGCAGGCAGGATCACCACTCGTCTTGCGGTCAGATCTGATCTGTTACTTGCTGAATTGACGGGAAGATAGCCGGGAATTTCTTGTGAGATTAAGCAAAAACCGGAAGTGTACGAACCGAGCGGTGAGTGTTAACGACCGGTGCTACCACCCAACTGATACCATTGTCATGGCACTTGGGTTTCCCCCATTAAAATGTAGACATTTCTAAATATGTGTTGGCCTGTAGCTCAAAGCCATCAGGTATGCTGCAGTCCCAGTAGCAGAAAGACCGAACTGTGTCCTCCCATCCTCTGAAGCACGCTCTTTAGAGCTGTATCTGCAAAGTATGAACAACCATGAACATAAGTCCACTCTTTGCGAAGTTGGTTTAGTGTGTCTCCTCTGTTTCAAAATCTTCTCACCTTCTCTCATGAATGAAATGCAGCTAAAACGACATGTCATTTAATTCCGCGGTTTTTGCACCTCTGGGATCCACCTTCGGTAGGTTGTTTTGGCGGTGAAATGAGTCCTTGGTAAACTAGCATGGAAGAAAGGGGTAGCAGGGGGCATGAGGACGGCTTCAAACTCCGCGCAGATGATGAAATCAGCGCAGAAATGTGAGAGGCTGTCCGACAGCTGCTCTCAGGCCATTTAGGCTGGGTGTCGTTTAAACTTTTTTCGATATTGATACCAAAACTGATACCTTTTTCTACATTTTATACTTGCTCTTCCTGCTCTCGGCGAAGGCGGACGCTTTCTTCCCCCGCTCCTTCCCTTATCTACACTGCTGCTGCTGCTCCTGTACTGAGCTGGACTGTCAAACTTTTTTGCAGCCTCGCTTTGCATAATCTTCAGGTTTTTAAACCATGGATCTTGCCCCGATGGGACATTAGCGGCCGGATATATGAAAAACTCATGGAAGGATCTTATGCCTGGCTACTTTGTCTATCGAAGATGTAAGAGATGCATACATATCTGAACTTCTGGTAATAGGATTTCTTCTGTTTGGAGTTGGCGGTTACCTGGTGTATCGAAAAATTTGGAAAGCGTCAGCAGCTATTCTGGTCATCCTGAAGCTGCCTGTCATGTGTGATGGAACAGGTCGGACTGTGAACACTCAGACTGAAACGCTCTGTGAGCTAAACTGCAAACTGGATGTGATTCTTGAACAGAATCGCAGCCGAGCTGTGGTTCTCAAACTCACTGGCAGGATGGATAAGAACTTGGAGAAGTTGGAAACCCAGCTTGGTAGGAACTGACCACAAAATTTGGCCGTTTGAAACCAGAGCGACTCTTAAGGCAGATGCTAAATTATCCGAGTCGGCCTGATCCAAAACAATTGCTGTAATCTGAATTGGCTCCCCTGTGCCTGCATTGGAAGGCCGGTTATCTCAATTTCTCCTTAATGTTATGCCGACTGATGCTCTGCCTCCACTACCCCTCCCCCTCCCCCACGACACCTGTGGAGGATGTATCAGGACACAAGAACTGTGTAAACTATGGTTAGGAATAACTGGGGCAGAAGTTCACTGCCTCACTTATATAAGGCAAGGCAAGTTTATTTGTAGAGCACAATTCATACACAAGGCAATTCAAAGTGCTTTAAAGATGCATAAAATCACAAGAAGGCAAATAGTCATTCCATAAACCATAAGAGCATAAAGATAACCATTAATAAATTAAATTAAAAATAAAAGGTGCAGATAAAATACTTTCAGTCGTCATCTTCACATCTAAACAGAACTGTTTCCAGTCTGGATCTGAACATTGTCAGAGTTCAGGTCTGTCTCACATCTTCTGGAAGACTGGTCCAGATTTTAGGAGCATAAAACTGAAGCGCAGCTTCTCCTTGTTTAGTCCTGACTCTGGACACCAGCAGGAGACCACTACCTGAGGTTCTCAGAGTCCAGGTTGGTTCATATGGATCTAACATGTCAGAGATGGACTTTGGGGCCATGAAGAGACTTGAACACAAGTAGAGCTGTTTTAAAGTCTATTCTCTGAGTGACAGGAAGCCAGATACCTCAGGACTGGACTAATATGGTCGTATTTCCTGGTTATCAGGACCAGTGCAGAGACCTCAGGACTGGACTAATCGGTCGTATCTCCTGGTTCTAGTCAGGACCAGTGCAGAGACCTCAGGACTGGACGTCGGGTTCTAGTCAGGACCAGTGCAGGACCTCAGGACTGGACTACTATGGTCGTATCTCCTGGTTCTAGTCAGGACCAGGTGCAGAGACCTCAGGACTGGACTAATATGGTCGTATCTCCTGGTTCTAGTCAGGACCAGTGCAAAGAGACCTCAGGACTGGACTAATATGGTCGTATCTCCTGGTTCTAGTCAGGACCAGGACTGGACAGAGACCTCAGGACTGGGGACTAATATGGTCGTATCTCCTGGTTCTAGTCAGGACCAGTGCAGAGACCTCAGGACTGGACTAATATGGTCGTATTTCCTGGTTCTAGTCAGGACCAGTGCAGAAGACCTCAGGACTGGACTAATATGGTCGTATCTCCTGGTTCTAGTCAGGACCAGGCAGAGACCTCAGGACTGGACTAATATGGTCGTATCTCCTGGTTCTAGTCAGGACCAGTGCAGAGACCTCAGGACTGGACTAATATGGTCGTATCTCCTGGTTCTAGTCAGGACCAGTGCAGAGACCTCAGGACTGGACTAATATGGTCGTATCTCCTGGTTTCTAGTCAGGACCAGTGCAGAGACCTCAGGACTGGACTAATATGGTCGTATTTCCTGGTTCTAGTCAGGACCAGTGCAGAGACCTCAGGACTGGACTAATATGGTCCGTATCAGGACTCCTGGTTCTAGTCAGTGACCAGTGCAGAGACCTTCAGGACTGGACTAATATGGTCGTATTTCCTGGTTCTAGTCAGGACCAGTGCTGAGACCTCAGGACTGGACTAATATGGGTCATATTTCCTGGTTCTAGTCAGGACCAGTGCAGAGACCTCAGGACTGGACTAATATGGTCGTATTTCCTGGTTCTAGTCAGGACCAGTGCAGAGACCTCAGGACTGGACTAATATGGTCGTATCTCCTGGTTCTAGTCAGGACCAGTGGCAGAGACCCTCAGGACTGGACTAATATTGGTTCGTATCTCCTGGTTCTAGTCAGGACCAGTGCAGAGACCTCAGGACTGGACTAATATGGTCGTATTTCCTGGTTCTAGTCAGGACCAGTGCAGAGACCTCAGGACTGGACTAATATGGTCGTATTCCTGGTTCTAGTCAGGAGCCAGTGGATACCAGGTCACTGGGAATATGGTCGTATTCTCCTGGTTCTAGTCAGGACCAGTGCAGAGACCTCAGGACTGGACTAATATGGTCGTATCTCTCTGGTTCTAGTCAGGACCTCAGTGCATGAGACCTCAGGACTGGACTAATATGGTCGTATCTCCTGGTTCTAGTCAGGACCAGTGCAGAGACCTCAGGACTGGACTAATATGGTCGTATCTCCTGGTTCTAGTCAGGACCAGTGCAGAGACCTCAGGACTGGACTAATATGGTCGTATCCCTGGTTCTAGTCAGGACCAGTGCAGAGACCTCAGGACTGGACTAATATGGTCGTATCTCCTGGTTCTAGTCAGGACCAGTGCAGAGACCCTCAGGACTGGACTAATATGGTCGTATTCTCCTGGTTCTAGTCAGGACCAGTGCAGAGACCTCAGGACTGGACTAATATGGTCGTATCTCCCTGGTTCTAGTCAGGACCAGTGCAGAGACCTCAGGACTGGACTAATATGGTCGTATCTCCTGGTTCTAGTCAGGACCAGTGCAGGACAGAGACCTCAGGACTGGACTAAATATGGTCGTATCTCCTGGTTCTAGTCAGGACCGGTGCAGAGACCTCAGGACTGGACTAATATGGTCCGTATCTCCTGGTTCTAGTCAGGACCTGCAGAGACCTCAGGCCTCAGGACTGGACTAATATGGTCGTATCTCCTGGTTCTAGTCAGGACCAGTGCAGGAGACCTCAGGACTGGACTAATATGGTCGTATCTCCTGGTTCTAGTCAGGACCAGTGCAGCCGTTCTGGACTGTATGCAGAGTCTCACAGCTGGTTAGAGTCCAGAGAGGCCGTTAGTAGTCTAACCTGGTGGAGACAACGCATGGAGTTCTTTCCTGGTTAAGATCTGTCTTTCTAAATCTTCTAAATTGGTTTAGACACTATTTCTTTGATTCTGGCAATGTTTTTAGATGGTAAAAAGCTGCTGATGTTATTGCTTTAACGTGGCTGTTAAAGTTCAAGTCTGAATCCAATATTACCCCTAAATTTCAGACCTGATTTTTAGGTTCTAGAGAGTCTCAAGGT
Organism: Hirundichthys speculiger; assembly: GCA_018398805.1. Lineage (NCBI taxonomy): Eukaryota > Metazoa > Chordata > Actinopteri > Beloniformes > Exocoetidae > Hirundichthys > Hirundichthys speculiger. Next base: position 1,979,747 of record JAGFBZ010000328.1, on the reverse strand, counting down.
GACTGATAACAATTTCTCTTTGTTTCTGTGGGCCACAGACAATGATGGAGACAGTTTTGTCTGTGTTTAGCTGAAGAAAGTTGTTTTGCGTCCACACACTGATCTGTTCGATTCAGTGACACAATGAATCTACAGGCCCATGTTCTCCTGCTGTCAGTGACACATAGATCTGAGTATCATCTGCATAGTTGTGGTAGGACACATTATAGCTGCGTATTAGCTGGCCTAATGGAAGCATGTACAGATTAAACAATATGGGTCCCAAGATTGACCCCTGGGGAACCCCACAGATGATAGCCTTTTGGTCTGAGACACAGTCCTGCCCCTGAGATAGGACCTAACCCAGTTTAAAGCAGTTTCAGAGATTCCCACCCAGTCTTCTGCCCTCTGTAATAAGATCGAATGATTAACTGTGTCAAAGGCAGCGCCTAGGTCCAGCAGAACTAAGGCTTACACTTACACAGACACACACACACATATGCTACAAACACACACCCCTTGACTCACCGTCTTCTAGCTGGCCCTCCTCTCGTTACACTCCCAAGTGCAGCAGCCTGAGTTGGATGTTTGTGCGCCAGACTAGCGCTGACTAGACACTGACTTTATGTAGAAATTCATTTCTACATAAAGGAAATTACATTAGGCATTCATGGTACAAAACGTTTATATTTTATGCAGTTTTAGAAGAAAAACAGATGATTAAATGTAATTAACTTTAGCTATTTAAGCCTCATAAGACATCATAAGTCTTTTTTATTGACTAGTTTAAATTTTTTACAGCAGAAAACCAAAACTTTGGGATGAGTAACTGGACAAATGTGAGTTCTTTCTTTCTAGTTCTGCTTCTTCGGGTGTGATGATTTGTATTAAATTCAGGTACCAGTCCCTGATGTGTAAAAACAGTATTTCATACCCTCTTATTTTTAAATTGTAAATAAAAGATATGTAGCAGTACTGGGTCACTCAGGTTCCTCTTCTAGTGAGACAGAATGACAAGGACAGCAAATTCACCACGATCTAATTTATTATGGCTAAGTTTACCGCCGGTTTGTCCCTCTTTGGTGCTGCTCCCTGAGCCGCTGCCCCACAACTCCCCCTGCAGCAGAGCAGAAACCACACAGCGTGCCACCACAAGATGCAAATCAGAGGCTGAACCACAACAACAACAAAAAAACCCTCACTGATTTCAGTCATTCATTCATACATTCAATGAATAAATATTCATAATTCCAGTTTTTACCTCTGACCTCCCCTCTAACGGTCATTTATTTAAATGGAGCAACGATTAGCTTCCATAATAAATAAATCCACCACCACAATGATGGGAGAGATACTGTTTGTCCAAAACACATCATAACATGGACTGACCGGTCGTCCTAATGCCAACAGCTACGGGGAAACTGAAGCCAGAACTGATGTATCCAAACTATTAGCAAAAACACACAAACTGACTTTGGACTCATCTGTCACAAAAACTTAATAATTTCATATTTCAACTGCTAGCTGTAGCTGTTACATATCTTTCGTTAGCTGTCTAGTTACTTCTCACTTTTTCAAAAAAGAAATATCAGGAAAAACAAACAAGACAAAGATAAACTGATAAAGAGTCACAGAAACAGGTCATAGGTCAAATAAATTTTTATTATTTCAAGTTTGCACCTTTAGGTGAAAAGTCAGAGCAGACATTCAAGTAAACAAATAGCTCAAAGCATTTTTTTTTCAGGACAGTTCCATATATAAAAAGTCAACTCTGTTAGCGCTTTTACAGGTACGTGGTAATAAAACTATGACACCAATCATGACGTTGTAGATGTGTTGTAAACACTGATAAATACACTGACTCATAAATATAATCCTCAACCGTATCGGCACAAGATAATTACTCAAGAAAAAAATAAATAATTTAAGCCAATCGGCGTTGGACAGAATTAAGAGTAATAATTTAACGTCATAATGTTCTGAGGGTTTTCAAACACATTAATTTGTAGCAGTGTCGAGGCGATCTTGTGAACTTCTTCACAAGCTGTTTTCGTCATCTGGCGGTGATGGAGATGACAGCTTACTCATCTTTGCTTTCTGAAAAGCTCTCGCCCACTGGCCCTGTGGAGGAGGAGCTGGAGGACGGAGGAGAAGAAGAAGAAGAAGAAGAAGAAAGGAGGGCGGATGATGAAGGAGCAGAGGAGGCGGATGTTATGGTGGAGAGGAGGGAGACTGGAGACGGTGGAACCACAGACAGAGTCGTCTGTTTAGCTCTTGCTTTCCTGTAAAAATAGAAGAAACAAAACGTTACATTTGGAATTAAAAAGTTTGATTTGACCGAGATGATGCTGATGTTTGACTCACCTCAGTTTTTCAATCTTGGTGCGAACCCAGGGAGCGTCCACTGCGCTGCAGTAAAGGCCCTTCTCCGTCTGGAAGCTGCAAGAAAAGCAAGAGAATACAAAAATAGTTACATAAACTAGTCAATAAGTTGTTTTTTTTTTTTTCCATCCTTTAAGGTAAGAACTTATGGATACTTACATGACTGCATTGACGCATGGAGCGTGAGCTCTCTGGACCAGGAAGTCCTTCACCGGTTCTTTAATTTCCTCCTTTGCTGACAGACTTGCAGCAGGTAGCCAGCTTCTGAACTGAAAAAGGATGAAAACATAATCAATGATCAAATAATTCTACTTGGAGTGGAAGAAAAGACCACCGATAAGACGATGTACCAAGTTCAACTCACCCGTTCCACACTCAACCACTGCCACCAGATGACGACGGCGACCAGCGCGCTCTTCATCAGCCTTCCAGAGTTCAGCATCTTCACAAATGACAGAAATGAGATAAAACACTGAGGAAAGTTGCTCTGCTGGTCCGCCGTCTCCGTTCCTCTTCAGAGAGCCTGGTGAAGTGACAAGACGTGTCCAGAAAACTGCTACTTAAGGCCGCAGAAGCAGAAGTGGCTAGTCATCTTCCGAGTTGTCTTCTCTCTTCCTCTTTTTGACATGTGAATGAATTAGATGCTGATTTAAGGGGAATTCTCCAAAGTGACCAGGAAGTTGCCATGTGCACTTTCATCATTTCTTCTCAGCTGGACGAGTCAGTCATCGTCCCTGACCATCTCTGTGTGGGCGAGTCAGGAGTCCTTGATCATGCCAACCAGTTACAGCCAAGTTAAAACAGATGAAGGCAGAAAAGTAACAACTACTATACTGATCTAAGTAAAACCACTCTGCTTATAGGATCACCCCAACCCTTGACTTGTCTGAGTAGAGACTGTTTTCCTTTCTGCTCCAGTATGAGGGATTAATTTCCACAGTGATGAAAAGACAGCAGCTTCTCTAAAGTCTGAGGACGAGTGCGGGCGAGATGGTCTCTGTGTGAAAGAGTTTTGTCTGTGCACAGTTAAACAGTCCAGACTTTATCTGCGCCGCAAACGCAGTCTTACGCTGCACCGCTCATTTTCAAGAGCTGGGGTTGGCTGTCAGCCCTGTAGGGGGCAGTGTTGTACCTGAATGCGTTCATTGAACGAAAGTTTATGAGCTAGTTCGTATTTTGTGCGAAGGTGAACTGAACATGCTCTCTTTCCCCTTTACGAGCGTCGGCTGTGAACGAGTTCATTTTAGAGGTGGGCAGATCGATCCAAATATCAGTACAGTAATCCCTTGCCAATTCGTGCTTTAAGTTCTGCAGTTTTATTTATTCACAGATTTTTCAGAAATATATATTATAATAAAAAAATCTAGAAAAAATCACGGAAACATCACAGGATGTTGTGCGCGTTCTCTCACAGCAAAGAAATGTTGTGAGTCAGCCTGGCCCCTTTGAGAAGGTGGCCTTATGGGTAATGTAGTGGCCTTATGGGTAATGTAGTGTGTGTGTCGTGGGACGGCAGAATGAAAACAGGGTTAGATGAAAAGTGTAGTGAGCATCAACAGCAGCCCAGCATGTATAGATTTACATTCTCTGTTAACCGACAGGAGCCCAACAATACAATGTTACAAGTTTCTGCAGTGCCAGAATAAAGCAGAGCCGGTTCAGACCTCCATGGGGCCCTCGGCAAAATTCTGCAAAGGGGCCCTCCTCACTGAATTCAACAGCCACACCTGACACCGCAGTGCTTCCACTCATCCCCCTTTCTGCAGGATCATCAGGTGGAGCAGATACTGTTGCTTGAGGTACTGACTCTGAGCTAGCTTCTGATGCTGTCTGTTCTTCCCCTGTGCCACTTGAAAACGATGGCTGTACTGGACCTGCGCTGTTTGTTACTGCCTGAAGCAACTGTTTCATCTGTGCCTGTATTAGATGAACCTGGCTCTGTCCCTCCACTGGCTGACTGGCTGGAGCCTATGCTGCTTGTGCTAAGAAATTTAAGCATAGCACCTGTAAAATATAGACAAGACAAAGCAACTATTAATTCAGCTCCATCAAATTGGCTGCACTTAAATTTACTTTAATATTTCAAATATAGGTAATTGTTTATATTATGTACTATAGTTCTGATTCATTTAGCACTGTTTATGCATTTATATTTGCCTGTGTACTATCCAAGCAAATAACATTTATTCTTAAGATAAGATAAGATAGAACTTATTAGACTTTATTGATCCCACAACCGGGGAAATTCACGTGTCACAGCAGCTCAAGCAGAACAGATAGAAAGTAGAGTGACAGCAGGGTATTATAAAAATAGGCTAAAATAAAATAGAATAGAATATAAATGTGTATATAGCTCTCTCAGAATTTAACTATTACAATAGCCAAATACAAAATGTTAAGTACTAGAATAAGCAGGGCTATATACACATGACTATTTACAATATATACACCTTTCACCCATAGAGATATATGAAAGTGGAATGGAGGTATGGGCATACGCATTGTTATATGAATGGCTGTGCAGATGTAAGAGAACACACATGGTGTGAAGCATTAATAATAATACTAGCATGAACTATGTTGCCATGTAAAGGCAGATCCTGCCCAGAGTTGTAAAATACACACATGGTGTGTAGCATTAAAAATATTAAGCACTTCGTCAATATTCCATTACTCTACATGTATGTAGTATAATGTTTGCCTATTGCAGTTGTAACTACAATACTGACACACACCCCAAATACACACAAATGCCCGCGACAGCGTGCACATACACACAGACATGCAGACTGACACCATAAGCATGAGCGACAGCACGAACATTCATACACACACACACACACCCTCAATGATACATTTACTGCTATTAATGATTTGTATATTGGTGAAGCGAAACTAGTCGGCAGCAAGCATCAGACACGCTCAAAATTTCATGTGTAATTTTCTAGTTGCAGTTGTAACTACGCTACAACTTATAATAGAAGCCATCAAGAGGCACACAGAGACTGGGGGGCTCACTGGGGGGCCAACCGCCCTGTAATGTAGGTCAAACACGGACTAGTCCCTCCCACTCTCCCCCCCAGAGAGGGAAGTTACCTGACTGCTGCTCCCCACTTCACTGTCATGCTGTTTTTTTTCCTCTTTTTCATATCCCGAGGGAAAACTGCGCTTCATCGTGGCCTGTTTAATCCCTTCACGCGCTACAATCCGGGGAGACACACACGCGCTGCAGACGGTCACGTCGTCAGTTTTTTTTTCTCCCCGCATCAACGTTGCCGAGGTAACGGGGCCCCCATTGGTTTGCGAGGCCCTACGCAAAGTGCGTAGTGTGCGTATTGGGTGAACCGGTACTGGATTAAAGTGCTCGTTCCATGCAGAGAAAACCGGACTTTTTCTTTTGTTGCTGTTAGCATGTTAGCCGCTAATTACGAGCCAAAAATAGCACAATACCAGAAGTTTGTTTACTACGGTTCAGAGATCAGAGGCTGTGAAGGTAACAGAAAGACCACAGTTGAGCCTTTGTCTTGTTTCGCTGCAGTGCCTCGCTACTTTTTGGGGTTTTTTAAAAATATTTTAAACACATTATTTAGGCTCAGGGGGCTCTGGCTCCAGTTCGCGGATTTGATTTTCGCGTGGGGGCGCCGGGCCCCATTAACTGTGAAAAAGAAGGGATCACTGTAATATCGACGCTGGTATTGATATTGAATTATATTGATATTGAATTATACTCGTGTAAAAAGATAAAAAGATCGATACCCAAGCTTTTTTTTCCTCTCCCACAACACTAAGAATTCATTGAAGTCTGTGTCTGACACACTGTCACTGTGTCCTCCCCTCTCGTCTCGTCTTGTCTTTTGACGTTGCATCATCACGTGGCTCAGCAGTGTTGGCCAAACAAGCATGCAGGTAGACTCAGTCTGGCCCCTCCCCCCAGGCCCGCCCACTTAGAAAAAACATTAAGAACAGAACAGTTCAACTCCAATCATTACATAAAAATTTTAATTGTGAAAATAAAGTATTTTGCTGTCACCTATAAAGTTTGCCGAAATGTTATCCTAGGTTTTAGCAAAATAATCCAGACAAAAATCAAGCCAAAAGGTCAGCAGTTTCATGATAGATCAAGCTTAATATTAAAAAGTATCGATATTGGTATCGGTATCGGCAATACTGGCCCTGTATTTACTTGGTATCGGCTCGATACCAAAATTCCCAGTATTGCCCACCTCTAGTTCATATGGACAATTGTGAACGGCGCACTTTTAAAGTTCACGCAGGGTCAAAACCGTGTCAGGTTTCCAGCGAACCCCATTTAAAATACACCACAAATGAGCCTGATATGTATCTGAGGAAATCAATCAAACATGGCAACACGGCTGTCGCTTCTGTCGCGCTAACAATTACGTCATCAAATGTTTAAAACAAGCATGCAGGAAGATGAAAGCTGCCTCTAAATATTAAAATGGGGGAAAAAAAAAAATTTGCACCTTAAGGACCTGTTTTTGTCTTATAATAAAGACCATTTGGCAGCAAGTTTTTCCTCATATTTTCAATATAGTGTAGAGAGAAGCTGAAAGGGAAATGACAGTTTTACAGGTTGTCCCTTTAATGCTAATGTGAACCCTGGTTGGATAAAGAATCTGAATTAGACACATAGTTTTTGACAGATAAAATGGATAAAATAATTGCTGTTTGTGGTTGTATAGTATATCGGCAGTGGTAATAATTTTGACAAATAATTGCTTTCAGCAACATTGAAAAAGAATTAAAAAATGAACTATTTAGTTCACTTTTTGAAACGGTGAACCTTTGTTCCAAATTTTGAATATGAACTATGAACTAGTTAGTTTTTAATTTCTGTGAACTATGAACTGAACTAGTTCATGTGGAAAGTGAACTTGTCCAACACTGGTGGTGGGTTAGTTCAACCTTCTCCAAGGCCTTCGACTGAGTAGCGAATGAGTTCAGGTCATGCACGGTCCTTCATTTCCTTTATTTCAGTCACATATTCGCGCGCCATCCGCTCAGTCTCACGGAGACGGTGGGTTTTTATGAGCCGTCTTTTTGGGCTTAACGTCAGCTTCTTCTAGTATTTCCTCACTCACGCCATTATTGAGCCGCTTTGTTCAGGACCTCAGCGTCTAAAGAGCGAAAGATGTCAGAGACTCCTCAGCGTTGCTTCGAAGACAGGAGGTGAAATAAGGAAATGCCAGTCATTGTGGAAAGAAATGAACGAGAGGAAATTGCATCAGAACATAAGCAGAGTCATTTACACGGAGCACAGTTTCAGTTTGCTGTGTTCTTGTCAGGTCCTGACGGTTTTCTCCAGAAAACAAGACGATACTGCTGATGTAGTCCAGATTGAACCAAGCAAGGCCTTTATACACAGTATGATGAGATTTAAAGAGCAGCTTTGTAACTGTGCACACACAGTCAACACAATAGAAAGTCTCAGCGATAAACAACACAATAAAAAAAAACAACTGAGCTAGCTTATGTCAGGTGGTGCGGTGCTCAGTGCAAATACGTGACCAGGCCGACCAGGAGAGGCCTGCAGAGACGTGGACGCCGAGAAACTTTGAAAGGACTCAACTCGCTCTACACGTTCACCAATTAAAGGGGCTCTGTCCCGCCTGAAGTCCAGGATGAGTCCCTTGGTCTTGGTGGTGTTCAGTGCCTCGTTGTTTGATTCCCCGTTTCCCCCTGAAATCAGCCCCACCACCGTTGGGGCTTTGACAACGACGCTGTCTGGGTGGGCGGGACTGCAGTCGGGCTTGTAGAGGAAGTAGAGCAGTGGGCCCAACACACAGCCCTGAGGAGCCCCAGTTTCACCAGACCAGGTGGGTGGTGGGGGCCCCAGGCTGACGTAGCTCCCCTGTTGTTCCAGCTGAGTGGAGTGAATAGCAACGGCTATGGCTATGTGGATCTGTTAGTCCGATATGTAAACTGGTGCCGGTCCAGGCTGTGATGTGTCTCAAATCCAGCTTCTCAAAGCCCTTGGTGAGTGCTACGGGGCGGAGATGCTGGTTGTGGGTGTCTTTTTAGGGATCGGGATGATTGCGGCAAAGCGGGAAAGCAGGGCAGAGAGAGCGGGGAAGACGAAAGGATCGGTATTTAAATGAAGCAGTTATCTGAACACTCATCGCTGCTGTTGGGGGCGTGAGAGCTTCGTTCATGCAGCTTTTCTGAGAAACAAGTGTTGTGGGGGTTGAGATTGTAGCTGATAACTCCAGTCTGCACTTAATGTCACACTTTTGATTATCATTTAAGATGACAGGAAGAAAAAAAGGCCTCTAACTAGTTTGTAAAAGGAGAAAAGCCGTGTCCTGTACAAACTTGAATTATAGCAGTTACCTTACGTGAACAGCATTTTCTATTTTTAGAATGTAGCTCAGCAGACAGAAACTGGCAAGACATGTGGTTTGAAATCATATTACACAGCATCTTAGCTTGGCATTGCCGGAGAAAAGATTAAAATATATCAAACTTCCTTCCTTCCTTTCCTCTACCCCCACTTCTCATTCTCAGTTTCAACATTTGAGCTGTTTGTCACAAGTTTTTCTTGACACTGGGTGATTTTCCCTCTTTAAAAAAAAAGAGTATTTTAGAATAGAAATGAAATATTAACTGTATTTCTCAGTCCCTGTCTGAAAGAAATGAATCTAGTCATTTTAAAAGTGTGTAAAATCTCAAAGCTGGAAGCTGATAACGCAGGAGGAGTTGCATTTTTTCAAACAGTATGAAGTAAGACTGTGTCTGCTGGAGCCTTATCTTAGATTCAGGATGACAGACTGGAAACGAGCAGCTGCTCAGGATTGTCACATCTGGTTCTGACACAGTTTGGAAAAAAAGTCATTAAATTTTACATTTGTAGAAGAATATAGAGGTCAGTCAAAAACACAGCAGTGGTATTCCAGGTCCTCCAGGCCGGTAATGTGGAAGTCCTGCATTCTTGATTGTTTTGATAAATGTGCTTCTGTGCTGCATAACATGCATGTCTTTGGACATGCATGTTAGTTTAAATGGTGGTTAAATTGCCCGTAGGAGTGATTGTATGTGTGCATGGTTGTTCGTCTATACAGTCATGGAAAAAATTATTAGACCACCATTTTTCTTCACTTTCTTGTTCATTTTAATACCTGGTACCACTAAACGTCATCATGTGACTAAAACAGATAGAAAAGAAAACACTGAATGCATAAAAGCAGTGTTTTTGGCAGTACAACGCCATAGCTATTGATGTAAAAACTTAAGTGATTTAGGTTATAATCAAGAAAACCATGGAAAATGGTAAGATATCAGCTCTTAAATAAAACTCTTATGAGCAATCTTTGTGGTTATCGTTATGTTTGTCCAAACAAATGTACCTTTAGTTGTACCAGGCATTAAAATGAACAAGAAACTGAAGAAAACAAGGGGAATCTAATATTTTTTTCCATGACTGTATGTGTATTTTATATGAACTGGGTTAAATGTTAAATTTTACTTGATGCAACTCATATGATGTATCAGCCACTCTTCACAGTATTTATTAACATGTATCTTAAAAAGAAAGAAAGTAATTAGCCAGTATTAAAACCATAAACGTATCAACAACATTATGTTTTGCTACTTTATGATTCTGACTTATAAAGACAGAAACTCTGCCTTTATGAAATCAGAATCTGTGAAGATGGCTGCAAACTGGAAACAGGATGAAATCAATAGAGTCATCAGAGACAGTGAGAGATGAATGCAGCTGCAAAAGAGACGAGGCTCAAACGATAATCAAGCTGTGGAAAAAGTACCACCAGCTTTGGGACCATAGCGGTGGGAGGTCCAGAACCCGTCTGGACTGGCTGTGTCTAGAACAGACACCATCTACGTCTTCCTCCTGCAGCAGCAGATACGCTACAAACACCAGCAGAGACTGGAAAGCTGGAACCAGCAGAGCTGATTGTGTGTGTGTCCCAGTGGAAGAACCAAGTAGAGTTTATTCAGAACTGTGCTGGACTTGTTGCTGGTTGTAGATCACTAAGATGAAAGAGACATGAAGACACCATGAAGCTTTGTGAAAAGATGCAGTCAGGAGGAAACACTCAGGGATCATTGTGAATCTCCATGATGTCTTGATACTGCAGCTTGAGTGAAAACAGGAACAGAAATGAAAGAAACTATTTCTGTGTCCTAACCGACTGCTCTGGAGTTGCTGGAGCTCTGCTCAGTGGAGTTCAGGTTCACTGCAAGGACTTCTTAAAGTGATAATGTTGACTGACTTCCTGCTGCCAAAGTGTCATTTTTCCTTCAAGTGATTTCTGCTAAAGGAGGGTCTATAAGCTACTGAATCAATAGTTTTCCACACACTGATTCTACAGTTTGTAATGTGTCATGTTTCATAACGTATTCAAGGTTGGAGTTACCTCATTTCTGCCTGATTCGTTGATGCGTTATTCTTTGTCCCGATCCCGATTCTTTACCTTGATCTTGATTTGTTGCTTTGATCCTGATTCTTTACCTTGATCCTGATTCGTTCCCTTGATCCTGATTCTTGGCCTTGATCCTGATTCTTGGCCTTGATCCTGATTCGTTATGTTGATCCTGATTCTTTACTTTGATCCTGATTCGTTCCCTTGATCCTGATTCTTGACCTTGATCCTGATTCTTGGCCTTGATCCTGATTTGTTATGTTGATCCTGATTCTTTACCTTGATCCTGATTCGTTCCCTTGATTCTGATTATTGACCTTGATCCTGATTCTTGGCCTTGATCCTGATTGTTGGCCTTGATCCTGATTGTTGGCCTTGATCCTCATTCTTTATTTTGATCCTGATTCATTGTCTTGATCTTGATTCCTTACCTTCATCCTGATTCGTTCCGTTGATCCCTGTTCTTTGACCTGATCCTGATTCTTCACCTTGATCCTGACTTATTACCTTGATCCTGATTCTTTATTTTGATCCTGATTTGTTCCCTTGATCCTGAATCATTACCTTTATCCTGATTCATTCCCTTGTTTGTTATTCTTTGTCCTGATCCTGATTCTTTACCTTGATCCTGATTCTTTACCTTGATCTTTCCCTTGATCCTGATTCTTGACCTTGATCCTGATTCTTTATGTTGATCCTGATTCATTGTCTTGATCATGATTTGTTGCCTTGATCCTGATTCTTTACCTTGATCCTGATTCGTTCCCTTGATCCCGATTCTTGACCTTGATCCTGATTCTTTATGTTGATCCTGATTCATTGCCCTGATCCTGATTTGTTGCCTTGATCCTGATTCTTTATGTTGATCCTGATTCATTGCCCTGATCCTAATCTATTGCCTTGATCCTGATTCTTTTTTTGATCCTGATTTGTTCCCTTGATCCTGAATCATTACCTTTATCCTGATTCATTCCCTTGTTCGTTATTCTTTGTCGTGATCCTGATTCTTTACCTTGATCCTGATTCGTTCCCTTGATCCTGATTCTTGACCTTGATCCTGATTCTTGGCCTTGATCCTGATTCTTGGCCTTGATCCTGATTCTTTACCTTGATCCTGATTCATTCTCTTGATCCTGATTCTTGACCTTGATCCTGATTCTTGGCCTTGATCCTGATTCGTTATGTTGATCCTGATTCTTTACCTTGATCCTGATTAGTTCCCTTGATCCTGATTATTGACCTTGATCCTGATTCTTGGCCTTGATCCTGATTGTTGGCCTTGATCCTGATTCTTGGCCTTGATCCTGATTCTTTATTTTGATCCTGATTCATTGTCTTGATCTTGATTCCTTACCTTTATCCTGATTCGTTCCATTGATCCCTGTTCTTTGACCCGATCCTGATTCTTCACCTTGATCCTGACTTATTACCTTGATCCTGATTCATTGTCTTGATCCTGATTCATTGCCTTGATCCTGATTTGTTGCCTTGATTCTGAATCATTACCTTTATCCTGATTCATTCCCTTGTTTGTTATTCTTTGTCCTGATCCTGATTCTTGACCTTGATCCTGATTCTTGGCCTTGATCCTGATTCTTTATCTTGATCCTGATTCGTTGCCTGACTGTCTTGATTAAGACATTTGTAAACTTTTACACCAGAGACTGGTGCATTGTGGGTCCACTTCCTGAGTTGTTCATTTTAAGAGCTGATAAGGATCAGACTTTATATAGATATATAATGTCCAGACATATAAAATCTTATATCTGAAAGAGGATGTTTTCTGTCTGTCACATGACTGTGTGGCTTGAGAGAGATGCAGGAGGATTTTGTCAAATTAGTTTCACAGTGGAAAATTGATGACTTTTTGGTTTCCACATCACAGGAAAGATGCCTCTTTGAAATCCCTCAATGACTTCCTTCCCTTTCTCTAATATTTACTGTGAATTAAATTGAAAACTAAATAAAAAGAGGAAGTAGTGATTCAAAATAAGCCAAAGTTTCAGCAGGATGGCTGGGTCATGTGCCATCCTCATCATGACTCTGTCCTGCAGCGCATCAGCACTCTTTCCTCTAGAAAGACCCCGTCACCCACCAGAAGCTCCGTCCTGCTCATCGTAGCCCTGATGGACAGGATGTGAGGAAAGCATGGTCAATGTCTTCATGTGTGTTCAGCAACAACCAGAAGTGAAGGAAATAGTGGCTGTGGAGGGTTTTAACTGTGTGGATGTAGTCAGCATGACACGTAGATGAGTCTCCTTCAGAGCAACAACACCGACCACATCAGCAACGCCGCTGATAAATTAAACTGTTTCATAGACTGATATGTCAGTAAACATAAAACTATATTTATTCAGTCACCATGGTAACTACTGTCATGTACGTGTTGGCCACTGAATGACGTTTATTCTACGTATCTACCTTGAATCTGGAGCTTTTTAAACATGTAAAATCTCTGCAGGTTACACGTGTTTACGTGAAGTAGCAGGACGGAGCTGAACTTCAGTGATGTTTCACTGATCTTCTGGTAATGACTGGATGTTAAACGTGTGAAAGACGAGAGTCAGAACGTCTCGGCTTCATACTCAGCTGCTGCCTCCTCGGTGGTGTTTGTTGGTGGGTTGTAGGAGGTGGTTCAGCGGTGGAGCCAGATCCAGTCTTGGTCCATTTCTAGAGCGTGAAGTTCACGTCCAAACTGTGCTGAATTCAGGGGAGCAGTAGATGGTAAGAGTCCAGACGATCTATTTGATGATGAAGCCGGCTGTTTATAACTAACATTCTTCAGTGTTCTTGGAGGTTTTGCATTTTCAGAAAGTCAGCATTTGGCAAAAATACAGCTTGAATTAGCAGCACTTGCTCCCAAAATAAACAAATAAAACTGGGAGACAAACAAAATGAGCTGAAAACTCAAAAGAATGTGATCATATCTATTTATGTGCAAATGTGTTCTGGATGCTGCGACTGAAATCCTTCGTCCAGAGGGCCCGATCTTCCGCCAGATCTCCTATAGCCGCTATTCAGGGATAGCGGGTTGCGGGAAGAACGCAATTCCACCTTGCTAAACCCGCTATTCCACCTGCGCTACCCGCTACATTATGCATAGGAGTGGTTAGGGTGTTACACCTGTTAAACCAATCAGTGCGTCAGCAGCCATTGCCTTTAAGAGCAGGTTGCGCTACCTGCTAACCGCTATGGAGCGTCTTTTCATCCAGATCGGAGCAGCTCTCGTGTGCAGCTTGTCTGGGACTTTATTGTAGAGCTTCCTCCTCTTCCTTCCTCCTCCTCCTCTGATACATAGAAATATTTTTACACAGACAATTCCTATCAGCTACCTGAAAGTCCCAGATAGTCGGTGTCCTCCCAGTAAACACACTCTGGTCGTCTATGGTTTAACTGGCGATCAAGCCGTTTAAGACGATCTCTGCTATTTTCTCAGGGGTTCAACTGAGGCCAAATCACGCTTTTTATTCAAGAGTTAATTCGAGAGGTGGAGCCGTTTGTGCACGTCCACATGTGACCAGGTGGACACACATTGATGCCATTTGGACGCGCCAACGTGCGGGTTGCGATCGCAAGATACGGAGTTTGCAGAAAGGGCAAAAGACACGCCCACTGCCACACCTACAATGTGAGTAAGGGAGTCGGCATAACAGGTAGCGGCTTTAGGGAGCGGAAGATTGCATTAGCGGTTAGCGGAGGTTCCTAAACTCGCAATTTGCAGGTAATGGCTAGTGGGAAGTGTACGATCAAAGCCTTGGTCTCAGCGTGCAGAGGGAAGGAGTCGTCATTTAAAATCTGCGTCACCATCAGCTGTCTGCTGGGATTCTGCTTGAACATTTAACTATCTGGTTCAAGGAAAGAAGTGGGATCAAACCGTGACACTGAAGAAGAAGATTCAATCAGATCACAGAAGAGTAATCCAACAAAGTTTTCCAGGAGCCATCAGGTGAAAGAGCATGAAACGTTTATTAAGTTAAAGGAAGAACCGCAGAAGCAAAACTTGTGAAAGGAGTTTCACTTTCTGAAATAAGAGAAATTCCCCCAAAAAGCCAGAAGTCACAGAACTGAGAGGCTAAAATAGTAAAAATCAGTGTCCTGGATGACCAACCCCGTCAGTCGTCAGATGAACTCTTGGAGTCACTGTTGGCTGGTTCTGAAATCCATCTCTGAAACCGGTCTTCCCAGACTGTTTGAGACTGAACATGTGATACGTGCTAACATATTAAATCTCAGTCTGTTTCAAAGTAGATTCAGATCCTAAACCAGATAAACATAATTAGTTTCTTCAGTCGAGGCCCCAAAACTCTGGAACAACCAGCCGAGGACACCAGGTCAGCTGACTCTGTGTCATCTTTTAAAAGCATTTTTTCTATCCGAGAGCTTTTTATTGATATACAGTTTGTGTCTTTTCTTCTACTTTCACTTCTACGTTTGCTGCTGATGATTTGGTTTGTTCTGCTGTTTTTATTGACTGTTGAAGCACAGAAGTTTCTGTAGACTTTGTAGATTTTAATTACCACAAACCAAAGTTCTTGTTTGTGAATTTAGCCTCCTAAATCAGATCTCGATAGTTTGGGGATAAATTAAACACATTTTTAATTATGTCAACGCTGTGTCGGCTGATTTTAATGTGCTACACACCGCTGCTCCTGGACTCAGAGCATTTAGACTTTTTCCAGCATTTTCAAGCTTTAAATTTTTAGGTTTTGAAAAGGCGGCGAAGCGCCTGCTGTGAAATCTAAAAACTGCCCGCAGATTCAGATCTTCCTGTGTTCACTGTTGATGTCGTCTCTGCTGTTTGTCGTCTGAGAACCAGCAGAAGAAAAGAGCAGCTGCTGAATCATTTTGATATTTGCAGTGGAAACCTGCTGGAATGACTCAGCGTTCATTCATTAATGAGGTTTCTTTTAAAACGCAGGTTTAAAAGAAACCAGGGTTTATCCTGTAACAGTGTTTTACAAATTCCAGTGAAATAACCTCAAACCTCCTGAACTAAATATGAGCAAGTAACTATTTAGAGCTGATGTTCAGATCATGTTCTCTCTGATTGGTTCTTCCTGCAGGTCTGTGATGAATCTGTGAGACTCTGTCTCCCCCTGCTGGTGGAAATTAGAAGGATGCTGAAATTAAATTAATCTTAAATTAAACCACAGTAGAGGAGGCAGCTAAAAACAATGAAGTCTGTGCTGCATGAGTAGGTTGTCTCTGACACACACCAGAAAGATTGAAATCTTTTTAAGGACGTGGTAGAAAAACCCATCCAGACCACATCCAGCTGCAGGAGCAACAACCTGTAACCACGGTGACAGCAGCTGTCGTTTGTCACAGTTGTATCGCCATCAAGTGGTGAAAACAGGTCAACCAGTCTTTTTTTTATTAAAAGGAGAGATGGAGATGTTATGGCAGCAGTTTGTCCATCCTTGATTACTTTCATCACCTCCTCTCCTCACATCCTCCTCCCTCCCACCTGACATGTAAATGTGAATGAAGGACGTTTTAGCTCCTGATCAATCATTTTAAATTAGCATCAACATCACTGGTGGCCTAGCAGCCTCATCCGTTCATGTTACAGCTGAGTTTCGTTTCACTCTTGCAGCTGAGCTTCAGCAGCTTCATAACAGCTGACTTATTTACTTTAATCCAGTTCAAACTGAGGCACTTTGTTGACAGCAGTTATTCTAGATTCTAACACATGTTGGATCTGTTTGGTTTTTTTTCTCTATAAAACATCCACATTCCCATAACTACAGCAGCGTGCGCCCACGCTGTACCCAGGTATGCAGCAAATGCAGTGCTGTAAAGCAAAATGTATCTCCTTTCTATCATATAACCACCTCTGCATTCAACTATTGATTATAAAAGTTGAGGACAGTCGTCTGAGAGACATCTGCCCATCAGGCAGGTACCAGTTCTGCAGTAATTTACATCCCAAAGTTAAATAAAATGATCACGTCCAGACAGAGGGAACATCAAGGGTCAGATTACCTCCGCTTAACCCAAAACTACATTGAATCTGAAAAAACTGCGTTAATGTTTAATTTGTCCTCTCTAGGCTCCTGTAGTAGCAGGCTGCACCTTACTGTGGGACTGGACCACAGAACCTCATCACCTCCTTATTCTACTGTTCATAAAACAGTGGAAACCAGAACAGAAATATTTATGCTTTGGTTCCAAAAGTCATGTTAAATTAAGAAGAAACCAAAATGATTAGCCTTTGTCACTTAATAAGAGGAAACAATATCTGATGGTATATCCTGATTATGTTGATCAGGGGTTCTTTCAATGGAGACCCGGGCTCTGAGAGGAGCTCAGAGCTGGTTTACCTGTTTATTTCAACTGCATGGTGACGTCTCTTCTTAAGACACACGTGTCAAACACAAGGCCAGCGGGCCAAATGTGGCTCGCCACTTCATTTTATGTGGTCCTCGAGAGCTTGTGTATTATTGTCTTAAATTTTAAACCAATATTTTAAGACTCAAAATACTCTTATACTGTTTTAAAACACATATTCACAATCAAACTACGTCTCCCATAATGCATTTCGTCATTACCCACAATGATAACGGTTCATCAAGATGATTTCAGAACTGATGGACTTAACAAACTAACCCCAAAAGGTCCAAAAAAAGGAAAAAATGATGCTCAATGGTTGATGCTCAAAAAAATGGATGTTATGAGGCGGTGTCAGTCGCGAAAGATTATAATCTACCTCAGCATTTTGACAGCAAACAGGGAGCTAAGTGTGCTAAATTTAGCCTACAAGAAAAACAAAGAATCGCAGCAGAATTAAAAGGCAGATTGTAGTTGCAGCAAAAAGTGTTCAGAAAAGTTACCGCCAAAAATGATGCAGCATTTATTTTTTTTAGCTTGTTTTATTGAGGCTGAGTCGTGGTCCTGCAAGTCCTTTCAGGTCCAGGTGTTGACTGGCAGCTCAGGTGAGGTTTGAAACTGCAGTTAACAGCTTTGACCAACTCAATTTTAAGCACATTTTAAGTCAAGGAAACTTAAAGGGGGCGTTAACATTGAGGAACATTTTACTGTGTAAAGCTTAATAAACAAAGCAATCATTTGTCAAAAATGTTTGACATTTTTAACATTTTAACTTTGGAATATATTTTTATAATCTTCAGTGTCATAAAACTAAACATCCGCATCAGTGGACACATTTGCTGCACCTGCCGACTGCTTCGCTGTCAGAGTTGAGTCTGAAGGAAACGTGACACTGAATCAGACACCGTCCATGGAAAAAAAACACAGCACTTCCTCCCAGTCTGAGACCATTTCATATTTATTTCTGGCTCCAAGGTTACAAAGAACAGCTTACATTACCGTGACTACAAATTCACTATCAAAAAAATAAGTTATATAGATATATATATATATATTTTTTTAAACTGAAAAAATAAAATAAATTTTAAATAAATCCTCTGTGTAAAAGCAATAAATAGAAAGTCAGCAGATAATGCTCGCAGTTGTTGCTTTTCTTCTCGGGTCTTGAAGGAGTTTGACTCTCACTGCGACAAGATGGAAGGACACTCCAGTTGTCCCTGCAGGAAGAGACCAGAAGAGACAGAACAGGAAACGTGATGAGACGCGTTTACGACATTCCGCAATTCCTCGCAGTTCCTCAATTTGCTGTTGCATAAATTGTTGCTTTGCATTCAGTCAAGCCGTTTTGTACCACATTTACCTGTTTTAGATAAAAGTACGAGAGTTGAAAAAAAGTACTTCACCTAAGTTTATATGGAAATACGACAATTTAGCATTGCATGTACGATCAAAAGTCCTGCATTAAAAGTTCCTGTGAAACAGCTCGTGTGAGAATATATATGTTTGCAGAAAGAATCGTGGAATTATTTGCGTGAAAGAAGCATTTTGATGTTGTTGTTATTCGCTGTGAAGCAGCTCTAACTACTTTGTAAGCTGTTTGATAAGTGCTGCAGATGTGCAGGAGTCATGTTGCAGATGTGCAGGAGTGGAGGTAAAAAAAAAAAAAAAGTATCAGAAATGCAAACTTCTGATATATAAGTTTAATGCATTTCAGTCTATAACTGTGCTTTGGTTGGTTTAAGTCTTTGCAGGAAGCAAATTAAACCACTACATTTCTTTTGTGAAACTCTTGGAGTTTCGTTTGAAAGAATTTCAAAGAGCTGCAGTTCTTCAAAGACAGGTAGAGTTTCAAATTCAGCACCGTTTGAAAAATTAACAAACACTCAGGAGCAAATTCAGATTATAAAAACTATGATTTTATTCTAGACGGAGCAGTTTACTGGTCAGCGTCTGACGATGAAAAGCCCTGAAGTTTATCTGAAGTTCATCTTTCTGATCGGATACATGACTGCGTTATGATCACTATCTCACTAACGTTCGAGAAACAAAATGGACAAGTAATTGTAAAGACTGTGAAGCCTACGTAAAGTGGGGAAGACAGAAACTTCACAGAAAGTTTAACCATATAGCTAAACAATAGACAATTTACAACTGGATGGTGATCATAACAGTCACATGACCTTCGCCCAGAAGAGGTCAACATGTCAGGTGTAGCAACAGTCTCATTTTTCTATACAGTCATGGAAAAAATTATTAGACCACCATTTTTTCTTCACTTTCTTGTTCATTTTAATATCTGGTACCACTAAACGTCATCATGTGACTAAAACAGACAGAAAAGAAAACACTGAATGCATAAAAGCAGTGTTTTTGGCAGTACAACGCCATAGCTATTGATGTAAAAACTTAAGTGATTTAGGTTCTAATCAAGAAAACCATAGAAAATGGTAAGATATCAGCTCCTAAATAAAACTCTTAGGAGCAATCTTTGTGGTTATCGTTATGTTTGTCCAAACAAATGTACCTTTAGTTGTACCAGGCATTAAAATGAACAAGAAACTGAAGAAAACAAGGGTGGTCATTTTGTTTTTTGTTTTTTTTTAAGAATACTTGTATGTGAAGCAGGTTCGTGCCAGCGTGACGGCTTTGATGCATCTTATGCTCACCGTCTTTAACATGTTTATGAGCCACCTTGACTTTGGATTGATGCAGTAAATTTTCCCCTCCTCGGTTTTGATCCTAAGAGCAGAGAAACAAGACAGATTGACGTTTTCACCCCATAATCAGACTCCTTAAACTTCAGACCACGATGATAGTTAACACTGGTGATGCCTAAATGACGACAGTCTTGAGAGCTGTGTGGATGGCGTGATGCTTACACGAAGGCGCGGAAGTTGCAGTCCGGACGCGGCTCCTGTTTGAAGCACTGCGCGATTGTCTTGGGTTGTTTTCTGTTGGAGCTTCTGCAGCATGGTAATCCTATAGAAAGATGGTTGGACTCGGCTTCACCACACACAGACAAGAGGAGAGAGGAAGATGCCATCAGCTGGAATATTATGACCTGTGTTTTTCACTTCAACACGATCAGATGAAAATAGCTCAAAACTGAACAAAAATCAGCTCATACATCCACCACCAATCAATCCTGCATCTTTTTTTTTTTTACTCTGTTCTCAAATCATATATTAAAGGCACTCTATGTAGATTTTTTTGAATGTATTTAAGCTTTATTTATCCAGGTAAATCGATTGAGAGCCAGTTCTCATTTACACTGACAACCTGGTCAAGCATGAAACACAAAAAAAATACACCTGCAGTTGGACAAAGTGTCATTAAAAGATGTGCTCATGTCATACAAAGTGGTGTAGCTACATAAAGTGGCTTTAAACTTGTTAGTATAGACTTCTTCTCTGAAAATGGTATGACATAAAACCGTTTTCCTCTAAGACAGTTAAACTTATGATACTTGCAGGCACCTTGCATTTCTTGAATTATCGCATCTACTGAAAGTTATTCCCGTGAATATTCCTCTGAGCGGGAACTGACGTCCACGTGGAATTCAGATATCTGAGACGGAGAGCTCCCGCCGGGTTGGGCCTTACCTTCCGCTACGAAGAGCAGCATCATGGCGGCGAGGCCGAGCAGACACATCCAACGGCTGACGGAGACACTTGTCCACATGTTCGAAGGCTGTAGGGCACCGACAATGACTCTGGAGGAGGTTGTGAACTGCTCCGGCTCCCAGACTGTATTGAATGACCCGCGGTGACATGTCCTTTTATACCGGAGCTGAGTGCAAGAAAAAGAGGAACTATGTTGGATTATACGGAAAATGCTTCTGAGACTGACGAGACGAAGACTCATAGATACTCAGAAGGATGTGGAGTTCACTTGTTATGTCCATATATGTTTATGTCATGTTCAGTGTCTTCTTCATGACTTGATTTGTCACTTCACACCGTAGCTCATATTCGTAAGTGTAAGAATATGTTTCACAAGGAGATCTGCAAGCAGCTTAGTACGATTATGGCAAATTAAAATTGTTCTCAGATGAATTTTCACCTATGTTTAGATTTTTTGTGAAAAGACAGATAAACTATATTGAATTGGACTTATTATTACCTTTGATTGTTTTATCTGTAAAGTGAATTGGAGTTATACAAGTAGACTCACTTGAGCTTTGTTGAATGAGTCAATGAAACTTCAATGTTTGGCCCTATCATCGTTCATATCCGTAGTTTCCTTTCGGCCCATGTTTGGCTTTGACTGACAGCTCTGACTCAAGGTGAGTGTGCCTGGCTAAACTTGGCCACGCGTCCATCAGACGTGGCCCAATGCTTAATCTTCTTTGGGCCTTTGGGCCACGCCTGGGCCCAGCACACATGCAAATAACACGAAAATAACCCAAGTTTGGTCCTACTCATGAGCTCTGGGACACGTCAGGCCCACGTCAGCGATGCAAGCATGTGACTGAGAGGAGTGATTCTTTTCTGATGATGTTATGAGTCTCTAATTCTGGCCCACATGGATTAAGGTTCCACCTGGCGGGGCCTTTGCAACACCTTCTTTCTTTTTTTTATTTTTTTATTTCCAGCCATTCAGATGTAAATTTGCTGGCGTGTGTTGCATCAGTTTCCTACAGCGTGACCGCCCCCAGGTCCTGTAATGCACAGCAAACCCAAATCATCGCCCCTCCACCACCGTGCTTGACAGTTTATACGAGGTGTGACATGCTGTTTTTTTTTTTGTTTGTTCGCTTTGCTTGTTTATTATTGTGGAGTCATACGTTGTGACCAAACATTTCCTCTTCCTCCTATTCCTGGTTGTGAATAATCTTTCTATATGTAGAAGAATGATGGACTCCAGATTGATTGTAAAAGACCTGGTCACCCTTCCCAGCATGCCTGGCAGCAGCAGATGCTTCTCTAAGATCACTGCTGATGCCCATACTTTCCCTGGCGCTGGGTTATAACACACGCCTGAACGTTTCAGACCTGAAAACCGCAGAAACTTCTGCTTTTATAGAAGTGCTCGCTCACTAACGATCACTTCGTCGAGTGCATTTGATCCAAACTGCTGCTCACCCTCTGAATTCACATCCACAGTGACGAGGTACTTGGCTGTTCACCTCTGTATTTTTCCCGACCATTAATTAATTAAATAGATAATAGAATTAAATAGATAATATAAATCAATAATAAATTGTAGTGTCTGATATAAATATGATATTTATATGATATGTATCTGATATTTACATGATATTTACCTCTTTATATGAAGTTTAAGCACAACTCTGTAACAGCGCTTTAACAGCTAAAAAGGCCTGGCAGTCTAGGCCTTATTTCTAAAAGTCCACTGGGTTCAGTTCACTGGGTTCTGTCCAGTCCAATGTAAGGATGTTTTTCAAGGATGTTTCCCAGCACGTACAGCTTTTGGAAGGTCCCTAAATTAAGAGAAAAATGAGTACATCCTGTGATTGGGGTCTTATCGGAGACACCAGATGTTCGTTGTCAACAGGACAAACCTGTCAAGTTATTGCTAAAGAAAAGTGTGATTTACACCATACATGTTTGTAATTAGATCTGGATATGGGTATAAAGTAGTGTCTCTTGGCATACGTTCTTTGTTCTTCCATCAATTCGAATCTGTGAAGAACTAGACCTGATCAGTCTGTTTAAAAGCCTCTTTTTTGCAAATAAACTTTATATGCATTTAAAGACAGCTTTGGAGCCAAGTCCATTTTTTCATCACACTAAGAAAGAAGAAGACAGAAGACTTAAAAACACCTCTCCGGCAGAAAACTACAGTTTTGGCGTCACGAACAGGATTTGAACCTGTGCGGGGAAACCCCAAAATCAATGCTGCTCAACTGATCTTCAGACCTGAAGAGGACGAGGTGCGCTCTCATTTTGTTTGACTGCAGAGTTTGACTTCTCGTCACTGTTTTTTGTTTTTGGTTTTTTTCCATCATTAGAAAATACAGTCAAACTTTAAGATTGTTTATTTAGTATCAGATAATTACACTTGTAAAATGTCCAATAGAGCATGTGTATACAGTGATCCCTTGCCGATTTGCGCTTTAACTTCCGCGGATTTAGTTATTCGCAGATTTTTCAGAAATATAAGATATAATAAAAAATTCCAGAAACATCACAGGATGTTGTGCACGTTCTCTCACAGCCAAGAAATGCTGTGAGCCAGCCTGGCCCCTTTAAGAAGGTGACCTTATGGGTAATGGAGTGTGTGTGTCGTGGGACGGCAGAACTAAAACGGGGTTAGATGAAAAGTGTAGTGAGCATCAACAGCAGCCCAGCGTGTATAGATTTACATTCTCTGTTAACCTACAGGAGCCCAACAATACAACCTGTGTGATGTTACAAGTTCCTGCAGTGCCAGAATAACTAGACTTTTTCTTTTGTTGTTGTTAGCGTACGAGCCAAAAATAGCACAATACCAGCAGTTTCTTTACTACGGTTCAGAGACCAGAGGCTGTGAAGGTAACAGAAAGACCACAGTTGAGCCTTTGTCTTGTTTCACTGCAGTGCCTCACTACTTTTTTGCGGTTTTAAACCATATTTTAAACACATTATTTAGGCTGGGGGGGGCAGTCCCTATTAACCACGAAAAATGAGGGATCACTGTATAACTTTGAAATAGGGTGATACTGATGCTGAGTCAAATAAAGGGATTTGAACAGAATCTTTAAAAAAGCTCAAGATTTGGCGCTTATATATTCTTTATCCTCAGCATACTTTAATAAGATCAAAATATTTATGTACATCTTTAAAGCACCTTAAAACCACAGTTATTGGAGCTATCGCACACAAAGTATGATGTATACTCCTCTTAGTAATCAGACCTCATAGTTTGTGCTCTGATGACCTGATTAACATGCGACTCCTTATCTTTTAGAAGACATGTCATTGAACAGCTCAAAGTTTTTTTTTGGTTTTTTTATGTTCAGCGCTGCGTGACAAATAGATGGGGAATCACCCAAGACTGTGACCTCTGAGACTGACTGGTGTATTTCTGACATCTACTGTTACTATAATAGACCTCATAAACTTCCTGACAAACACTGAAAACCATGAATGGCGAATGACTCACGCGTGTGGAACGTATGTGCGCTTGCAAAACTGCGCTCTTTTTCCACATCAACCAGACTTCATCAGGAGACTGAGCCGGTGGCTGTGAAAGCCTATTTATTATATGTGCTGGTGAAACCTTTTGTTACATTTTTATGTTTTATGGTTTTATTTTTCTTGATAGGATATCAGCTCCTCATTGGTTATTGGAGTCTGGGTGGACTGCATGAAGAACATGCACAAAATCAAATTCAATTCAGTTTTTGTGTATAAATGCCAATTGTCTCTAGGTGCTTTACAGAGACTCAGAGCATGACCCCACGAGCAAATATCATTAACTAAAATTTAGGGCTTGGCAAGTTAATGCATTATTATCGCGTTAACTCATTCATTTATTAACGCCGACATTTATTTTATCGCGCGTTAACGCATGTTGCTTACATGCTTTTGTTTTGAAAAGTCTGTTACTGGCTGCTGCGAAACCGGAAGAGAATTG
The DNA here is from genome assembly GCA_018398805.1 of Hirundichthys speculiger. NCBI lineage: Eukaryota > Metazoa > Chordata > Actinopteri > Beloniformes > Exocoetidae > Hirundichthys > Hirundichthys speculiger. The sequence continues at coordinate 1,955,073 of JAGFBZ010000328.1, read as the reverse complement.
GCAGATGAACATGTGGAAAAGCTAAAACAGACATAGAGAACGGTAAAAATCTGTGAACTTTACAGTTCGGGTAGCAACTCAGGTAGCAATATTAACAACTCAGTCTGAAAAAAAATTCTGGACTGCAACAACTCTTTCTCGTCATTCCTCCATGTTCCATCAGATCTGCTCCATGTGTTCACTCTCCTGCTGTTCTCTAGCTGGTTACTGCAGTGCAGCTCCATCTAGTGGCACAGATGTGTTATAACAACAGAAAGTCTAGTCCTCGATTATAAAACAACCCCCATTTTTGAGAGTATTACTTCTAGATTAAAATATTGTCCTATATTCGGGTCAATACGGCAGTTTGATCAAGGACTTATTCAACAGCAGATGGGTGTCCTGCAATGCTGGAAATTAGCATCAGAAAATTTTCTGTTCTCGTCAGGATCTGAGGAGAAAAAGACTGATGTCAGACGCAGAGCTGGAGAGTCTTTGGTTCATTTATATATGAGCTGAGTTTTCATTCAGATTTACACAATATTGCAAATATTATAGTATGTGATTCCAGCGCCGCCTTGATACCTGAACTGCTGCACAAAGACATTTCAGGGTCACGTAAACCGAACAATTAAATATAAAAACAAATTTAGTCCTGTGGCCTGTTTTCTAAAATTGAAATACAAAAAAACAGGCTTTTTTTTTTTTTTCTGTGTTAGTGACTTTTTATTTTGTTTTCGTTTTTTAATCTGTTTTTTTTTTTTTTTTGAATTTTTGATTGACAATTGAAAATGGAAAAAACAAATGATACACGGATCAGGGAAATCATGCGATTAATCGCGATTAAAAATTTTAATCGTTGCCCAGCCTTACTAAAATTATAACATTAAATCCAAATCAAGGATAATGGAAAGTAAAAGAACTCCCTAGGCGGGAGAAAATAACTTTTAAGCCAAACAGTGGCAAGGAAAAACTACACTTTAAGAGGAAGAAACCTTGATCAGGACCTGGATCATATTGGGGGGACCTTCCTGATGAAGACCAGCTGGGTAAAGAAAGAAAAAGAGAGGAGAGACAGGACAGAGAGAGGATGGAGTACAGAGAGAGGAGAGCACACAAATGACTGAATGAAATGACTCTATAAACAGATGCAGGTAGCAGCACTGAGGTGAGATGGTCAGAGGACTAGATCACCGGTCACCACGCCAGCCAACACCCTGAACACACCTGCACACACAGGTGGAGGTAAACGCTGGGATGGACAGAGGAGGGAACTGCAAGTCAGCATGAAACTCAGGAAACTCTGGCCTGCAAACATACAGAAAGAAAAGAGAAAAAAATGGCCGTCGCAATTGAGCTGTCGTCCAAGCGATGGTGTCAGTTTATTAACGCTGTTCCAGTTTCATCTTTAAATGTGTCCTGAGTGATCAGATCTGAGTCCGTGTGTTCAGCATTAGCCATTTGTGATCAGATCAAACGTCCTCGGATGCATTTTAATACCAGGTCTCAACAGGGATCAGTCAGTCTGATCAGTTAACTGTTGCACTTCCAGTCAAACTATAAGCCAACATATATTCACATCCCATTTACGTATGTACAAGCTGCTTAAAACTGGATCAAGAAGTGGAGAAAGTAGAAACCCTAAACCTTTGATGGGTTTATTAATCTGAGCTCTGGCCTTGTCGCAGGAGAGGCTCTCTGAGTAAGTCTACTGCTAAAAAAAAAAAAAAAGAAACATTTTCATCTTTAATGTGACTCACTGTGACGGAGCGGAAAGCCTCTGCTGATCAGCAATCACCGAAACAAACAAAAGAGGATGAACAGGAAGATTAGAGCCTGGAAACATTATTAGCACGCTTGCATCACACATTCCTCAGCGGTGTGTCTTTGTGTGGGTGTTGGACTGCAGCTATTTTTAATGATCAGATAACGCCGTCATATTTCCACTGTGAAACATGTCTTTACATGTTTTCGTCTTATTTGTTCAGCCTGTTTTAGCTCAAGCAGCAGCTTGGAGCATTTTTAAGTTACTTCGATACACACATGGCCCAACTGCCGCTGCTGCAACCATCGGCATCGAAAACAGCATCTGGAGAAGACATGAAGATGCCTGCTGGGCTTCGGCAGTTTAAAAAAAAAATCTATTTTAGGCATAAGATACCTAATTTAGACGGATCTATCCATCAGTCAACCCAAGCACATTAAGAGAAGCCAGTTAAAGTGGTTAAAACTACTATTACTATTAATAGTATCAGTATTACTATTATTCAGATATTATTAATCACAGTATAGTCGTGTTATCTCTGTAATAAAATTATATAAAAAGCTTTTAGTGAATATATAGAAACTGTAAGTGCTTAAAAACCCAAATAACCCTACTCTCACTATGTTTTCTTCAACAATGCCATTTAAAATGCAGCAGAATTAATGAAACTGAAGTTTCCTTCTTCTTTTTGTTTCCACCGAAAAGAAAAAAAAAGACGTGAAACTTCCTTATGTAAGTCCTAAGAATCATGAAATCGTGTACGGTTGACTGTGTGGAGTATAATTAACTCATTGGCTGCCACTGATGCAATGACCTTGAGCATTTTCATTGAAATTGATGTCAATGGCAGCCAATTATGACCATAATTTGACATTTGATAAGTCATAAGTTTGGTGAAAACTGTTACTATGTGTGAGTCAAAAGTGAATCCATGAATGTTGGTTAAAACGGTAGTTGGACTGTGACACACTGTTAGTGTTATTGTGATTTAACTACCAACAGTTATTAGAGAGGCAAACTCTCTTACCTGATATTTATCAGTTTGTTGATAACTTTATAGATGTCTGTATTCTATTGTACATTACTGTAAGCAGTGTGTGTATTTATTATTTGACCAGTTTAAAATCAGTATAAACAACATGAAAGCATGAATCTATCCTGCCTTTTATTGATGGTCCCTGGATTTGCTCTACCACGGTCACCAGCCCTCAATCCAGTAAAGCACCTTTGGTGGAACAGGAGGTTCGCATGATGGATGTGCAGCCGACGAAACTGCAGCAACTGTGTGAAGCTACCATGTCAACATGTTTCCAACACATTATTGAATCTTTGCCACGAAGAATTGAGGCAGTTCTGAAGGAAAAAAAGGGGTCTAACTCAGTTTTACCAAGGCATAGCTAATAAAGTGGCTGGTGTGTGTGTATATTCTGTATATATTATATATAGTGTCCTATAGTGATAGTTGAAGTAGTCACAGCAATAGAGACACCCACTCATTCTGTTTAAAGTAATGTTCCAGGTTAGTAAGGCTTTATGAACATAATACAAATTTACATAAAAATAACTAAAATAATATTTCATATATATTTTATTTACATTTGGTAAATTCTCAAGTGTATATATATATATATATATATATATATATATATATATATATATATATATATATATATATATATATATATTTACACACACACACACATTACCTACATTTAAAGCATTTTTCATATACATTTCCCTAGTTCTAGCAAAAATGAATAAGGAAAAATAAAATACTTTAAATGTAGAAAGTGCTTTTTTTTAAAAAAAAAAAAAAAGAAGAAGAAATATAAGTAATATATATTAAATGCAAATAAATTTGCATTCAGAAATTTTTTTTTTTTTATTGCAAGAATACAACAAAATTATATACAAACAACGTGGCTTACATGCAATTGTATATTTTTCTAGGAACCTGTGCAAATACAGAAAAGGAAAAGAGAGACTTAAGTTTGAATATATAAAAACAAAACGAAAAAAACTGTAAAATAAATTAATAATGAACAAAAGTTAGCAAGGGCTTATTTTGTAAATTATATTTTTCGAATTAAACTAAAAAGTTTCATTGCTTTTTTGTTCTTCATTAACTTAAGGGCTTTGGTGAAATACAGGAAATCATTATGAAAGGCATTAAAATTGGGTCTAATTTTCATATATTTACATTTATGTATAAAGAATTTACAGAGAATGACAATGTTATTAATTAGGAAACCCTTTCTCCATATTAAACCATTTTCTCTTTTTTTTCCCCCATTCCTTTTTCTTTTTTTAATCAACAGCTTTAGTTTTGTTCTCGCGAGACATGAGCAACAGCGCCCTCTAGTTGGTGTGTGGAGAAGGAAGCGGGAGGTCTGAGGAATACACCGCGGCTAACGATAGCAACGTACACAAATAGGGGAATAATTTATTACCGGCCTTCAGAGACGCTCTGGGTGTCCGCGAAAAGCTGCACGAGGTCTTAATTTTCGGCTAAATCGTCCGTTCCCCCGCTGCATTCCCACCGGGGCGAGCGCAGACACCGAAATACCCCCGCTAATCCCGTGAAGTGGGCAGCGGCCTGCTTTCGTAGCCGGCTTCCCGGGGCACCCGAAGCGGCTTGCGTCATCAGGCGAGCCCGGTGCTTGCGTTCACTTGTTTTTCTTTTCGCCGACACAGCCACAGGAGAATTAAAATTATTTTTGTTTAAGTGACAGAGGTCTGTCTTCCACCGGACCCCCATCGACGCGCAGCCACCAGCGTTTTGTCGCTGAAAAAGGAGCATTTCAAACCGGAGCGGCCTGTTTTGTTTTCGAGCCGCCATGAATCTCTGCGAACAATAACACAACCATATCGAGCCTGCCGGGGCTGCACCGAAACAGGATCCGAGGGTGCCTCGGCGTGGGATAATTAATGCATTGTGTAATACCAGTTCTGGACGGACGCGAAGGACGGGGACGAGCATGCATATGGACTATGGAAGTATCTCCGGGAACCCGCTGCAAACCTGCATGAATTTAGGAGCTGCTGCCAGTTAACTGGGCGAAATCACCCCCGTAAGAGACGGATGCACGGTCGATCTCATTTTCGACGTACTTTAAATCTCTGATCACTCTGAAAACCAGCACAACACACGGAAGGATGGATTGGATATGACCGGGGATGAATAACCCGTTTAAACTGCAACATATGTGGGATTTACAGACGGGGAACTGAGGCCACCACATCCATCTATGCCATCTTCAAAGCCTCCGGACTCCCTTGACAGAAACAGTAATTTCGCCTCACGGGACGCGGGAGTTGCGGGTCTGCCGCCGGCTCGATCGCTTAGTCTGTTTGTGATACTGGTGTTTTAACGTATTCATTCGTCTTAACCGGACCGGATCGGAGCCCCCGGGGCCAACCCAGCTGAGATGAACCCGGTGAACGCGACCTCTCTGTACGTGTCTGCGAGCCGGTCGGTGCTGCAGTGCGACCCCCGAGATCACCGGGCCCTGGCGGAGCTCTGCCGGCTGCTGCCGTTCTTCCGCCAGTCCCTGTCCTGCCTGGTCTGCGGTAAGAGCCCGGGATTCATGCGGGTTTCTATTGTCGTGTAATGATACCCCCGCACGGGAGCGTGTTTTGAGGGGAGGACCGAGCGAACGTGCGCTGTTGTCAGCTGTAATCACAGTTGGGAGCGAGCCTCCAGTAATGCTTCATTCAAGTGCCGTCGGAATTATGAGCATCGATTTTAGTAGCCGAGACTGTGTGGAAGAAAACAAACTGAAATCGTGGAAGAATGACAATTTTAGAAGATAATCTTACTTAGTAGGCTGCATCATCAAAATATTACACTGATATTAAGAAATAAAAAAATATACCATGTCGTCCTGCGAGTGAGAGGATATTTCTGGGATATAGCTGCTTCATACAGCTGCTAATAAATACTTGATAGACATACATCTTAAAAGCATATATAATAAATAGACTGCACCAAGAACACACATTAAAATAAATTGCAATCCAGAACAAAACCATTTAGTTATTTTAATTTTTTAAAAGGAATCTGATAAATAATGAGCATAAATGAGGTAGCAGTTCTTAAAACCCCAAGAATAACAAAAGCCAAAACCGTAAATGAGATTTAAAAGTTTAAATATCCATTCATACATGAGATAGAGATGTTTGCAATTAATAATAATTGCGTTTGGGGTTATGAGAGCCAGGTTCATTCATTAAAGAGACTGGAAATGTCACATTAAAACAACAGGACTGGAGGTGCCTTAGACCTTTGTGCTAAAATCGCCTTATAATGAAAAGCTGTTAACAAAGACTGGATTGTAATGAGTTCGCATTAGGAAACCAAACAAAAAAAAAAAACTTTAATTAAGATAAGTAAGATCCAATTATTGAATAATCAGTGAAAGTAATTTAAAATATTGTGTATTGTTTCCAGTCTAAACTGAGTTTTCCACTGCTTTTTAGTAAGGTTTGCTTATATTTTTAATACATACCACCACCACTTCAAAGACCCAAGATAAAAATATCAAGATCATGTTTATGAATAAGATCTAATTAGACAGAAATTGTGGACAACAGAGAGTTGGAATTATTATGAGGGTCCTTGACACGCATTGCATCCTCTTTGATGTGACGTTCATTCAGGGGAATATATCTATTCCCTGAGAGGTCTTGGTCATTTATGATCTTTACCCTGATCGCTCTTGTTCATTTTCAGATTATAAATCACAAACAAGTCGTACATTTCCTTTTTTTTTTTTTTTTTTTTTTTTTTTTTTTTCATCATGCCCGTCCAGTTGATCTGCGTTAATGAGGTGTAATGCGCCGATTCCGAAGCACAGTGAACGCATCGTAACTTTCAGCTACACCCATCATGACACACCCCCCTCTGTGAGCTGTTTGGCAGGATCAGGGCTTCTCTGTTAATGATGTTTAATGACGCTCCTGGCACGCGCTGCATATAAATCACCTCGCGTGTTTCCTTCCCTTGTCCTCATACTCAAATTAACCAAAAATTAAAAAAAGAAAATGTCCAAAAATGTAAGATGGCTGGAGTAAAGCTAAAGGAAGCTAAATCATTTGCAGTGTTTGCTTTGATGTTGATGAATTATAATGCAAAAAATTGAAAATGAAAAAGCCTTGAAGACACCTTTGATCCTTCTTCTTTGCATTACATTTAAATAAGCTTAATTTTTGAATTTATTTAGGCTCTGCTCATTCTTGCAACAGAAGTTGCTTTTTTTCCCTCAATACAATGGAAGCAAAGGTTGAGGTTTTGCAGGTTATCAATAAATGTATGGATACGTGGAGTTTTTATATTCTATTTTTAAATATTTACAGTACATTAAAGGTTCTAAATGTGGCATGGTGAATTTAGGATGGCTGAAAGTCTTCACCACACTTCCAGATATCCTCCATTTCTAGTTTATAAATAATATATCAATACGAAAGCAAGGCATGCATTACGTTAAATATAGACTTGCTGTGGCGATGTGGGATTTTTCAGTCGGGAAGTGAAGTGTGAATGTGTGGTAGGGGTGGTTGTGTCCTATGAATGGACCCTCATCCTTTTTTTTTTTTTCTTTTTTCAACATCTGCAGCTGCACTTTTTAGAAGCCAGTGTTGCTAAGGAAGCTCGTCAAAGAGCAGCTGTCGCTCCGGTCTGGCCGGCCGCCGAGCACTGCTCATGTTTACAAAATACATGCGACTTCAGGAGGCCGTCGAAACACAGCCGGGGAGAAGCCAGCGTTCAGCGAATCACGAGTTTAAAGCCTGAACCGTAAATTATCGGATCACGGCTTTCCTCGGATACCCAACGAGGCGTAATTGTAGGTTGGGCGAGGATTTTATTGCCCTGCATCTGTTGCTGTTTCTTGATCCCGTTAAAGGTGTTAATGAGTGTGAGCTGTTCGTTCCCTGTCGTATGTAGGGGTGTGAAAAAAAAAAACGATTTGGCAATATATCGCGATTTTCGGCCACCCAATATAATATCGATTTTCCAGCTCCTAATGTCAATTTTTTTAGGAAAATTCATGTATTAGACGCATTGTGAATACTCAAATGTGCAAAAACACTAATAATAAACAATAAATAGCTTGTTTTGAAGCAAATAGTTTTGACTTACTGTGATATCGTGATAATATCGTATCGTGACCCAAATATCATGATACATATCGTATTGCGAGGTCCTTGCCAATACTCACCCCTAGTCGTATGTGACATATATTTATTAGGGCTGGGCAACGATTAAAATTTTTAATCGCGATTAATCCCATGATTCCCTTGATTAATCACGATTAATCGCATTGTATACGCAAAATCAAATAATAAATTCAAAAGTAGTGTAAAGGTCACTTTTATTTAAATGTTCTGCTGCCATATGAACTAAAGCGACATAACATTTGTTGTTCTTTAAACACTTTTAACATCAGCACTTGTCAGTAACACATATTTAGTGTAAATCTCAACTTTAAAAAATTTAAAATAAAATAAAGCTTATTGCCACTGCCAGGGCATTAATGTCATCCTGTTTTTATTAAAAAAAAAAAAAAAAATACAAACAAAATCCAACAAAATGATTGTGGCTCAGCACAATCAGAACATTAAATCAGGTCAATTTCTGAGGTAACAGCAGAAACTTTTAACGGGGAGTTCAACTTGTCAGTTGTTACAAATAACCTTGTTTCTGTTGAATCCTCCGTCTGGGAGAACTTTAAAATGAAAATGTCCATGTTAAAGTTCAGTAACTTTATCCAATCCGTGTATCATTCATTCTTTCCATTTTCAATTGTCAATCAAAAAAATAAGAAAAATAAAAAGTGACATTTTATTACGTTTTTTGTTTTTTAATCTAACACAAACAAAATGAAAAAAAATCCTGTTTTTTTTTTTTATATTTCAATTTTAGACTTGGATCAAAAATACGAAATGAAAAAACGGGCCACAGAACTGATTTTTTTTTTTTTTTTATAATCGACTTTCTGTTGTCATTACACATCTGTGCCACTAGATGGAGCCGCACTGCAGTAACCAGCTAGAGAACAGCAGGACAGTGAACACATGGAGCAGATCTGATGGAACATGGAGGAATGACGCCAAAGTTTTGTTGCAGTCCAGAATTTTTTTTTTTTTTCAGACAGAATTGTTAATATTGCTACCTGAGTTGCTACCTGAACTGTAAAGTTCACAGATTTTTACCGTTCTCCATGTCTGTTTTAGCTTTTCCGCATGTTTACCTGCCAATTATCTTCCTTCTCCACAGCAGCCAGTAACAGATTTTTCAAAACAAAAGCATGTGAGCAACATGCGTTAACACGCGATAAAATAAATTTTGCCGTTAATAAATTAATGAGTTAATGCAATATTAACGCACAGCCCTAATATTTATATTTCCCTCTCTCCTCTCATGTCCAGGCAACCTGCTGCAGGACCCCATCGCTCCCACCAACTCATCATGTCAGCATTACGTCTGTCGGGGCTGCAAAGGTCAGAGGATGCAGCTGAAGCCCTCCTGCAGCTGGTGTAAGGACTACACTCGCTTCGAGGAGAACCGGCAGCTCTCTCTGCTCGTCCGCTGTTACAGGAAGCTCTGTCTCTACATCATCCAGTCGCCGCTGGCTCCGCACGTAGCTAGCGCCGCCAGCGACTCTCCGGACCTCCAGGCCATCCTCAACGAGGGCCTCACGTTGGCCGAGAGCGAACCGGAGTCGGAGGTCGTTTCCGATCCGGTCGCGCCGTCACAGACCGGGTCCGCCTCGGAGACGGTGCAGTCCGGCGACGGTCCGCCCACAGCAGAGGTCAAAGGTGGGGAGCAGAGCCCCATGACCGTTAACGGACTCCACGATTGCAACGGTCTCATTGGTTCAGACACGCTGCAACCCATCACCATAGAGACGGGCGGATGCATCGCAAAGCAAGAGGGCTTCTCAGAGGAGATCCCGGTATGTGTGAGCGTCACGGGGAGCGGGGAGGCGGGGCTTTGTGACATAAGTACTTTTGGCGAAGACCTCAAACATGGAGGGGGGCCTTTGTTGTTGAGTGTCGAGGAGGTTCTCAGGACTCTGGAGACGGACGCCGACCCCGACACCACGTCTGAACCCAACACCCAGCCAGACTATCACCCCTCCGCACCGCAGTCGGGTCTAAACGGGTCGCACTGCCCACCTGGTCCCGACTCCTCCCGCCTCAACCCTCCTCTTCCCCCCGAGAAGACCCCGCGTCCCCTCCAGCCTCACCCGCAGCCCTCCCTGCAGCCCCCCCTTCAGCCCAGCATCGTCATCCCCCGCGTACCCGTCCGGTGTCACCGCAAACGCTCCCGCTTCAGAAAGCGACAGCGAGAAGGTGCAGCCGCTCCCCATTTCCAGCCTTCTACGAGGGCCCACCGTAGGTGCCATCAGCTCCCCCCACCACCCCAGCCCAGGTGCCACCACAAAACACGAGCCCAAGTTCCCCGCAGCCACGCCCCACCCCCACCTAGCGACGGTGCCTAACGGCGGCCCGCCGAAGGTCGGCAAGACGGTATTCGTCCCCAACAAGGCGCTGAAAAAGACTATGGAGCACCACGGCGCCGCCAAGAAAGCTTACACCAAGGCCAGGCAAGGGACCCCCAAGCCCCGCGCACAGCCCCGTGACAGAGTACCCCCGCACCCCCACGCTCACCCTCTGACACACCCCCCCAGCCCCTCAAAGCCACTCTACAAGAAGCCCGTGGAGAAGAAGGGCTGCAAGTGTGGCCGAGCCACGCAGAACCCCTCAGTGTTGACCTGTAGGGGGCAGCGTTGCCCCTGCTACTCCAACCGCAAGGTGAGAGCAGAAGTTACAACACTAGACATGTTTTCATTACAGTTTTTTGTTTAATGTTTCAGAAATGTCGATGAAATGCAACTCTGAAATCACCGTGTTTTCCACTAACGTGCCTGTTAGACTCTGAAGTCGTGTTTTCTCCTCCTGTAATCCCAGTATCATCGGTCGTCTGTAGTTGGACGGCAGTGGTGTAGGGTCTCCGTCGTCCAGGTCACGGTGGAGCCAGCCACAGTTTACAGTTTCACAAAAAAAGCAGTGGATTTAAAACTTTGACTTGTGCAACTTTTGAGGAGTTATGTGGGAAAATAACCGCTTTGGTTGCATCTGCTACATCAGCCATTCCCAAACTTCAGAATACTATGGACCAAATTTGAAATGTGAAAAATCTCCGCGGCCACCCAAACCTTTAATCACAACTGTGATCAACATACAGGATTAGAAGCTATGGTCCGATAATAATGTAAGGGCTCAACAACTAAGGTGACACTTGTCATATTAAGTTAAGATGATAGTTAGGGGTAGTGCTGGGCGATATGGAAAAAATCATATATCACGATAACGATATATATCACGATATACCATAATAAAGTATGTTTTCAGTTATTCTCTGAAAAGTGTCGACAAAAATTTAATTGCTTACTTTTCAACTTTATTTTGAAAGGACATTTAGCTGAACTGTCACAAACATATATTTTAGTGCAGCAAAAACAGGTAGGTACAGAGGTACAGTAGCTTTCGCATTTTTTTTAAAAGTGCACAACAGTTTCTGAGAGGAAAAACACATTTTTGCACTGAAGTTCAGCTATAAAAAATAAACACAAATTATTTTTCAACTTTCTGAAATCTGTAACCTTGTAGTGCAAAGTTTGCAAACCAATATAAAGTGTCTAAAGTAAACATCAGGGTTGAAGAGAACTCTGTTAAAGGCATTAACCATGAATAAAAGTGCAAACATAAAAGGCTACTTTGTAGAAGTAGATATGATTCTATCAAATTTATCATAGCAGGTTATTTAATTACATATTTGCTTTAATAATTGATAAAATTAGGTTAGGAAACAATAGAAGAGAAATGGCACGATACACACTTTTCTATCGTCCCCACGATATATATCGTCATATTGCCCTGCACTAGTTAGGGGTGTGAAAAAAAAATCGATTTGGCAATATATCGCGATTTTCGGCCGCCCAATGGTTACTTAAATGTGCTAAAACACTAATGATAAACAATAAATAGGTTGTTTTCAAGCAAATAGTTTTGACTCAATTTGTCCTCTGAATGATCAATATCATCTGATGAACATATACAGCAACTTGATTTTTCATCTCTACTTTTAATTTTGATATTAACTGGGTAGAATATCGCAATATATTGTGATATCGCAATATCGTGATAATATCGTATCTTGACCCAAGTATTATGATGACAAATTGTATTGCGAGGTCCTTGCCAATACTCACCCCTAATGACAGTAGAATAACACTTAACTGGTTTGTTTTATTACTTCATGTTTTTTTTAAATCATGTCATGAATATTTAACAGTAATTAAAAACGGTCGAGGATTTAAAACATTTTTGTTTAATTTTAATGACCTCTCAAGGCCCACTTGCAGTACCACGACGGCCCACCAGGGGGCCGTGGCCCACACTTTGGGAATCACTGTGCTACATCATCTGCAAGGGAAAGTGTGACTCTTTTTGGTGCTTCGTGTTACCTGTTTCAGCAAAAAAATATGTTTTTGTTCTTGCCTAAAAACTTTTAAAGCGTATTTATTAGGGCTGGGCAAGTTAACGCGTTATTATCGCATTAACTCATCAATTTATTAACGCCGACATTTATTTTGTCGCGCGATAACGCATGTTGCTCACATGCTTTTGTGTTGAAAAGTCTGTTACTGGCTGCTGCGGAACCCGAACCAGGTAAACATGCGGAAAAGCTAAAACAGACATGGAGAACGGTAAAAATCAGTGAACTTTACAGTTCAGGTAAGCAACTCAGGTAGAAATATTAACAATTCTGTCTGGAAAAAAAAAAAATTCTGTACTGCAACAAAACTTTGTCGTCATTCCTCCATTTATCCATCAGATCTGCTCCATGTGTTCACTGTCCTGCTGTTCTCTAGCTGGTTACTGCAGTGCGGCTCCATCTAGTGGCACAGATGTGTAATGACAACTTAGATTAAAAAAAACAAAAAAAACGTAAAAAAATGTCACTTTTTATTTTTATTTTATTTTTTTGATTGACAATTGATTGAAAATGGAAAGAATGATTGATGCACGGATTGATAAAGTTACTGAACTTTCACATGGACATTTTCATTTTAAAGTTCTCCCAGAAGGAGGATTTGACAGAAACAAATTACCTGTATTAATGTTCTGATTGTGCTGAGCCACAATCATTTTGTTGGATTTTGTTTGTAGACGTTTTTTTTTTATTTTTTTATAAAAACAGGATGACATTAATGTCCTGGCAGTGGCATTAAGCTTTATTTTATTTTACATTTTTTTTAAAGATGAGATTTACACTAAATATGTGTTGCTGACAAGTGCTGATGTTAAAAGTGTTCATAGTTATTATGGCAGCAGAACATTTAAATAAAAGTGCATTTTACACTACTTTTGAATTCATTATTTGATTTTGAGTATACAATGTGATTAATCAGGGAAATAATGCAATTAATCGTGATTAAAAAAAATTTGAATCGTTGCCCAGCCCTAGTATTTATGTTTGTAAATTTCAGTCTGGGTTTGAAATAAATATCAACGCCTCTTTAAGTGGTTTAATGTAGCGTCTCTTGACTGATGCAGCTTTTATAAAGTCGTTGTTCACGCATGTTTATCACGTTGTTCCCAGGCGTGTCTGGACTGCATCTGCCGCGGCTGCCAGAACTCCTACATGGCCAACGGAGAGAAGAAGCTGGAGGCCTTCGCCGTGCCGGAGAAGGCCCTGGAGCAGACCCGGCTCACGCTGGGCATCAACCTCACCAGTATCACCGCGGCGGCCCTCCGCAGCCCCGCCACCAGCTCCCCGGGCAGCGCCCTCCTCAACGTCACCACGGCCTCGGGGGCGCCCGTCACGGCCGCCTTCCTGTCGGGGGCGGGGCACGACAGCCGGGGGTTTGACGATTCACTGGAGATGCGGTTCGACTGCTGAGGTCCCGCCCCCCCCCTCCTCGCGTTCAAGTCGCCACACACATTCCCCCGCCCTCCCGCTCTCTGGGGGCGCCATCATCAGGTCGTGCCAGAAACCTGCGGCGGGCGGAGCCAGAACGAGGCAGCTACAGTGACGGGCGGTAGCAAGGGGGGAGGCGTCGCCCGAAACTGCACCATGCTTGTGGTCTTGCAGAGAAGAAGAAGAAGAAGGAGGAGGAGGAAGAGATGTAGCGTTACTGTATGTGCAGAGATTTCATTTCAGTGGGAATAGTTTCCTTTGTTTTCTTCTCTACTATGGATAACGTGTAGAGCATGTTGTGTAGCTACGTCAGGAGGGTCGACCCACGTCACGCCTCCGTGCGAGTGTGCGCGCGTGTGCATGTGAGTGTGTATGTGTGAGGGTAAAGGTTTGCTGTCAGCAGGAGTGGAGACATCATCATCATCATCATCGTCATCAGAGAATGGTGTAATTTATATAAAAAGACGTTTTTTTGTACACGGACGTATCAGATTTCCATTCACGAAGACATTTTATGACGTATTTTATAAGTTCCATTCAAACCAACAGAAGCCGATGCAGGAAGCAAATCTGCATTCAACCAGATTATTTTCACACAGCTGAGAAGTAGATGGTATTTTGTCAGCCAGAAATTAAACATTATTCAAACCTAAACTAAGATAAAAAAAAAAAAAGTTTCTTATATGTTCAGCTGAAGAACCGGGATGTGAATTTTTTAACTCCACCAGCCAAGGTTTGATTCTGCCTGTTGAATGTTTATACTCTGTGAGCCCTCGTCAGACTACCAAATATTATTCTCAGATGTTGTTGTATACAAAAAAAAAAATATTGTATTTAACCAGTGAAATTGTGAATTTTGAAGTCAAAGCAACTGTTGTGGCTGGAGGACAACTAAGCTTCTATCTCTGGTTTGCTGTTTCATAAGTTTAAAGAGTTAGCCGTCATCCGTGTGTCTGTGTAAACTAAGCACTTTCTCACACCGGCCACACGCAGCGTACGCCAACCATTTTTCTTTTCTGCTGTTTGGTGTGTTAAAAACTCTGGTTGATTGCAGACGCTGTGCGCTGTTTTCTCACAAGTTTTAGGTTTCTGGAAGCTACACACATGCTGCTAAATTCTACAAAGAAGGAGAGCGTTCTCCTTCTCAGTTTAAAATCATTTGCATTAACAGCATTTGCAGTATTTTCTTTTCTTTTTTTTTTTTTTTTTTTTTGTTCTCATCGTATAGCTTCCTAGTTCTGGGAGCCAGTTTCACCTACTGTCGTCTGTCCCGTTTTATTTGCTGTCATCTTCTTAGTGTTCATTTCTGGTGTCTCCAAACTGTTGTTTGTCCTCCCTTTGGGCATTTAAATACTTGTAATATAACTGTAACATATTTCCACAAAAAAGAAAGAAAATCAAAAACTTCTCAAGTGTGGTGTGGTTATTCTTTTCCATAATTCATCAGCTGCAGTTCCTAAAACAAACACCAGAGTGCAGTAGAGGACTTGATCTTTCAGTATTCAGTCAAGAGGAGGTGGAAAAGTTTAAAATGTCAAACTGGAAAGTCTTATGTGACCTTTACTGGTTACAGTTTCTTGCCTTTTCTTCCAATGAGAGGAGGAAATGTTGAATTTTGACTTTAATTCCAAATATAAGGTATAATAGACTGGAAGGCATTATTATTGACATTATTGAGTTGATTTTTTTACAACTTTGTTTTTACAGTTACCTTTTTCTTGTCAGCTAAGTATCCCAGTGATCCCAGATGACAAGAACTGTAAAAGAGAAATGTCAATTATACTTACGTGATTGACATAAGACTCCAACTCAAACAAGTTGAAGTTGGGAGAATGTCGACATTTAAATGTTAACCTCATGTTGCATCAGTGGTGAGTGTTTTATTCTTATTTCAGCTTTTTCCTTTAGGGGTCACCAGAGCAGGCCACCAGGTTTCCATCTCATCTTCTCTTCTGCATCTCTATCACACCATCCAACTGCTGTAGCCTCTTTCACTTCATCCAAACACTTCGTCCTACCTGGCAGCTCCGTCTCCAGTCTTCTTCTACTGATCCGTTTACTGTCCCTTCTCTCTTGCTTCGTCTCCCAGACGTCTAACCCTGGCTGCTCGTCTGATGGCCCGTTCTTAATCCAATCCGTCCTCGTAGCTCACAGATAAAATCCAAGCATCTTCAGCTCTGCTTCTTCTCTCTAAGCCAGGAAGAAGGCCTGGTCTCTCTTCTCATATAACCCTTTTCCATTACTGCTACTCTTCTATCAGATTATTCAGCTCTGTTCTCCACCCACATCACTGTGCTTCCACCGATCGTTGGTGCAGTCCCACTTCCACCTGAAACCCCTCAGTTACGGTGCTTCTACTCCCACTACACACCTCACCACTGTCACGCCGCCCAACTTCTTCATGCACCACCACAATCCCTCCTTCAGAAACCTGCCGCCGTCTCTAAGTCAGCAGACATCTCCGTCACCGTTCTCTAAGCGAACGCTGCATCTTTAGAGCTCTTTTTTTGGTCATATATCGTAGCCACTTGTCTTAACCCGACTCCTTGTCTGTGTCATTTATTTGAGGATCAAATGTATAATCAGCTGCTTCTTTTACAGTGCTTTTATTCCACATATTCAAACACATTTATTTACATTCACATTCAGATGTTTTCTGACAATCATTAACAGCCTAATTAGTGCACATTCGTGTCTTGGTTTTTTTTTGTTGTTGTTGTTTTTGCTGCTCAGATGTTCCAGCCTTAAGGAACAAAGAGGACTCTGCAGGTGGTTGTTTCCTGACTAAATGTGAGATAAACTCACCAGTGACCTCAGTCTGAGCTGCTGGGACACGTCTTCAGTGGTGTTCCTGAGGGAACCGGGTGTTTTAAGGTCTCTTTCAGGTGACCCGGACCAGGTTGACTCGTCTCCCAGCAGACACCTTTTCTGCCGCCTCCGTGGTGGACTTGATGGCTTTCCTCCTGGCAGACCCGGTGATGAACCACTGCCCTTCTGCACTGCTCCAGATCCCAGGACTTCGATCCAGACTGATGTCAGCATCACATCTGGCCTCAACGGCGTCGCTGTAACCCGGCCTGGGGGACTTCAGCTGTCTCCCCAGATCCACTGGAACCTTCTAGTCTGACGCCAAGGTAAACAGCCCAGATGCAGGTGCTGATAAAACTGACATCTCTGACATCACAACCGGTTTCTCAATTGTCACACACAGCTCATTTCAAACCACCATCCGTCCACGAAACATCGTGTTTAGGTCCCAACTAACGAGAGGTCTGCATGGTGGGTCGTTGGGTCTCTTTTCAAATCCTGGGAAACTGCTAAAAAGTCGTTCACCGAAATAATTCAATGAGTGGTTCCCGATGTTCAAACATCCTTGTGAAACACAAACTTGGCTGGGCTGAACATTAGTGAAATGGATCACATGGAAGGACAAACACCCAAATTTGATTTAACAGGGTAATTTTGAGAAGATCTGAAAAACACTCGAAGCCCTGTCAAATAATTCACTGATGCGACTGTATAAATATCAGCGACGGTTTTCAGCAAACGAGGAACACATTTCTGCCGGTCGGACGTGGACGATGATATTTTTTTTGTTTTCTTTCCAAGCGTGCTGCATCTGCTGTTGATTCACACATAACACGAATACCGACCGTTCGCTGCAGCGCTTGGAGAAAGCTAGCCAACACGCTGAAAGACTGACTGCGCTCCTGCAGCCAATATCAACACACTATTATGTGGGATTTGTACGCGGCAGTTTTGAAATGTTGCTCCAAAACGGATGAAGCAAGGGACAGAGTTGGTCCTTTTAATCTTTTTATATGTTTTATAACCTATAAAGGCTTTCGCCGTGGCCCGCGTTGGCTGCAGGAAGTGAACCGACGCTTTTAAGTTCATGCTCCAACCCTCATTCTGGTCACGCTACAGAGGAAACATTAAAAGCAGACTCCACACTGGAATCTTACCAGGAAACTAAAACACACAATGAAACGCACAATATGTACATCTTTCAACGCTCGTCCAGAAATACACCCAAAGGACCCCAAAAAAATAAAAACAATACAAAACCTTTATGCTCATAGCTCAGTTCTGACAGTGTAATTTACGTCTAAATTTGTAAATTGCAGTTGCGTTCTGACTCCTCCAGGTGGCAGAAACGAGCACTTTAACTCCACAGCACCCTCCAGTGGAGATTTGCGGCACTGCTAATCTCTGCTAATCATTTTAAGCGTGATGAAGTGGCGCGACGCTTCATCTGTCCTCCAGACCTTTCACGCTCGGGGACGTTGGGACCTACGTGAATGTCTTAGCCGGTTTGGAAATCGGTCTGAAATCAATTAAATACAGAAAATATTTTAAGCGTTCCTTAAAGTTGAAAGAAAGGTTTGCACATCCGTTCTTATATTTGTTGAACCTAGCTAGCTCTCGTACTCGTCCCTTCTCCATCCACAGAACCAGTGTTTCCAAAGTTCTTCCCGGTTAAGTCTCGCTGCCGCAGCAGTTTGGTGTTTTACCAAGCAGACGCTTTGATAATTACAAAAAAATAAAAACCCATTAAAGCACTGGGAGACTTCCTCTGGTTCAAACCGCTGCCTCCGAGCCTTTAGCTGATGAGAAACGCCCCGAAGAAGCTGCTCTTCTCGTCCATGTCCACGGCAGAGGCGTTGGTGACGGTGACGAACAGGCGGTCGCCGGTGCTGAGCGGGAACAGCCCCCCCTGGTGGGCGGAGTGGAGGGAGAAATCCGAGCCCCGGGACCAGCAGGAGGTTCGGCTCGTCTTCATCAGCAAGATGGGGATGGGGTAGGAGCTCATCTGGAGAGAGATGTGAAAGCGAAATTCATCTGCAGTGAACGTTCTGGGCCGAATGCCGAGCATCGACAAAACAAAAAAGGGTGGGGGGGGGGGGGGGGGTTTGCGTTCACAGCTGGTTACGAGCCAGACTCCCCCCCGAGAGTCGCTTTGTTAACAATGAAACCTCCGACTTCAGGCTCACATGTCCCTAATCCGCTAAAGAGCACACCCACTGAGAGACAAACCACTTGGCGATCAGCTGATTGATTAGAAACGCCGTCGGCTCAAACCCAACCCAGAGTTGATTCTCTACGAAATAAAAAAAACAAAAAAACAGCGCCTGGGAATGATTTTGTTTTTTCCGTGGTCTCGCGCTCCAAGATTTGGCCTCTCGGGGAAAGTTATACGTTTCCCAAAAACATCTGTCTCAATTATGAACACAGCAGAGGAAAACAAACAACAACAACAAAAAACCCAAAATACAATGCAGAGCTCAAACTTGCGGGACTCCCAGCATTCAACGAGCCGTGATGTGAACAATTAAGGGGATCTGGAACGACTTTAATCATCTTGAGACTTTTCTTCTCCGACGGCTCGAATCTTCTAAGTGATCTGGGTTTTTTTTTTTAACGAGCAGGCGCTGATTTTACCTTTAAATATTTGTCACGTAAGTAACATTTAAGGATTCCAGATCACCTAACAGATCAGTTTCAGATGGACGCAAGTCAACATCTGGAACACTCGGGAACATTTCATCTGGGAACTCAGAAACTATGAGCCAAAAACGATACTTACATAAAAGTGGATTCCTGTCATTTTTTTTTTTTTTTTTTTTTTTTATGGGCAAATCTTGTTGGCAACTTTTTAATTTCCTGAACACAAGACAGCTAATGTTTCAGTTGAAACAGCTTTTGACTTTTTTTTTTTCGTCAATCTAATGAATCGTGGATGTCTGAGACGCTGCGTTGCAACGTACGCAGTTTCACGGTTTCACGGTTTCACGTCCGTCGCTGTCACACTCAAAAACAAAAACAACACGCGTGTTCAGTTCAGCAGAGAGATTACAAGTGAATATATCACTTATTATTGGCAATATATCGCGATTTTCGCGATTTTCGGCCCTCCAATATAATATCGATTTTTCAGCTCCTAATATCAATTTTTTTTAGGAAAATTGTTTAATTTTCACATTTAAATTGTTTAAAATTTAAATTAGCAAAAACACTAATAATAAAAATAAATAGGTTGTTTTGAAGTCAAATGTCCCTTTATGAGACAGTTGAAACTGATATTTTAACATGATAGAGTTTAAGTGTGTGAAAAAAATCGATCTGGTGATATATCGCGATTTTCAGCTGCCCAATATAATATCGATTTTTTAGCTCCTAATATCGATTTTTTTAGGAAAATACTTAAATGTGCAAAAACACTAATAATAAACAATAAATAGGTTATTTTAAAGCAAATAGTTTCGACTCAATTTGCCCTCTGAATGATCAATATCATCTGATGAACATATACAGCAACTTGATTTTTCATCTCTACTTTTAATTTTGATATTAACTGGGTAGAATATCGCAATATATCGTGATATCGCGATATTGTGATAATAGTGGTCGGGACCCAAGTATCATGGTACATATTGTATTGCGAGGTCCTTGCCAATACTCACCCCTATGGATGGAACGGTTACTGGTATTACGGTAAAGCGTGGTAAAATTTTACGCGATAACGATTACCGTTTATGTTTGACTTCATCTCATTATCGCAGTCCAATTACCAGGATATTTAATATCAGCCTCATTCAAGTCTGCGAGCCACTCGTGACTGTGTCTCGCGTGAATATGTAGCTAGTAACATCGGCATCGTAACGTAATCATGACGGAAAGTGGTGATGGCACGACATTTACCAACCCACTAAAACGATGAAATCCGAGGTCCGGGCATATTTTTATTTTATTTTTTTAAGAATGCAGAGGGACAACTGGTGGAGGACAGTTATCCTGTCTGCAGAACACTTGTTTACATTTTATTGTAATTTGTAGAAGCAACTTGAAGGAGCTAAGGCTAATGCTTCAAGCTACTGAGATGTTTGACCCAGAGTAACCTGGTCGATGCGCTTCGCTAACTCACATTTCGTAAACGTTGCCGTTGCGCGTTGATCAAAAAATGACCAGAACGATGTTCTTCTGGTGCAATTAAAATATTAATTTATTCCATTAACTGATCCGACAACCATAACGCCGGCAGTTAGCGCCACAGCGGTCAAAAACCTTTTGCCCTTCCGGGTCAAACACCTAACCAATAACAGGCAGCTACCTTTATACCTGACCCTCAGGTAACAACACAGCGACACCCACAGACACACAGAGTGAACTACAATTCAGAACAACATATTTGGCTCCTTTACAACTGTTTCTTTATTTGCACATTTATACGTATTTAAGGTTCAGCTTAAAGTCTAAAGTTTTTTTATAAATTTGAACTAATTTTTGTTCCTGATAATTGTTTGCATATTTTGACCTACTATGGTTGTTAAAGTGTTTATTTAAATTTGCACCAGACAAATTAGCTTTGTTCTTGTTATTTATTCTATTCATTTAAAATAAAACCTCTTTCTGTGCCAGTTGTTTGCCCTTTTAATTTAAAAGTTTCATTTTAATAAGATTTTGGCTTCTGATGTTTTAATATGACAAGAAAATCACAAGATTTTGTGAAATTATTTAAATGTATGTGTTTGTATTAAGAATACCGCGATAATATCGTAAACCGTGATAATCTGGTCACTATAATCGCGATATCAGATTTTCTATATCAGGAGATTTAACGCAGTTTTGGGCTGTAACTCACAACAACTACGAGGAGTGGAAACATCCAAAGCGAGACGCGGTGGCGTAGCGAAGGGAAACGGCGGCTTCGACGTGTCGCTGACCTTTTTGTAGACGTACTGCAGCAGGGGCCGCCCCCTGTCCTCCGCCTCCCCGCCGTCCTCGCCCTCCTCCTCCAGGGAGTGGGTGTGTCTGAAGTACGTCTGGGCGTAGATGTAGTAGAGGCCGGGCTGCGGCACCACCAGCTCTCCGTCCACCAGCTGGACGTCCTGGAGGAACGCCAGCCCCTTCTGCCCCTCCCACCATGAGATCTTCTGGCCCTGGACGCGTCGCCCAGCGGAGACCGGTGCTGAAACAGGCGGGAGCGTTCAGATTAACGGATCAGAGGTGAAAGAGACGTCAAGACTGAGACGAGGCTTCCTGAAAATAATCAAACATTCTTTTAAATGAAACCCAAATTGATATTTTAACACGTTAAAAAAAGGAGAAAAAAGAACTGATTGGTGTAAAAGTTTAGAGGTGAAAATGAAAACTGCAGCTGCAGGATAATATTTTATTTCTGCTACAGTTTTAAAAACAACAGATTTGAAACCTTTGGTTTAACTGGAGGCAGCAAATAGTAAAAATCAGCCACCAGTTACCTGAGCTGCTCTTTACAGCACAGGTGGAACAATTTAGTTCTTATTTTCTTCTCATTGAGTCCAGTCCCAGTCCCAGTACCAGTAGTACCAGTACCAATCCAGTCCAGTCCAGTCCCAGTCCCAGTACCAGTACCAATACCAGTCCCAGTAATAGTTCCAGTCTCAGTTCCAGTCCCAGTCCCAGTCCCAGTACCAGTACCAATACCCGTCCCAGTAACAGTCCCAGTCCCAGTCCCAATACCAGTACCAGTACCAGTCCCAGTTCCATCCCCAATACCAGTACCAGTACCAGTCCCAGTTCCATCCCCAATACCAGTACCAGTCTCAGTTCAATTCCTAGTCCCAGTACCAGTTCCAGTCCCACTCCTAGTACCTGTTCCAATACCAGTCCCAGTCCTAATCCCAGTTCCAGTTCCAGTTCCAGTTCCAGTCCCAGTCCCAGGCCCAATACCAGTACCAGTTCCAATACCAGTACCAATCCCAGTCCCAGTCCCCGTCCCAGTCCCAATACTAGTCCAAGCCCCAATACCAGTTCCATTCCCACTCGCAGTTCCAGTCCCAGTCCTAGTTCCAGTACGAATACCAGTACCACTACTGGTACCAGTCCCAGTCCCAGTACCAGTACCATTACTAGTCCAAGTCCCAATACCAGTTCCATTCCCACTCGCAGTCCCAGTCCCAGTCCCAGTACCAGTCCCAGTCCCAGTCCCAGTAGAAAGTCAGAATCCAGTGATTATCTTGGCTCCACCTGCAGCAGTGTTGTGTGTCAGAGAGGTTTGATCCAGTTGGATTTCACTTTTTTCAGGCATTTAAAAATTACATTGTTTGTTGAACTAGTCCTGCGATGGACTGGACCCCTGTCCAGGTGGAGACCTGTCCAGGTGGACCCTGTCCAGGTGGACCCCTGTCCAGGTGGAACCCTGTCCAGGTGGAACCCTGTCCAGGTGGACCCCTGTCCAGGTGGACACCTGTCCAGGTGGACTCCTGTCCAGGAGGACCCCTGTCCAGGTGGAACCCTGTCCAGGTGGACCCCTGTCCAGGTGGAACCCTGTCCAGGTGGAACCCTGTCCAGGTGGACCTCTGTCCAGGCGGACCCCTGCCTTTCACCTGAAGGGAGCTGAGGAGACTCCAGCAGATCCCCGTGAACCCTGCAGAGGATTAAACACGTGTGGATGGATGGATGGATGGATGGATGGATGGATGGATGGATGGATCAATTTTCATCAGACTGATGCATGACTTTGATTTTTTGAGGGGGAGCACATCTATATGTAAACGAGGTGTCGCTGCCACCAGGGGGCAGTCTCAGGAACAGTCACAACAGTTTGAAGTGCTCTCGGTCCTGATGGCGTCTTGGTGAGGTCTGATTACAGAGCAGCTATGACGTAGTCGACATTTACACTCGTCCGTTATTATCTCTGTTGCCCTGTAATTAAACCACCAAACACCAGGTGGCCTCGTAGCTTCTGCTCTGCAGCGGCTGAGCTCCCTTCTGTTTGTTTCCATGGTGCAGCTCAGACGCAGTAACGAGGCAAATAAAGCACGTCTTTATCAGCTGGGGCTGATAAAACCGTCTCCTCCCGCTCAGACGTACTTTCTACCGATCAGCATCTGACCTACTTGTAGCGCCGTCACAGATTACCACGGAGCGTTGGCTCTGAAGTGAAAACAGCCTCCTCGTTGGCTCACATGGAGCCCGGCTGGAGGCACCAGATCAGAGGACTCGAGCCCACGAGGTAAAAGCAAACAACACCTGCTGCAGGGAGGAAAAACTCAGCTGGCGTCCCGGCGGGAAACAGTCAATAAACCACATAGGTTCACCGCACAAAACTAACCAACCAACAGCTGGTCCCACACAAGCGTGACGTCTTCTAACTTTACTAACTCCGCCTTCACGTGAAACTGTCCTTTAGGTGATAATGATCGTCTGCACGTGCAAATATGAGGCGAGTACACTCCTCCTGAGCTTAAAACAGTCATGGCCAAATATAAAATGCCCCACGAATGATTATTTCAATTTCATATGAATTGAAACGCAAAAATTAGATTTTTTGTTTGTTTGTTTGTTTTAAAGGGCGGGATCCTCGTCCAATCACTGTAAAGATTTTAGAGATTCCCGTGGTTGCCGGTTGCGATTAATCACATTGTGTTATTATTAAAATTTTAATCGCGATTAATCGCATGATTTCCCTGATTAATCACGATTAATCGCATTGTATAAAAAGTAGTGTAAAATGCACTTTACTGAAATGTTCTGCTGCCATATAAACTAAAGTGTCCATAACATTTGTTGTTCAAACACTTTTAACATCAGCACTTGTCAGTAACACATATTTAGTGTAAATCTCATCTTAAAAAAATGTAAAATAAAATAAAGCTTATTGCCACTGCCAGGGCTTTAATGTCATCCTGTTTTTTTAAGAAAAATAAAAAGTCTACCAACAAAATCCTGAGCCACAATCAAACAGGTAATTTCTGAGGTAACAGCAGAAACTTTTAACGGGGAGTTCAACTTGTCAGTTGTTACAAATAACCTTGTTTCTGTGAAATCCTCCTTCTGGGAGAACTTTAAAAGAAAAATTTTCATGTTGAAGTTCAGTAATTTTATCAATCCATGTATCATTTGTTCTTTCCATTTTCAACTGTCAATCAAAAATTTTAAAAAAAATTAAAAAGTGACATTTTATTTTGTTTTTATTTTTTAATCTAACACACAAAAAAAGAAAAAATACTTTATATATATATATATATATATATATATATATATATATATATTTCAGTTTTAGACTTAAATCAAAAATACAAATGGAAAAAACAGGCCACGGAACTGAATTTGTTTTTAATATTTAATTGTCCGGTTTATGTGACCCTGAAATGGCTTTGTGTCGCTGGAATCACATACTATAATATTTGCAATATTGTGAAAATCTGAATTAAAACTACCGTATTGCCCCGAATATAGGATAATATTTTAATCTAGAAGTCATATTTTAAAAAATAGGGGTCGTTTTATAATCGAGGACTAGACTTTCTGTTGTCATTACACATCTGTGCCACTAGATGGAGCCGCACTGCAGTAACCAGCTAGAGAACAGCAGGACAGTGAACACATGGAGCAGATCTGATGGAACATGGAGGAATGACGTGAAAGTTTTGTTGCAGTCCAGAATTTTTTTTCAGACAGAATTGTCAATATTGCTACCTGAGTTGCTACCTGAACTGTAAAGTTCACGGATTTTTACCGTTCTCCATGTCTGTTTTAGCTTTTCCGCATGTTTACTGCAGCAGCCAGTAACAGACTTTTCAAAACAAAAGCATGTGAGCAACATGCGTAAACGTGCGTGATAAAATAAATGTCGACGATGAAATAACGCAATAATAACGCAATAATTTTCCAGCCCTAGTGTTTTTTTTAATCTATTTTATATATATGTTCTCATATCCTCACTATACCTAAGACAGTATATGACTCAGCCACTTGAACATTGCAATATATCTTGCGCATTTTGCACAAACCGTATATTTTGTATGTTTCATGTAATCGTTTTTTTTGCACGGTCTCGGAGCACCGCAGCTTCGTTTCACCGCTGTTGTATCTGTACGTACGTGACAAACAAACGTTTTAAATCTTGAATCTTGAACCTCGGATAGATGTCTGGGTTTCACACGACCGCGGACGGTTTTTGAAAAAAAACGTTCCTGCAGGATAAAGACGGTCGGGTCAATCTCACGAGTCACGAGAACTCTAAATCGGTTGCATTCTGCAGTTTCACCACTAGATGTCCTCATCAACTACACAGCGGGCCTCGAAGCGCCTCATAATCTGTTTTTTTTCGTTTCGAATTCTGGGAGGAAACCGAAACATTTTGTTCGGTGCACGAAAGCCTGAATTGAAATGTTTTATATTTATATGTGCGTGACCAGCAAGATTCAGAGCGAAAAGAAAAACAGCTAAAAAAAAGCGAACCCCTGAAGCATTAATGTGACTCATCAGTTCGTGAGCAGCTCTGGGCAGACAGTCAACCGCAGGGCCGGATCGGTTTCAGAACGCCTCACCTCTCTCCTCCTGCCCCAGTTTGGGCACGAAGCTGCCGGTGACATGAGCCGCAACTTTGGGGCGAAACGGGGCCCGGTCCTCCGTCACGAGTGAGGGCAGAACCCGGGACACCTCATCTAGCAGGGAAGAAAGAAACCTTCAGAACATAAACGACAGCAACAACCACAAAATGTCACTTCTGTGTGATGGTTTCATTTTCTCACCTCTCACCGCTGATGAAATCTGCCTCTGGTAGCGCTGCGACAGAGACTGCAGGGAGAAGATGCAAACAATCGTTCAGGAAAACACACAACTGAGCGTTTGAAGCTTTTCTCCAGCGTAATGACGAATGAAGCATCAGAACACCGACGAGCTACGCGCCGAAGTTATAACGTTCATGTCGTCTCGGCTGCACGGCTCCTCAGAACAATCTGGTTCTGGACTTTGACCCTGAAAATGTGCCGACTCCAGGACGAGGAAGTCGGAATAATAAAGAGCCTCGGCGTTCAGACTTGTAATCAGATGCTTTCCTGGAAACGTCCCCCCTCTCCTCCTTCCTCGTGTTTACACGTGAAGAAAAACAAAAACAAAAACAAAATGAACAAAAACAGACCGTGTTTTGCAGGAGTGAGCCAGTCTCAGATGTCTCAGATGTCTCAGATGTCCACATGTGCAGTTGTGACTGAGCGGCTGCAGCTGTCCACTCGACCGGGACATGCAGCTTTGATCTCGGTGAGTCGTGTCCTAAATAAAGGTTATACGAGAACGAATCCAAGATGTCATACAATTATAGCGGTTAGTTTTGATAGTTCTATCTCGTGATCCCTTTCACAGGCCGTTTCCAGCCGGTAGAAAACATACCGGACCAACTGTAATGGGGGCGGGGCTTTCTGCGATGGCTCATACAGAGGCATCCAAGCGCCACTGTTTAAAACAACCAGGATGGGGGCAGAATCGCTAATGACACTTTGCATCAACGAGTGTTTACTGCAAGTCATTCACTGACTTGTTGACAGTAGTCCGGTTGTTCTTCTGCCTACGTCAGTGGTGCACAAACTGTGGTACGCAGACTGAAATTGCATTTCTCAAGGCTCCAATGTGCAATTAAAAGTTTAGACATACAACTGAGATATGAATATAGTTTTATATGGCCCGTACGGGGATCAAACCCGCGAACCTTGGCGTTATTAGCACCACGCTCTAACCAACTGAGCTAACCGGCCATATAGTAACATTCACAATACACAATACAGAAGCTATCGTACCACTGGTGCAAGGTTATTATCGTTGAATGAAAACGAACAAAATAACGAAAACTAAAATTGAAAAAAACATTTTCGTTAACTGAAATAAAATAAAAACGAGAGTTTTTTAAAAAAATGATAACTAACTGAAACTGTATTATGTGTTTATAAAACAAACTAAAATTAACTATAATAATGTCAAGAACGTCCTTCGTTTTCGTGTTTGTAATTTTTTTTCCTCATAAACGTTTGAAATCTATTAACTTCGCTCCGCCGTACAACAACAACCGCAAAAAAAAAAAAAAAAACTAAAAACAGTGATCAGCAGTGATGGCTGCGGCAAAAGTTGGGAGAAAGCGTCTCAGTCTTATTTGGGATTTCTTTGACTATGACTGTGTTAACGATAAAAATAAGTGCCTTGTTGTAGAAGCAGGTGATACAATGTGTGGAATACTTCTCAAGAGAAAAAACCCACAAATCTGAAAGTCCATTTGAAAAGCTCACACAGGAAGGCTAACCAAGACTAGCTGGATAAGCTAGCCTAAGCTAGACCCCCTGGAAAGAGAAGCTACAGCTGCAGGCCAGTCAGTGTTGGGAAGGAACGGGAGAAAACAGCAACTATAATGGACTGTTTCCATGGAGACCAGATAGCTGCTGGTCAGTAAATACGCAGGAACACCACAAGAGGGAAGACGCATTGATAAATATGTTTATTGAGACCAGAATGTAAACACGACTATGTGACTCGATAGCCTTCAAAAAGTTCAGTGCTTCACTCCAATCAAAATTACAACCCTAACTAAAACTAACACTGAAACTAATAAAAACTAAACTAAAAAAGTAACATATGACTTAAGTATTTCAAAAACAAAAATGAATAAAAACTAGCAAAACTGCTCTAAAAACGAATTAAAACTAACTGAATTTGAAAAAACTAAACTAAAAACTTTATAAAAACTAAAGCTAATGGAAAATCCAAAACAATTATAACCCTGCACTGGTGGTACGCGCGGGAACGTGAGGACTTTCCACATTTTTACTTTTTTTTTTTTTTTAAATTAAATTGGAAACATACAATGCATTATAAATACAGTCATGGAAAAAATTATTAGACCACCATTTTTTCTTCACTTTCTTGTTCATTTTAATACCTGGTACCACTAAACGTCATCATGTGACTAAAACAGACAGAAAAGAAAACACTGAATGCATAAAAGCAGTGTTTTTGGCAGTACAACGCCATAGCTATTGATGTAAAAACTTAAGTGATTTAGGTTATAATCAAGAAAACCATGGAAAATGGTAAGATATCAGCTCTTAAATAAAACTCTTATGAGCAATCTTTGTGGTTATCGTTATGTTTGTCCAAACAAATGTACCTTTAGTTGTACCAGGCATTAAAATGAACAAGAAACTGAAGAAAACAAGGGTGGTCTGAATAATTTTTTCCATGACTGTACGCTTTCAAACGAAATTCAGGTAACAATAAATAACTACAATAAGGAATAAATATCCCTCCTGTGAATTTAAAGCTACTTGAGAAGGCATTTATGGCTATATTTTAAAACTGGTCATCATTAAAATTATAGGAATAGGATAGGAAAAAAAATAGGATTAAAAGGTTGAGAACCACCAGCCTACGTCATACGCCTCGTCTCTGATTGGTTGGTTTTGTCCATCCAGTGAAGTCCAGAGGCAGAACTCAAAGTCCGATCCAGAGGATCCAGACTAACGGGGGCTCCCGTGGGATATCACAAAAGGGGGCAAAACGCACACCTCCTCCGGCAGAGCAGACCGGATCACCACCGGTGTCGGCCGCCCGTTTTGATCTATTTTTTTTGCCGAATTGACAGGAACATGGCGTGGGATCTCTCGTGAGTCTCAGCACGTCAACATTCATCCCCGTTTCGTCCCCATCCTCGTGCTAAACTGGTGCCGTCCGACTCGGTGGGAGTTTCTTTCGCGGTGCCCCTATTCTCCGCACCGGACAGGAAAAGAACCACGATGGGTGAGCAGGCCGTGTTTTGGTTATTTGCGAGGCCTCAAGAGAAATGATCTCACTGGAGATGATCCACAGGTGCTGCAGCCAGTCTCCATGGAAACACACGCAGAGGAGGAGCTTCGGTTACGCAGCTGGATGCCCTTCAGGTGGATTTTACTCTGCACTGGTGCCAGAATGTCACTTATGACTAGGGATGGGCATAATAAATCGAATTAATCGATGACTGATCATTAAGAATTTGGTCGAAGAAATTAATTTTCGTCGATGAACCAAACGTTTTTTTTTTTTTTTTTTAAACAATCCGAATGTAGGTTATCAGTGCACGTCCTCAAACAATGCGATGCATTTCGCTGTGCCACCGATAGAAATTTGGCAGCAGGGGGCAACATTTCACCATCACCCTACCCTGGCTGGACTCAGTTGTTACATGCGAGCTTCTGTAGGTCATCGCCTAATCATGAAGCAGTCGCGGTGAAGTGTGGCGTGGAACCATTTTAGTTTAGAAAATGACCAAGTGTACTGCAATCACTGCAATGCAAATTACAAATACAATTAATCGACAACGACAATGATGTATCACTTGAACAACGCGAATCCAAGCCTTGTAAAGGACAGCGGAGGCGGTTCATCATCAGCCTAGCCTAGCCTAGCCTAGCCTCGGCGTTAGCACGGACCAGAAGGAGCTGCAGTGCACATCGAGCACACAACAAGCGCATCTTTTTAAGAAACAAAAAGCCTGTAATACTGGCGCCTTGATATAAATTGTCCTTGTTAAGTAGTCTCCTCGATATCTCTTGTTTTATTATCGTTGTTTTTTTATAGAAAAGAAACAGGAAATGTCACATTATTGTCGACCACAACATCCGGTTCCACTGAACACATCTGGGCATGCCGCGGGCCATAGCAACCAGGCTAAAGGGGAAAACAAACGTCCACGCCGATATCGAGAATATTTGTGATAGTTTTCAATATAAAAATGTTAATGATTAATCGATTATTAATCATTAATTCTCCAAAGATTGACGAATAAATCTCGACCAAATGCCCATCCCTACTTATGACGGTGCAAAGTCGTCTAAAATCCTCTCATAGATAATTTACTAACCAACTGGAGCTCATCAACAGAGGATAAGATTTTAGTTTAGCTCCAAAACTCGTTCCTAAAACATCACTTTGGGAGAAAGCGGACTGTCCCGAGTATTTAGAGTGTGTCTGGAGCGATTGCTTCCCCGTACGTGGAGAGTTATGACTATTTTTAACACGTATCTTACTGACAGCACGACTCTAACGATCACTGCTGGATGTGAGGGAGACGCTCATTTACTGAGACGTCTCAGCTGTTTGACGGACATTTCACACACACACACGAAAACACACATTACTGCTCCTCAGAGGATGGAACTGTATAATTTAGGTGATCCCTGATTACTCCCATGAGCACCACCACAGGGCTCACATCTGTAGTTTACTGTGGAAACACCATTAACTGGATTGTGAGAAGAAAAAAAAACAGCACAAGATTCAATCCAGCGCCAGGTTTTGGTTTACGATCAACTGAATAATGTTCCCTGACAGCCTGAATTTACATATAAACCTACGGAAATAACGTGACGAGCACAGCGTGCGCTGTTACGCATTTTGCGGCATAAAAAGTCACCGACGGTTTTAATGTAAAACAGACGACTGGAACAACAAGCCACTGGTAGCGTTTGTATCACTGCCAAAAAAGCTCAGGGCCATCCGGTCCGTGATGTCATCAACACGCGACAGAAGTGGTTGCTCTTATGTCTGACTGTCATCAGCGCAACAACGAAAAAGAGACGCCGCGCTTTCTCTGGTGTTCCCGCCGGCCAAGTTAACACGCCGCCAGCTTCGTGGTTTACAGCGGTTCGGTCTCACTTTATTCAAGTGAAGTCAGACGCACACGTACTTTCCGTTTCTGGACGTGCAGCTGCGCCGTTTGCATGAGCTGAAGTGCAGCGTCGTTACAAAGCTGTGGCTGCAGCAGCGGCTAGTCGTTGGGAAAGGTCCGTGCTGCACGTGGGATCGAACGCTGTTGATGTTGGTTTTCCTTCTTTTCAGGTGGACATATTCCTGAGGTATTAGCATGGCTAAATTCCACATGTAGCGATGCTGTTAGCTGGTACAACGGCTACGAGCAGCGACGGCCGGCCGCCACATTTAGAAGGGTTCATATATTCAAAAATGGTCAGATCTAGTCCTCTAACCATCTCAGTGCTGCTACCTGCATCTGTTTATATAGTCATTTCATTCAGTCATCTGTGTCTCTCCTCTCTCTGTCCTCCATCCTCTCTTTTTTCTTTCTTTACCCAGCTGGTCTTCATCAGGAAGGTCCCCCCACATGATCCAGGTCCTGCTCAAGGTTTTTTCCTCTTAAAGTGGAGTTTTTCTTTGCCACTGTTTGGCTTAAAGATTTTTTTCTGCCATTATACTTGATTTGGATTTAATGTTATAATTTAAGTTAATGATATTTGCTCGGGGGTCATGATCTGTAAAGCGCCTAGAGTAGAGGTCTTTGGAACAACCCGACAACCTGAAAACCCGAGGTTCCGACCCGACCCGAGAATCGGTACAGTTAGTCTCGGGTCCGGTTGGTGCTCTCTGACAGGCTGGGTCCACGTTTACTCAAGAGAGGTAAAGATATTGGCGGTGGCAGCCAATGTCAGGACTCGGGACAGTTTAATTAATTATTCATTAACGTGGCGTGTTTGTCATGAAACAATCGTGTTTCCGTAGCGTGTCATTAGCGGTTTGCCCGGCAGCTGTAAAGCACAACGGATCGCCAACATGACAACGTTGGATGAGAGAACATGTTCACGACACGTCCTGACCGGTGTAGGCTATTAGCGTTAGCGTTTGCTATCAATAGCATCTGTATCCACAAATAAAATAACGACGTGGATTTATTGTTGTTTACATCACGTAGCCTATGTAGCAACTGAACCGGGTAGAAGAAGACAACTTTAGGTAAGAAAATCAAGTTTTATTCAACGCTAGACAACTTTAACATGAGCAACTATGGGCTGTATTGTCTCGGTTCTATTCGGGTAACTCGGTTCGGTTCGTTCGGAAACTAAAGACTTGGGTCGGGTCGGTTCCGGGTCCAAATATTGCGGGTCCATGCGGGTTTGGACTCCCAGACTTATGATAATAGCTCAGGTCAGGTCGGTTTCGGGTCGAATTTTCACGGATCTATGAAAGTGGACCCGTGAAGACCTCTAGTCTAGAGACAATTAACACTGTAACAGACGTTATACAATAAAGTTGAATTGAATCAATGCGTCTTCCCGCTGTTTTTTCAGCCTGTCTCTCCTCGGGTTGACATCGTTTTCCGATTTACGAAAAAGGAGCGTAGCTTCAAACGCAACACGTCTGAAACCCATCGACAAAATGATGCGGCGCCCTGACTGGAACTTCACAGAACGTGCAAATATGATTTCAGATGTGGGTTTTTTTTTTTTAAAATCCCAAGCGTGATCCAGTTTTATGACTGGAACTGTCCCGGCTCATGTTCTGAATTAGGAGCCGTCACTCAGCCGGGTGGGAAAACACCCACCGGAGGTGAAGAGTGCAGCGAAATCAGAGGGAGAGGAGCATTAAAACTGGAAGAAGAAGGGGAAAAAAAGGCACGAATGGCCAGTAAAAGAACTGTGTAAACCGTGTGTGTCTGGGAGGAGGGCAGGTGAACGCATTCCTGCGCCGATTAGACCACGGAGGATCGCATCACATCTCCGGTTATGAAGGAGCTCATTGTGCAACAGAGATTTGGATCGTTTCACCATTTTTTCCTCCGCTGATGTTCGCAGGAAGTTCATAAGAATAAGGACTTTCGCTCGCGTGAAAAAAAAAAATAATAATGAGGCAGCGAAAGGTTGAAATGATTTCCCGCAGCACAACGTGAAGTGGTCCAAACGTTATCCCGCAATGAAGCGACCAGATAAAAGACTGCGGTTACGTAAGAAACGGTGAAGCTGAAGCGGACGGGAGTGTTCGGCCTCTGCAGCTGAGCTGCGGGGGGATTAGTAATGCCTCCAAAATCAAGTGGGTGGGGAGTTTTTATATGAAACAGGCTGACAACCTCAGCAGCTAGCCAAAAACTCCGAGCCGTTAATAGCGCTCAGAAACAAACTGGAACGTGCGGCTCAGCGGGACGCTGATGCCTGATGATGGCAGCGTGGCTCGAACGTGACGTTTTTTTCTTTTCGTTGTCGTTGTTTTGTGCAGAGAAGTTAGCGTGGAGGAGTAGCGGTACCTTCTCGATGAGCAGGTGAAGCTGCTGAGTCACCTGCCAGCACGGATCGCCTCGTACGGCCGTGACGCTCTGCAGGTCGGAGCCGGTCAGGCAGGAAACGCTGCTCCTGGCGAACGTCTCCTTCATCTGTGGAGGGAACGGCGTCAAAGTAAAGCAACAGAAAAAGAAGTAATACTTTATGTTTCATAAGAGTAAAATGAAGAAAAAAAAAAGATAAAAGCCATTGTTGTTGGACAGTATTCGCTGGAGGTACCTGATGCCCGACAAATAAGGTGCAGTCAGGTGCACAAGTTAGTATGTCGCAGGTCCTACATTAATAATAACAATAAACATGCTTTCCTCTTGCGAATATTTTCTTTTTGTATAATCCTGAGCTTCGAATTGTTCAGAAAACAGCAGCAGTTGCAACTGCTAAATGTTAAATAGGTAAAATTGAAGTGGTGGCAGTCTTCCTTATAACATTTTGGAAATCCATGTTTGAAGTCTGCAGAATTAAATTGTAATTTTGAACACAATTTTTCTGTTGTTTAATATACATTGTATTGTGTTTTTGGAATACAGTATTTAATTGTCACAATAACACAAATAAGTAATTTTAACAATGACATTGTGTTTCAAAAACAATATTTTCATGTTAAATTTACAACAACATTTAGTTTGAAGTTTTACTAAATTACACTGTAAAGAAAACTATGTTTAGCTGTAATACCTTTTACATTTTTTAAATGTTGAGATTTTACGGTGTTATTCTGTTATTTCTATGGACATTTTTTACAGTGTGCTTCTCTGAGACAACTGCTGATATCGTTCCCTTTTTGGCATCACGTTAGCCATGCACTTGAATGTTCCGGACCAGCAAGCCTCCAGAACATCTGCTTTAAATGAGTTCTGGTACCCAGTGATGATCGATCCATCAAGGGGCTGATGGGATAAGCAACAGGCTGCTAATTAGCAACAAGCTGCTAATTAGCTCCTTTAATCCAATGAAAGCAGCAACAGGACAAAAAAGTTAAATGTTGTTTATCTGTGGTTGTATTTGCCTGATGCGAAGACTCAGATGAGATGAGATGATCAGATGAGGGTTTATTATTATTTATTATTATCATATATTTGAAACAGAAAGGAATCATGGGATTAAAAGAGGGTTTACTAACTTGATTGGATTAGATTTAAATTATTCACTCAAACTCAACGGCTTCAGATGGAGGTTCAAATCTGGACGCGAGGTCTAATTTTTGTGATCGAAATTCAGCTTTTGAGAGTTTTCCAGGATCCAGGGTCCAAATGTTTTGAATGCAATTTGCATAATCGCGACATATTTTTTTACACAAACACAATCACTGAAGTTTCCCTCCAAACCTGAGTCAACAGAGTTTCCTGGCGCGGCTCCCTGATCCTCTTTGACTTTCATCTGTTTAGGTTTAATTTCCCACATTATGAGGCTGCGTGTCAGCAGGGTTTAATGATTCATGGGTGTAAACACGCGCACACGCGCACACGCAGGAATGGAGACAGGTAAGCCAAGAAACACGGAGCTATAATCACGCTGTAACGTCAGAACAGAGTGCAAACCCGAGCCTGCGCTGCAGAGGAGAGAAAAGAGCAGAACCTTTCAGAGCGCACGGAACAGAACCGGAACCAAGAAAAAAGGGGGAAAACAAGAGAGAGAAAAAGAAGAGGTACTTCCAACTAAAAGTTGGAGAGTGGAATTTCTTGCATTTACAATGAAAAGTCAAGATAAACGCGTGCGTCCGCGGTTTCGCGTCCGCGGCGCGCTGCGCACCGCCTCCGCTCCGTCAAGGATCCGCGTCTCTGCCTTTTCTTTTTTTTTTTTTTTTTTTTTCTTGCTTACCGAGTTGAGAGCTGTAGTGAAGTGCAGCACGGTGATGGTGACCACCACCGTCTGCAGCAGAACCGCCACCAGCAGCAGGACGCCGAGCTTCGGACCGGAGCCCGTCATAACGACAGAGCGCCGTCCGGTACCCGACCAGCGCCGCGCCGTCCCGTTCCCAGACTTGCAGAACAATGGCAGAGAGCTGACTTCTTAACTTTTACCCTCCCTCCCTCCCTCCTTCCCCCGGTCCTGCGAGCAGCGGGGGAGGAGGAGGAGGAGGAGGAAGGAGGCGGGTTTGAAGCATAACAGCTTTGCAGTTTTTTTTTTGTTTTCTGGAGATTTTATTGTTTCATATGCGCGCTGAGAAAACACAGATATCCTTCTGTGGTTCATTGTGGAGCCATATCTTTGCTGGAGATCGATGTTTCCCTGAGAGAAAAGCTCCTCTGACACGAGCAGAGCTTTGAATGTTGGCAGGTAGAGGACTTCTACTGTAATAAAGAAAAAAAAGATTAACCACAGTTCCAGATAAGATGAGAAAATATAAATGAAAACAAGATGCAAGGATTTTCAGATCTCATAAACCCATTTATTATTTACAACAGGACAGAGAAATTATAGAAATAAACTAAAATATCAGTGTAACTGGTTATGAATGCAGAAGTCAAGACACCTGACTCTTATAATCCATATAATCCTTACGGGTGGACCAATCCTCAGCTGGTAGAGCGGGTCGTCCAGTCACTGGAAGGTTGACGGTTCGATCCCAGCTCCAACTGTCCACATGCCAAAGTGTCCTTGGGCAGGACCCTGAACCCCAACTTGCCCCCAGTGGGTTGGCAGCACCTTGTATGGCGGCAGCCGCCAACTGGTGGATGAATGTGAGTGTGAATGGATGAATGAGAGGCCGATGAAAACCTTGATAGTGTGGATAAAGCGGTGTACAGTGATCCCTTGCTTAGTCGCGGTTTTAGTTATTCGTGGATTTTTCTGAAATATATAATATAATTAAAAAATTGCGGAAACATCACAGGATGTTGTGCGCGTTCTCTCACTGTGAAGAAATGTTGTGAGCCAGCCTGGCCCCTTTAAGAAGGTGGCCTTATGGGTAATGGAGTGTGTGTGTCGTGGGTTAGATGAAAAGTGTAGTGAGCATCAACAGCAGTCCAGCGTGTATAGATTTACATTCTCTGTTAACCGACAGGAGCCCAACAATACAACCTGTGTGATGTTACAAGTTCCTGCAGTACCAGAATAGAGTGCCTGTTTTTCTTTTGTTGTTGTTAGCCTGTTAGCCGCTAATTACGAGCTAAAATTAGCACAGTACCAGCGGTTTCTCTACTACGGTTCAGAGACCAGAGGCTGTGAAGGTAACAGAAAGACTACAGTTGAACCTTTGTCTTGTTTCACTGCAGTGCCTCGCAACTTTTTTTTTACGGTTTTTAAACATATTTTAACAATCCTTCGAAAATATGCAAGGCAAACATCATCATAGTGAGCGATAGCCCGACTAGTGGACACTTTTTCTGGGTGATTCTTTTCATCGAATTCCGAAACTCCATGGAGTTTTCCTAAAATGTCTTTTATTAGGGCTAATGGCTAAAAACCAACATAGCAGACTAACGTTAGTGTCTGTCAACTGAAAGATGGCAAGCAGAAAACGCGGGGAGAAACGTGGATGGGAAAAATTAAAACTAAAACTTTTGCCAGCAGTGCAACTGTAAGCAGCAGCAACAACAACTTTGGTCATTGGTGTCGACCAAAGCACTAAAGTATCATCACCCAGCAGACTGAGAGCAGGGTGGACATCCATCCTGACCAACCGCAGGCTGATGAGGGAACTTCACCTGAGGAGGAGGTACCGGTAAGAGACAACGACATAAAACCAGAGCTTTAAACATCTTACGGTTCTGGATCTGCGGTGTGACGATGAGAAATACGTGGCTTATTGCTGTCAAAACGAACACGTAATGCCAGTTATAAATAGATAAGCAGCACAAACGGGCCACAATTTAATATTCATCTCTGCATAAATCATCCAGATTAGACACTTTACATTCAAGAGAACCAAAGGTTTGAGGAGGAGAAGTGTTTTTCATTTTGGCACTAATTATCTTTGTCTTCTCTTTCTTGGTGCGTGGTGGGTCAATGTCTGTGGAATAGACTAGAAATGTTCTTTAAAAGGATGATTGATTGAACGGTCCCCTAACTAATCACAGCAGCATTGTATGGGGCAATTTAATTTTAAAAATCTGCATAATGTCAGGGTTCTACAATGGTATTTGCTAGGTAGTCTAGTGGCTAAGTGGGCAGACTTTCATATTGTGGGTTCAATTTTTCAAAATTGTAATATGTTGTTGTGCCCTTTTTTTAGTCATTGCTTTCTCTCTATCCAATAAAGGCCACTAGAAAATCTTTTAAAAAGATGCTATGACATATAAAACCTAACCTGCTAACTGCTGCTGACCAGATGGTGAATAATCTCCTTGGTTGGGTTCATAAATGTGTAAATCTGATTCCTACCAGCCATGAATCTCAATACACGTCACTGGTTATGAGGCATTATTTAGAGTAATTAGTGTTAGCAAAGTCAGTTACAAATGGTATAAATCAGCCATTCCCAAACTTCAGAATACCAAGGCCCAATTTGAAATGTGAAAAATCTCCACGGCCCACCGAAACCTTTAATCACAACTGTGATCAACATTCAGGACCAGGAACCATATTCTGATATTAATGTAAGGGGTCAACAAATAAGGTGACACTTGTCATATTAAGTTAAGATGTTTTTTTTAATGTTTTTTTTAATCATGTCATAAAATATTTTACAGTAATTAAAGACATATTCATAAAAGATCGAGGATTTAAACACATTTCTTTAATTTTAATGACCTCTCACGGCCCACCAGGGGGCCGCGGCCCACACTTTGGGAATCGCTGGTATAGATATAGATTTAAAATGCAAGCATATAAGTAACTGTAAAATAGCAGTATAAAAGACTATGTTTATGTTTAGTTTAGGAGATGCCAGTGATGTTTAGTCGTTTAGTCGTTCTTTAACATGAGTGTTCTTGAATAAGCTATCACAATAAGCTCGTATGTGTGGCTGTTGTTATGACAATGACAATATATCACTCAGTGCATTTACATGGGAAGTTTAATTCCTCTTTAATTCAGAATTAAAGTTAAAGCCGAATAAAAGTTACCATTTTAAAGTAGCCGTTTGTAAGATTATGGCCAAAACTGGTACTGCAGTCACTTTCAAATTACTGTTGAGCGGCGTGTACCCTCCCCCTCCTCCCCGACCAGAGGTTGCCAGGTCGGCTGCAGAATGCAGCAGGAACGTAGGCTGCCATGGCAAGCGACGAGTCCTACACAGTAAGTTTATTTTCTGTTAATTATATTTAATGCTTTATGAAAGATCTTTTTTTTCTTTGATCTTTCGTAACTAGAGGAAATATTTTCCCGTTGAGGCGTTTCGTAACCTGAAAGTTTCGTATGTAGAGGCGTTCGTAAGTAGAGGTACCACTGTTACCTTGTCCAAGTAAATTAGCGTTAGCCAAACATTTAGCTATGAATCTTACCTGTCCAGGAGAAAATCAGCAACGTTGGCGTCTGTCTTCAAATTCTTCTCTGCTTTCAGCCGTCTCCATCTATCAAAAGCATCTCCTATACAAATCCTTGTTTTATTTCGGACCTTGTCACGACGTAACTCGAGGTCTTTTAGGTTTTGGAAAGCTAGACATTTTTTCATCCAACACGTTCGTAGCGGCTGCCGCGATAATTAGAGCCGAGCTGGCAACCCGGATGCCGAAACACTACTGACTTTGTGATTGGGAGATAGGTGGAGGGTGGCGCTTCAGGCCAAAACAAAAAATGACAACATCAACATCAGTTGAGGGCTGCAACTCCTCTTTTTAAACGGGAATATCCTGGCTTGAGTGCTGTTGTCAGTGACATAAGTATTTGAAATGAACATGATTTTTAAATGTCTGTTGACATATCGGGGTCATTTTATGATTCGTTTCATTAGATCTCTTACATACGGCTCCTTTAACACTTAATTCCATATGAAAATGTCAATTCCGAATTAAACTTAATTCCGAAGTAAGTGGCTGGTTTATTCCCATTTTAATTCCGCATTAAGTAATTCCGCGGTCATGTAAACACTCATTCCTGTTTAAATTAATTCCCGTCTTTCTGCGCATGCTCGTTCTTTTGCCCGTCTGTCGCGATGACGCTTATGTTCCGCGCTGGGCTTGTTTTCAAAATGGCAGCACGCAGTAAACGGTGGTCAAGAGCAGAGACGATTTATTTAATAAATAGCTTGGAGGAACTGGAAATAATTAAAAGAACAGATGGCAGGAAACATAAAAATTGTGAGCTTTTCAAAGCGGCCAGGTTAAATGAAGGAGGTTTCGCAGATAGAGACGCCACCCAGGTCAAAAATAAGTGAAATGTTGTTGCTAACCGAGTTAGCTAAGTTTGTTTTCTTCCGGTAGACGTAAAGACGTCCGTCCCGCCTATCCAATCAGAACCCTTCCCAACCCCCAGACCTAAAGCAGAGTTGGATAAAGCCGAACAAACGTGTTTTCCATGTAAACCTCAATTCGGAATTACTATTTCCATGTAAACTTGAAGGAAAATAGTTTAATTCGGAATTATTTAATTCCTAATTATTAATTCCGAATTAAAAAACATCATGTAACCGCAGCCACTATAGCACCCCCCCCCCCCCCCCCCCCCCCCCAACCCTAACCCCCCCACCCCCAGTTAGTGGTGGGCCTACTTAGGGGGGGAAGTCCAAGAATCAGAAAACTGTCCTGATGTCAGACGAGTCAAAATTTGAAATTCTGTTTGGAAACCGTGGACGCTTCCCCTCTGGGACCATCCATACAGGCTACATGGGAAGCCTGCACATCTGGAAAGGAAACATCAAAGGCACACACGGGTTTGAGAGCGACATCTGCTCCCATCAAGGTGAGCAGGACAACGTAAACCACATGCAGCATCAGTAAATTCCAGGCGCTGCGTTGGTCTGCCTGGAGTCCAGACCTTCCGACCGAGCAGATCCAGCTCCGATCCAACACCGGACCAGTACGTCAGTCTCCAGACGTACGTGGACCGTCGTCAGAAGGACTGGTTCTGCTTCGCCGCTGCAAACAAATTCAGAGTTGCCTCTCTTTCCTCTTCAGAATGGTGCATTTCCTCCATTTAAATTCTTGTTTTATTGGTTCTGCGTTGAATCAAAAACCGCTCGATGAGATTCAGAAATCCCTGCGTGCTGCTTTTAGTTACGTTTCATGAAGTGTCTCAACTCTCGTGGTCTTCGGCGCTTTCGGATTTTTAATCACGTGTGAGACGAGCATTTTTGTGGAAAAAACTCAAGCGTTCCTTCAGAACCCCCCCCCCCCCTTATTAACATAACAAATAAATAAACAGTGACATGTGTGAGCACGTGACGTGTCGTTACTGGGTCCGGATCATGATGTGCGGATCAGAGGTCAGGTCAGGGCAGGTCCAGTGGGCGCCGGGGGTGTGATCTCGCCGAGGGCACCAAACTGGGTAGAGCCGGCGCTGCCGCCACCGTCTGCCGACTCAGGTCACACGAGGACAAGACGTCAGGTCGTTTGGGTGAAACATTTTACAGATGTTCCTCACATTTCTGCATCGTCGCACGCTACGCGCGCATATCGTGTTTCCGTCTCACGGGAGGCCGGGACTTTGAAATGAGTGGTAGATGCATCCCAGCCTGAGGACGTCAAGTCTCACTCCATTTTCTCTGGGATCGGAGCTGCCAGCCGCAGATACATTTTCCCGCCGCGGGCAGATGTGAGGAGACAATAATCTTGAATGGCAGGTCTGGGAGCTGGTGGGTCTTTAACTTAAACCGGCTGCACTGCAAAGCCACGATGTTCTTCATCTCGTCTTCTGACAGCGGTGCAGCTCAATGACGAAGCACGCCTGAAAGAAACTTGAAGGTTGGATGATGAGGTGAGAAAAGCTGGAACAAGCCTGTTACATAATCGCTCGACCTTCGACCATCAACCTTGGATCAGCGATTAAACGGATCAAACCGTGCATCTGTTAGTGCCCTGGGAGCAATATAGATGTTACTGTTGTTTCTAATTAAGCTTGTGCTCCATCCATCCGAGTCCACGTTCAGATCTTTGTGCTCCCTGCAGGAGGCCGAGGCTCAGGGATGAATTATGGAAGGCGCTGGAATTTTTTTCTCGATATGAGGTTTCAGCGAAAACACATTTCCAGAAACGTCGAACCAAAGCGTGAAATGTGCAAGCAGAAGAAAAATGAAAC
The DNA here is from genome assembly GCA_018398805.1 of Hirundichthys speculiger. Classification (NCBI taxonomy): domain Eukaryota; kingdom Metazoa; phylum Chordata; class Actinopteri; order Beloniformes; family Exocoetidae; genus Hirundichthys; species Hirundichthys speculiger. The sequence goes on along the minus strand of JAGFBZ010000328.1, from coordinate 1,913,375 downwards.
AATTCGCGAAATCGTTTCAGGTCTATATCCGATACGTGCACGGGGGGGGGGGGGGGGGGGGGCGAAACTGATGCCTGGAACGTGTTTAATCCTTTCAGACGTAAGGTCTCCTTTTACAAAAAGTGTTTTCTGGAAGATGTGAACTAAGGACAACTTGGGCCAGCTGCGCTATTGCTGCCTTAGCTGAGGGTTGGTGTTTAACCCGCTGCCAAAAGAAAAAAAAAAAAAGCCTAAAGAAACGGATCACGTGATCTCCTTCAACCTCGCTGAAACTCATCAGCTCCTGCGGTTTAACCAGCAGATGAAGATGCTAACTTGATTTCTGCTGCGTGTCCTCTGAAAATTTCACATCGACCGCAAGAAGTCTGTTTTCCTGTGTTTTTCCTCTTTCATGTTAAAGCAGTCTCTAATCTACCCAAACTAATTTTGGACATTTGGACTGTCGGCTGTGTCGTGCAGCGACCGAATATCACTTTACAGCGGTGAGTCGAGTGTGGAGGAAATTTTTATTTGGTTTTGTTCATCTTATTCATATTTAACAATATGTTTTAGAAGTGATTTGTCTTATTTAACAAGACCAATACACATCATAATCAACAAGACCAAATGTCTGACAAAAGGCAAGAGAAGACAGGTGTGATTCATTGATCAAGGAGACACAGCAGGGGTTAGCTGTGACTTTAAATAAACATTCCTAAAATTCAGTTATCATCAAGTAACTAGCCTCTTGATCAAGGAACTATATAACGTTGCTAAACTCAATTATCAGTCTCATTTAAGACAAATGTCTCTTTGCTTTCACCACTACCTGCTGTGATCCACTCTGTATGCAAAAACCTGTAAGCAGAATCAACACCTTGCTAGCCTCATCTCTGTAACGACAGAGTCCTCAGCCAGTATTCTGCAGAGCACTGGCTGACAGGCTCTCCTTGTGTGCACATAACATTTTTGTATGTTTGTTTCTTTTCTCTGTTATAACTTCTATTCTGATTTTCTCATCGAGATCGGATCTTATTTTTTCCACAACACGAGCTCCTGGGGCTGCGGCGAAGGTCCCGCCAGAGATGACTGAGAAACTAGAGTTAGAGTAATGACGGAAGAGAATATGAGAGAGTGACCAAGCAGGAGACCAGAGAAGAGCAAGTCCTGGACGGTGTTGTAAAAGTTATTCATCCATCCATCCTTTCATTCATTAAATTCCACTTCCACCGGGGCAGCAGCCTAATGAGGTGGTCCCAAATCTTTCCCGGGTGCCACGATATTGCTGGTATCGGTACCCCAACAGACCAATACCGACTGCACATAGGCTGAGGACCATGGTCTTGGGATTGGAGGTGCTGATTCTCATCCCCCGCTGCTCCGGTGAGGGCTGAAGGTCACGCCTCGAATGCACCACCAGGACCTCGTCATCTGCCAGAAAGCGGAGCTGGAATCCCGGGAGGTGTTAACGTTTTCCCTCATTTAGGGTCACGCGGGGCTGCTGCATCTGAACCAAACACCCCCGTCAGGCTGCTGGATACCAGTTGGTCCACATACAGAAGCTGTACCGGACCAAGGTTCAACTCAAGGACCATGAACCTTTGCTATGTGTCTGTCAAATGTTCAATTCAATTCAATTTTATTTGTATAGCGTCTGTTACAATGTCAGTTGTCTCTAGGTGCTTTACAGAGACTCAGAGCATGACCCTCGAGCAAATATCATTAACTAAAATTATAACGAGCAAGGATAATGGCAAGTAGAGGGAGAAAAAATGACAGAGCAAAACACAACATCTCACTACTTATCACGTCAATTAGCAACAGGACGGTAACTCGGTCGGGTAAAAGCGAACCTCTCAGAGTGTTTCTGAAGGCCAGCGGAGGTTCACTGCTCTGTCAGAGGACGTTTAGGAAAACAGTTCACCAGTTTAGACACGATGTTTTCAGCGTACACAAAGAAGTAGCGGATTTAGCTTGTGGGGCGTAATATGACTCAGGGTGTTCTCAACAAACAACGCAGGAAAGACCCGGAAACACCACCACCTCCTCTGAGTCCAAGCTCATTTAAAGGGGACATGTTATGAAAAGAGAAAACTTCTCGTGGACACCTGTTTGGGCGTCTGCCGCATCAAAAACGTCGTCGACAACCGTCTCATTTTGTTTGTCTGAAAATACGCCGTCCACCGAGGGGTTTAGAATTGCGGGGTTTTGTGACGCCAAAGACATGAACCAGGGTGGAATTATCCAAACTATCTAGAGCAGGGGTGGACAAATCCAGTCCTACAAGTGTCCTACAAGTCTTGGAAGCTTCCCTACTTCAGCCCACCTGATTCAAATTAACGGGTCGTTAACGGTCTTGTGTAGACCTTGAATGACCAAGCTGATGGTGATCCATTCATTTGAATAGGGACAATATCGAAGACATGCAGAACAGCAGGAAACCAACTCCAGCCCTCGAGGACTGGAGTTTGACACCCCTGGTCTAATGGGAGACTCATGTGACCCGAAGACATTTGATGTCTTCCTTAACTCCCTGGAAATATATGAAAGGGGAGCCTGAAGCAGAATTGAAGACGGGTCATGGGGTGCTTTTCCACTTGAGCATGAATGGCTCCTCTGAACCGTCTCTCAGACCATCTGTCTTCAAAAATGTGTACATCGTTGTCTTCACATGAGCGTCCTGCGTTCCTCCATTTAAAGGACACCGGACCCTCAAGAGTAAAAAAAAAAAAACAACACTTCAAAAGATGTGCACCCCACGAAAAAGAGGGGAGTCAATGATGCAGATGATGTACTTTCAAGTCAAGTTTGTTTCTGTGGCTCGTTTAAAGCAACCTCAGCTGACCAAAGTGCTGCACAGGCTGAAACAAATAAAAAAAACAAGGTTTTGCTTATTTCAGCAGCACGAACCGTGTTCAGACCTGTCACCTTCTGTGGATTTTTGGATCTTAATTTAAAAAAATAAAATAAAATAAATACTACCAGCTGTTGAGAAATTAAACATCTAAATGAAACAAGCTCCATTCCCAAACCATTTAAGCATTAGTCACAAATCATCCCAGTCAGTGTTCAAAGATAAGCTGAATCATTCGTCTGTCTCAACTTCTTCTGGAGTGTGAAAAAAAGCATATATTTTTTTCCAACAAACAATAAAAGGTCTGACTTTTTGGATATTTTCCATTACGTAAAAGCCTTGAAATATTTCAGAATGGCTTTCATGCACCTAAAATTACACACAGCATCTAATGAAGAGTGTTTTTTGACGTGTATTGTGGCGTTTATGTCCCCTTCAACTAAATATGGAGAATTACATCAATTCTGACCATTGAGATGAAGGGGTCAGGCAGTTAAAAAGGGGACTTAAAGGTGGATGTTGAGTTTGTTTGTCTGGTATATTCAAGGGTTTCCACGGCCGAAGGGCTCTGCTGACCTCTGTGGCACAATGAGATTTAGAAACTATTACCGAGGATTTCCAGCGCCTCAGTGACTTAGCAGATCACAGATCAGGTCTTCAGCCAAAACTGCCTCAAAACTAAAGGAGGAGAAACAGTTTCATGGACGTGAGGCAGCTATCGAAGGCTGCGGCAGCAGGATCTCTGCAACTCTTGCCGGTACCGGAGAAAAGTTGAAGGAAAAAGCAAAGCAGAGTCTGGAGGAAATTAAATCATGAACCGCGGATGACCTACAGAGCTACGGTGGCAGGCCACCTCATTTTAAAAAAATCACAAAAACGTTAGTGACCTGAGAACCCTGGAAGAAACATAATGTCCTGCGTACCCTGGCTTCAGTGCCACAGGCTTTGATTTACTCTGAAACCACCAACGCATAATTATCAAGCCCACATTTTAACATTTAGAAAGCCCTGTGGTCATTGCTGCCAAATTTTGTCAGTGTTTAGACGTTCAATCATTCCCTGAATATAAGATTACCACTAACTTTTTCTTGTGACATTTTTCTACAATTCTTAGAACGTGGTTTTTACTTTTAGATTTACGGTGCAAACATTTGAGAGTCTTTAAAGCCTGAAAAAGGGAAAAAAAAAAGAAAAGCCAGAGCTGCACTGTGATTGCGTCCCTGATGTATGGTGGTCAGAGGAGCTCTGGTCATTATTATCAATTTGTTGCTTTGCAGCGACGCCGGCTGAGCCTATATATGGATCCCGGTCCTGCCGCCTCATTCCTGCAACATCTGGCCTCAATCTGGACTCTACGCCCCGCCATCTCCCCCAGGAGACGAGCTGTCCGCTTCGGTTTCCCTCAGCTCACACCCACAGGGCCTGCTGGGGGTATTCAGGCATGTGTGACCGGAGAGCGCCGAGAAAAATGTAAAAAGAAAAAAGGTCAAGACCGCCCGCGAGAGCATCCTCGCCACAGGCTCAGACAAGCAGAGGCTTCATTTCGCCGCTCAGGATGGACGTCGGATTAATAACCAGCCGTGCTGCACGCTTGACCTCGACTTTAACCACCCGAAAATATCTACACCCTCAAAGAACAAGCTTCAAGTTCACACGACCTGATTCTTATGGGGGTTTTACGCTTGTGTTAAGACAAGCGGCAACAGACAGTCTGTGTTTTTGAGAGGCAGCCAGATTTCGTTGGGAGAAACCGAACCGACTCCCCCACAAAGTCGACTCCCTCCTGCCTCACTCCTCTCTGCCCTCATTCTTCCTTCGGCCTCACTCCCTTTGTCTAGCTGACCCCTTTTCTTTTCTTTCTTCCTTGAATTGTGTCTCTGTCTTGAAAATCTTTTTCTGTTTTTTTTTTTTTTTTTTTAATCTGCCTGTTTCACCGTCACGGCTGCTGAAAAGACCATCTAGTTCGATGTATCCATTTTTTTTACGACCTAACTTTTTACTGTTCGAGCAGCCTCTGGGATGTCAGTAGTAACTTGGGAAGTCGTAATTTTACAATCAATAAATCAAATACCTGGAACCACAGGAGATTTCCAGCAACTGAGCACATGGCTGACAGTTTCAGTCCAGGATGTAAATCGACTTTAACGAGAAATGAGTATGTATGTAGTATCGTGGACCTGCGTCTCACACCAGGTTGGACTTTATTTTTTTATTAGTGTTTTTTTAAGTCACGTTTTTAACTGTTGTTGGAAATTTGATGTGGATTCATTTATTTTTTTCTACCACTCCTCTTGACTGCATTGGGACACGGCTAAACCCTTTCAGATAAATGTTTCTCATGACCGACTGACCTGAAAGTCAGCTGCCTCCTCTTTTCCCTCAACAAATAGTTTGTGACTGATTAGCAGAGTCATTTGTGCCAATCAATCCAGTCCACTACACTCCACTCTAATTTAATTCAGTTCAAGTCAATTCAGTTGGCGAAACCTGAGCACGGCGACAGCGGTTTCCACTAGGTGGTAGAACCGGTTGTTACTGCTTCATTTGGGTATTTTGCAGGATTTGCAAACTTTCTGAAAGCGACTATGCTAACTCCCACTGATTCGGGAGGCGCTAATTTAGCGCGAGGGTCAGGACTTCTTCACAATTTAACCCGAAACCAACCCGACCCAAGCTATTATCATAAGTCCGGGTTCTGAACCCGAATGGACCCGCAACCGACCCAACCCAAGTCTTTAGTTTCCGACCACGAACCGAACAGAGATATCCGAATAGAACCGAGACAATACCAGCCCATAGCTGCTCATGTTAAAGTTGTCTAGCGTTGAATAAAACTTGATTTTCTTACCTAAAGTTGTCTTCTTCTACCCGGTTCAGTTGCTACATAGGCTATGTGATGTAAACAACAATAAATCCACGTCGTTATTTTCTTTGTGAATACAGATGCTATTTGTAGCAGCTGCTAACACTAATAGCCTACACCGGTCAGGACGTGTCGTGAACATATTCTCTCATCCAACGTTATCATGTTGGCGATCCGTTGTGCTTTACAGCTGCCGGGAAAACCGGTAATAACACGCTACAGCAACACGATTGTTTCATGACAAACACGCCACGTTAATGAATAGTCACTTAACTGCCCCGAGTCCTGACATTGGCTAAACCAAACTGCTGTTGGTTTGTTTACTTTTGTTTGACCTGTCACCTGACCTGTCACCTGACATTTCAGCCTATCGGATGGAAGGGGGCAGGGGGCAGGGGCTGAGTGACAGCTGCCTCTCTCAGGTAAACGCTGACCCAGCCTGTCAGAGAACACTGACCGGACCTGAGACTAAACTGTACCGATTCCGACCCGAACCCGGAGCCACATATTGTGAATGAACCCAAGACCCGATTCGGATCGGAACCTCGGGTTGCTGGGTTGTTCCAAAGACCTATAGTCAGGACAAAACAGGGAAGAATATCGATCTGCTTAACTTCCATGCGACGTTCCAGTCAAAGGAACAGATCGACACCGACCGCGAGGTGAGTAGAGATCCCGACACTTGGACTGGAATAACTGGAGGAAGTCATAGCGGACAGATGTGCGTGTCTGCAAACCCCCTGACGAAGTGGGAGTCTCATATTCTTCAGTACTCAGGTAGCCGCTATTCAGTTCAGTCCAGTTCAATCCAATCTGTTCCAGGCCAATCCGATCCAAATCAAATTCCAATCAAATCAAATGAAAATTGAATTCCAGTCGATTCAAATCCAGTTCAAATCCCTATCCAGTCCATTACAAATTCCCAGTCCAATTCAATTTTAATTCTCTTTTCTAGCATCCTTTGATTGTTCAAGTTCTTTTTTAATGCACTCAGAGTAAATTTAAGAGGGAAAATAAAGGCGGGGTTTTGCTCTCCTATCAGAGTTTACTGGGATTTTAAATGGAACGATCAAAAATCTGTTTGTTTTTGAGGTTATTTTTGAGGGTTTGTTTTCTCCCGTTTAAGCACATATGGAAACGGGGCATAAATACTTTCTCAGAGGAAACCACTGGCTGTCTGTTTGCTATATGAAGTCGTAACCTTAAATAGTAAATGGCTGAATTAAACTGTAAAATCTCATTTAACACTTCTCTAATTTGGCAGCGGGTGTAAGTGAAAGAAATGTCCTCCTAACTAATAAAAACAAGCGTGTGAGTGTGTGTGTATGAGTGTGTGTGTGTCCGACTTAATTCCAATGTTTGTGGAAATAGGCTTATTAATATAAACATTCACATTATTTATGAAAACAATGACTGAGGACGGTAATATGTTCCAAGTCTCCCTCCCTATCGTCTATCTGGGGGCCTGCCAAGGAAAACACCCCCCCCCTCCTCCCCCCAACCCACACACACACACACACACACACACATGCAACTCCATCATGTCAGTAAAACACAGGACCCAGAACTGAACAGTATCACTGATTTCTGGCTCACACACAGACACACACACGCACACACACACCTCTGGAAGGGAGAGGTGGAACAACAGAGGAAGCCAATGGGCACGCCGGAAACCCAGGAGCCAACCAATGAGCAAAACAAGACACTTTTGGGGACTTTCCAAAGTTTCCAAACTATTTTGGCTCCCCTTGTTTTTTTTTTTTCTCCTTTCTATTCCTGTGTGTGTGTGTGTGGGTTGAGGTGTGTTTCTGTACTCCACTGCTTTTGATAGGACTGTGTGTGTGCGTGCCTGTGAGCGTGCGCCTTTTTGGATCAAAGCTGCTGACTCATCGCTTCATCTCATTTCAGATATCAAGAGTTCGAAGTGAAGCAGGAGAGAGGCCACCGGTCCCTCGACGTAGAGTGTGTGTGTGTGTGTGTGTGTGTGTGTTTGGATTTGCATTGCTTTTGTATTGATTTGGATGACTCGCACTGGGAGGAGTTGGACACACTGCAGCAAGCCGATAAGCAATGACAACCACCTTCATTATACTGAGAAACTCTGACCAGTATGGAGCTTGGTTCAAGTCCCACCTAACAGAGAGGACTTTTCCTGTACTTTTAGGGAAATGTTCCTCTTCTGCAGCCCCCCGCCCCTCACTGGTGGGGTGCCTCAAGGGTCCATTTTGGGCCCTCTGCCATTCTCGGTGTACATGTTTCCTTTGGGTCTATTTTTAGGAAACATAATATTCCTCTCTATTCTTTTGCTTATGATGTCCAGGTTTTTTTTTGTTTTTTCTTTTTTTGCCTGTTGAGTCAGAAAGCATAAACCCACTGCAACCTCTATCTGGATGAACTCTCTTAGTCTCGCTGAACCTGAGACTGAAATCCTTTCGGCCTGGGCTTGTGCTGGATGGTCGGCAGTGCTGCTGGTCTTTGGCTCAACTGAATCGATCTGTTGTCAAAAATGCGGGTGTGACTCTTGACAGCTCTTCTAAGTTGGATCGACACACCCCAGCTGGACTGAACTTTTCCACCCAAGAGCGATTGCCACAGTGAAGCCTCATCCTCCGCTCAAAGACCTGGAAGAGGTTCTCCACAGATAGATCGCCTCTCTGCCGGACTACGGCAGCGTTTGGATCCCTCTTCTTCACAACTACTCTCTTGGCATGCCCACACACGATTTTAGGAGTTTACAGTCTAACGTTGACATTCATCACTTGGGATTGATAACAGACAGAGTATTTATACTGGGCTCTGCTGTTTTATCTTTTTTATTATACAGCTCTACGTGCTCTATTAATACATTTGAGCCTAACATAGATCATCTCGGTGTATACTGTGGTGTCAGGACGTTAGCAGTAGATCCTGTGGGTTGTGGACTGGGGCTTGTCTCAGGTTTCCTCATCAGGAGAGTTTGCTGGTCAGGTGAACTCCTCAGACTCTCCGTCGCGCTCTTTGAGCCACATCCAAGTGCCTTTTCTCAGGGTTTACCGCTGTTCTTCGATGGGAGGCTTGATTAGTCTACAACAATGTTTACGTAGGTGGCAAGTGTCAAACTAACACCCATGTGAACACCAGGATGCATGTTTTCCCAGCAGAACGAAGCGTTTAACAGCATGAGAAGCATTACTCCTGTTACAGTGGGCTGATCAGTGCTTGATCAGTGTTGGTAAGCGGTCATTCTGGTAAAATCTTTCTGAGAAATGGAAATGTAACGCTGCCCTGATCTGACGAAAACGGGGCCGTGTGTTCTCATGCCCAAAGCACTGACGTGCCCGAGCGTGTAGATGTAGATTTATTTCCAGTATAACGTTGGAGTATGCCTGCATGTGCATACCAGCTCCACCAGCTTTGTGTGGATCAAACTGCCGACCTCCTAAATGATTACCCTGATACAGCTGTGTGAAGGTAATATAATCTATAATTAAATATCATTCAGGGTAGGGCTTTGTATTCACTTGAGACGGTTGTAGTAAGGATGGAGGGATAAGCAAAGTAATATATCCATGGTAGTTCCACAAATCCAGAAAAACAAACCATGAATTATATGGACAATAAATCAAGTGTTACTTTTTTTTTTTTTATTCGAACTATCTGTTAGTGAATAGAATCGAATCGAATCCTTTATTGTCACTGTACATAGGTACAATGAGATTAAAAGCAGCATCTCCGGTTACAGTGCAAAAAAGAGTGCAAAACAAACGACAAAAAACAAAAAAAAATACAAAACAGAGCGGATCAGTGTACAAAGATATGTAATGTAGAGAGAATAGTGCAGATGATCGAGGTAGTACAAAAAATATGTGCAGTGTAAAGCAAAATAGTGCAAATAATCGAGGTAGTACGAATAAAGGAAGGTGGGGGTATGAGGATATAAGGTGCACAGTCAAATCCTGAGACGGCATAACAGATACTATATACAGATGCTATACAGATTTTTTTTTTTTTTTAGTTTACACATCTGGTGGAATATTGCACAGACTGGTTCAGGGCGGTTATGGCTTTGGGGAAGAAGCTGTTTTGGACCTGATGACCCTGTAGCGTCTTCCTGAGGGCAACAGGTCCAACAGGTCAGAGCCGGGGTGGGAGCTGTCCTTCGTGATGTTAGTGGCTCTGCTGAGGCAGCGGGAGGTGTAAATGTCCAACAGGGAGCGGAGAGGGCGGCCCATGATCCTCTGCGCTGCTTTCACAACCCTCTGGAGCCTTTTCCCTGTCTGCAGCGGTGCAGCTGCCGTACCAGACTGTAGTCCAGTACCAGACTGTAGTCCAGTACGTCAGCAGGCTCTCGATGGATGAGCGGTAGAAGGTCAGCAGCAGGTTGGAGTCCAGGTTGTATCTCCTGAGGACTCTCAGGAAGTGCAGCCGCTGCTGAGCCTTCTTGGTGATGGCGGTGACGTTCTCAGACCAGGAGATGCTGTCTGAGATGACGACGCCAAGAAACCGGAAGGTGTGGACCCGTTCCACTCTCCCGCCGTTGATGTAGAGGGGGGCTGGGTCGGTGTTGTGTTTCCTGAAGTTGACGATGATCTCCTTGGTTTTTCTGGTGTTCAGAGCAAGGTTGTTCTCTGAACACAAGGCTGTCAGCTTCAGGACCTCCTCTCTGTAGGCTGCCTCGTCCCCCTTCCAGATGAGTCCGACCACCGTAGTGTCGTTAGCAAACTTCACACCAATGTACACCAAAGACTGCAGTCGTTGGTGTACAGGCAGTACAGGAGGGGGCTCAGCACACAGCCCTGAGGAGCGCCGGTGCTCAGCATATGGGTGGAGGACAGGTGGGGGCCAAGTCTCACAGTCTGGGGTCGGTTGGAAAGAAAGTCTTTAATCCAGGCACATGTGGGAGGGGGGAGGCCGATGGTGGTCAGTTTGGTGATGAGGATGTCTGGGATTATTGTGTTGAAGGCAGAGGTGTAATCCACAAAGAGCATCCGGACGTAGCTCTGCTGTTGCTCCAGGTGGTTCAGAGCAGAGTGCAGGGCTACAGCGATGGCATCCCGTCCTGCCTGAAATCAGCCACCATAATCCTGGTGCCAAAGAAGTCTCCCGTCACCAGCCTGAATGATTACCATCCAGTGGCACTTACCCCGGTAATTACCAAGTGCTTTGAGAGACTAGTTCTTCACCACATAAAGAACCACCTCCCCCGAGACTTCGACCCCTTCCAGTTTGCTTATGCGTCCTCAGCTTTCTGCCTCCTTTCTGCCTCCTTGCTGCACGTGCACAATGTTGTCCTGAAACCTCCTCCAAGCACCTAAACACCTCCTATACAGAGATGACAAGGCAGTAAATGGTACTATAAGCCGAGGGAGACGTTCAGAGGAGATCCCATCTGTTTCCCGAGAGCAGAAAAAGACCGTGGATTCAGGTCAATGAAAGTGCAGTCTGGGGTCAAATGAGTCCTGCAGTTACTGAAAGTTTCTGCAGATGCTCCGTGTCTCTAAAAGGAAAACTCTGATCCTGCAGTATCATCCAACATCTATTGTAAGTTCATAGAGAACATAACTATTTCCATATAAAACTTGTATAAACACTGGGTTTCTCGACGGCATCAGGCCGTGAAATTGCTTAGCTGTTTCTGCGTTTTGGTTCTTAGGGGTCCAGGGTAGTTTTACGTCATTAGCATTTTTACTTTTTGAGTCCAGTGACACTAACATCACCACCAAGCTGTTGTTAAATAAGAAAAGCAGAAACAAACACAATGTCAAAAACCAGATAAGACCATCCAGAGATATTAGCTGCTTATATTTTCTACAAGTCTATATCTGAGGGCTTAACCATGAAATAGCACTTTGTTATTGACCCAGTAACAATTTACATTTGATAATATCTAGATATATTAAAAAGGTGTACTGCATGGATTGTCTACCTGGATGCAGGCATCCTGTAATTTTTGTAAGGAAGACACCTGCCGATTGCTCGCACAAATATGAAACAAGAGCAGAAGTCAGAGACTCAATTCCTTCATACCACAACTGAATGGAAAATTCCTGCTTCCAGATCTGGATCCAGAACGACAGCAAGAGGCAGACGCCTCTAAGTCCCACCTCTGCTGAAATGTGCACATTAATCCAACTAAAAGAGAAATTGGCGAGACGCCTCCGGCACGCATCTGCGTCCTTTATTGTCATTGGACTGGAAGTGTGAAACTGTCCAGTTATTGATTTCAGGCCTTTTCCTCACGCCCTTCCAACTCTTTTTGGGATGAACTGGAGTATACTGGCAACCAGATGTACTCACACAGTATTAATAATGAATTCCCTGTCAAAATGAAACTAAAACATTTCTTGTGTTTCCAGAAAATCTGTAAAAGAAAACATGAATCAGTGTTGTCTTTCATCCATTTCTGTTACGTAAATGTCAGTGGCTGGTTCACGGATATGATCAGCTATGTTGTGCTTATTTTCCCCGTCAGCCGCTGATAAACCACAGCAGAAGATAAATTAGAGGCCGTGTATGCTGCTTGTGTCATTCAGGCTTTGTCCACGAGTGTTTTACCCCGTTAACCTGCCTGTTCTTGCTCTCCACTGTCATCTCATGCTTGCTCAGGTTGGCGGATTTCACCAAAGTGAAGATTTGATGCAATCTGTTAAGTTCCTTAGCGAGGTGATTTTTTTTATAAAGTTGCATTACCCAAATGTCAAACTCCAGTGGGATTAATAGATAAATGTTGACTGGAATATGACGTGAAATTAATTGGATTGTGAAAAGTAATGAATAGGATTTTACATAAATTACAGTGAACTGGATCATAACCTTTTTTAGATTCTATTAATTTACAGCATCTCTCTATATAAATAATTTTCCTTAATACACTTAATTTCACAAATAAACACTTTTTTCTTATTGTTTACTTCTTAGCTTTTTTTGAAAAAATCTTCTTATATTTTCATGTGAATTTTTTTTCTCTTCTCCACATCTTAAAGGTACGGTAAGTGATTTCTGGATGACATCACATCTGTTAACCCTTTAGGCGCCAGAGTTTTTTCAAGAAAATATACAATTTTGATATCAAGATTTCAAAAGGCTATAACTTGAAAGCAGTTTGAGATAAAGGTATACTATCAATGAGAAAATTGTTCAGTATGACTCAAAGACTGTGATAGAAATGAAATTATTCATATAATTTGCATATTATGACGTTACAAGGTGGCGGCCATATTGGAAAATGTTCAATTTTGATATCAAGGTTTAAAAGGCTATAACTTTAAAGTGGTTTGAGATAAAGGCATACTGTAACTGAGAAATATCTTCAGTATGAACCAAAATTTGGAATGGAAGTAGATTTGTCATCTAATTTGATTATTGTGACATCACCTGCCCAAACCTGCCCAGTAGTCCTCAGTTTCAGATTTTTCCTCAAGCCCCATGCACAATGAAAGCTTTCATTTCAGGGACAATCACATCATAAAGTCATGAAATCTGGAGTTTGGTTTCAATATTTCCCTTTCAAAGAACTGGTGGCCTTTTTGTTTGATTGGTGATGAAGCCCCACTATTCATTACTTGAAAAAGGGATGAAATCAATGGGCTCAGAATTTGTCAGATCGTCTCCACAAAAACCAACAGGATCATCAAAATTTAGGCTCCACTTTCAATACTCTTTCTTTTCTCTCAGCCGCCACCACCATCATCATCATCATCATCACCGTGATTTCCGGTGCGCCATTAGTGGTGTGTTTTTTCCCACGGCTTCTCCCGTGTCTGCCAGGACAACTGCGGTTGTTTTCATCCCCGCTACATTTTTCCATATTTGCGGTGTTATGAGCCCCCCTGACACCTCGACCTGCTTGGCGATCGCAGAATGTTTCCACCCCGGTCACGCTGAGGTGAAGCATCCGCTATACTGTGTGCTGATTGTTAACTATGGGGCACGGACTCGCCGTCACTACCACTGTCAGTTTCTGCTTCACTGGACAACTGAATGTCTTCCTCTTCTGAATCGGAGTTAGCCAGAATCTGACAAAATACTTCGTGGACGGTAAACCGACCTCTTGACATCGTGAGTAAATGAAAAAGACCTAAGCATTTCTACCACTGCTGCACTGCCCATCTCTGTGGCAGTTTTTCAAACTCATTTTATGCTAAAACTTTGAATAGTGCCACCACCAAAAATGTTTCTTAGATTACAGGCACACATGTCCGCCATCTCCTGGTGAAAAGTAGTAACAAGATTCGGCATCACATTTATAGATACAGCCTGTTATAGTTAGCAATGTTGCTTGTCGCAATATTGCAACTTTGGCGCTTAAAGGGTTAATACTTGGAACCAAACATCAAAGAAACTCAAGAGAGCCGGCCCTCCCCTTCCTATCAACGTGCTTTTCCTTCCTTCCTCGCTTTGTCTAAACTGGGACGTCTAAAACCAACTGCTATTAACAGAGCTGAAAAAGATGCGGTTGAAAAGGGATCTATTGTACCGCATCTCTGCAGCCTTTTGAACCACATCAAGAAAGAGTTATTGGCTACAGTTCATCTGTAAGAGAAGCTGCTCTGATCAGATTACATTGCAACAAGAATAAAACGCAGCACATCAACGCAGGTCAAAATCCCAAAGACCTGAAATCACTTTCTGGGTTAAATATTCAAACAATGAGTTTGGACCCTAAATCATGGATGAAAAGGACTTTAAAGCATCAAAGTCACTTGCCTGGATAGTTTGTAACAAGCTTGAAAAACTCTGGCATTCAAAGGTGCCAAATGACTTTGAAATTTCCCAGTTCTAGTATCTAGTAGAACCGGTTCTAGTCTATGGCTTGGAAACCTGGTCCCGAAAACCTGATTCATTCTCCTGCATAGCAGATACACACAAAAGCTAGGTGCGGCCCCCCACGCCATCTTTGGCGTTTATATTTGTGCGTTGTTGTCTGTGTCGCTCCGTAATTACACCACCAACCGCTAGAGTTCATTCATCGCCACTATTGAGCAGAAAGAATGTAATTTCTGCCACAAAAGGTCAGATCTTTATTTAACAACAGCTTGGTGGTGACGTTAGTTTCACTGGACTCAACAAGTAAAAATGCTAATGACAGAGATACTGTGCACTCTGCGAGATTTAACCTCCTCCTCGGCGCTATTAGCCGTCGTGTCTTCATTTACAGTGATGGACTCGGTAGGATCTACTGAGTTCTTTTCAGCAGCTTGCAGTGCTGAGCCTCCTTTTGTCTGCTTCCTTTATGTAGCTCAGACACAACAATGAAGGAAACAGCATGTCTTGCATTAGTTGTTAATAAATGTTGACATTTTTAAAGACATTGCGGCAAATCATTGTGGCAGTGGGAAATACGAAGACGAAGAAGAACAAATCCACCGAGCCACGCAAAAGCATATTTTTGCGGCTTGCGTTGGCATGACAGGGTAGTTACACTTGGAAATGGGTGCACGTTGGGGTCCAGCGTAGCTTGCAAGAGAGGGTTCACGTCTGCGGTATAGGTACACCGTCACTTTGATGGAGAAGTATAAATCAGTCTAAACACATAAAGACCAGAGGACATTGAACAGGACGTACATTAATATCGGCAGATGTAAAATATTATGAGTGTTATGAGAACACTACGAAGGAGCGACTATACGGGAACCTTCCACCCGTACAGGACACAATCAGACACAGATGCCTGTTATGGATCCCAGACTTTCACAAACATTGTCGAAAGATGACGTACCCCCAATTACGCTCGAGCGATACGGGAGTCGAAACTACGGATTCGTCGGACTAGTGCGGACTAGTCAGACCGATGCGTTGAGAACTGATGAAGCCGCTTGGATAAGAGGCGGAACGTCTTCTAGACAAATCTAAGTCCAGTTGCCTTTGATTCAATTGTTGCGAGTACAAATTTGAAGCAAGTTATGCGAGACCGTGCGTTTCGGCGTTCCCATTGTACGAGACATCCCGGCCTGTAATGCTCAAAGATGATGACAAGCAACTTCTGGCTGCATATAGAGTAGGGCTGTAGCGATACACTAATTTCGCGATACGATACGATACGATACACGATATTCGTTCACGATACGATATATATCGATATTCATCTTACATTTGCATCATTTTCCGGAGGATTTTAAAGGGACAAAGTGATTTTGGTGACATCTTGTGAGTGTTCCAATGATTTTGTTTAAATTTATTGAACTGAAAGGATCAATTACACATTATATGGCTGACAGGCAGCTTGGAAAAGCTGGAAAAAATGAATAAAATATTTGCTGAGAAAAATAGTTTCATTTGTTTTAAACAGTATATACAGTGATTCCTTATTTTTTGCGGTTAATGGACCGGCGCCCCCCGAAGATCAAAATCCGCGAACGGGAGCCGGAGCCCCCCGAGCCTAAATAATGTGTTTAAAATATGTTTAAAAACCGTAAAAAAGTAGCGAGACACTGCAGCGAAACAAGACAAAGGCTCAACTGTGGTCTTTCTGTTACCTTCACAGCCTCTGGTCTCTGAACCGTAGTAAAGAAACCGCTGGTATTGTGTTACTTTTGGCTCTTAATTAGCGGCTAACACGCTAACAACATCAAAAGTACTGTCTGGTTTTCTCTGCATGGAACGAGCACTTTATTCTGGCACTGCAGGAACTTGTAACATCACACAGGTTGTATTGTTCGGCTCCTGTCGGTTAACAGAGAATGTAAATCTATACACGCTGGGCTGCTGTTGATGCTCACTACACTTTTCATCTAACCCTGTTTTTGTTCTGCCATCCACACACACACACTACATTACCCATAAGGCCACCTTCTTAAAGGGGCCAGGCTGGCTCACAACATTTCTTCACTGTGAGAGAACGCGCACAACATCCTGTGATGTTTCTGCTATTTTGTCTTGATTTTTTTATTATATTATATATTTCTTAAAAATCCGCGAATAAATAAAACCGCGGAACTTAAATCGCGAATTGGCGAGGGATCACTGTATGTGTATGTGTGCAGTACGAGGCCCACAATCTCCTCCTCCCTCTCCTTCTCTGCCTGTCAGGAAGAGGTGAACAATATGACCTTTGGCGGCAGCGATACCAGCCTCCCTCATGAATTCTGTGCCACCGTGGCTTTCCTTTCACAGTCTCTCTGCTTTGTTTTCACTTGTGGCAGCTCTGTTTTTCTTAGAAATGATCACCTGGGCACCCGTGATTAACGAGCAGCACCGAGAGCAGGAAGGAAGTCTTGCCCCTGCAGGCTCGCGCATATGTGCGCTAAATACGCTATCGCGCTGCCGCTGAGACCGTCTCATGTCTGGTTTCATTGTCTCTGCATTTAAATTTAAGAACTATGAACAGCTAAATGACGCATAGAATAATTTTTATTATTCAACTCAAAAGTTCCATTCGGTGTAAGAATGGAAATGACTGTAAATGAGACCCAGAGGCAAAGATATTTAAACCAAAAGGAGGCCCCTGGGAAAAACATGAGCACTTGGACTCCCACCTTCCCTCCCACCCTGTCACTTTGCAGAAACCGTCAAGCAAAGTGGACACCACAAAGATCCTTATCAATGGATAACCTTTTAAAAATGGCACTGTTGCATCGAAGTGAAAACCTACCTGAGAATCAAATAGTTCAAGTTTATTTTAAGAGAAACAATACAGAAGTTACAATCTGCTTTGTCCAGTCGTCTGAAGTTCATGCAGCTGTCTCAAAAATGCCCCAAACTCCCCCAGACACCAAACCAAGCGAAGTGCAGTGCTAAAAAAAAAACACAAAAACTCCTGACTGACCGCTTCAGGCTGTTTCTTAAAAAAGAAGCAGCCCTAATAGACCCTATTTTAAAATGTCCCCAAGGTTTCCCCCTTTATTATTCCAGAATGGAGATCAAAATCCATATAATTCGCCCTTTCAGATCCTTTTACAGCCTAAAGTTATGCATTAATATAAATGCGTCTGCTTTGAGTTGCTGGTAAAACCGGAACATCAGAGTTCATATTCCCTGACTGGACATTATATTTAGGCTAATATTACATTTATATTGTATATTTTCTAGGGCTGGGAAAGTTAACGCGTTATTATCGCGTTAACTCATTAATTTATTAATGCCGAAATTCATTTTATCGCGCGTTAACGCATGTTGCTCACATGCTTTTGTTTTGAAAAGTCTGTTACTGGCTGCTACGGAACCGGAAAAGAATTGGCAGAAAAACATGCAGAAAAGCTAAAACAGACATGGAGAACGGTAAAAATCTGTGAACTTTATAGTTCAGGTAGCAACTCAGGTAGCAATATTAACAATTCTGTCTGAAAAAAAAAATCTAGACTGCAACAAAACTTTCGCGTCATTCCTCCATGTTCCATCAGATCTGCTCCATGTGTTCACTGTCCTGCTGTTCTCTAGCTGGTTACTGCAGTGCGGCTCCATCTAGTGGCACAGATGTGTAATGACAACAGAAAGTCCAGTCCTCGATTATAAAGAACAAATTCAGTTCTGTGGCACGTTTTTTTTCATTTCGTATTTTTGATCCAAGTCTAAAAATGAAATTTAAATTAAACAAGCATTTTTTCATTATTTTTTGTATTAGATTTAAAAACGAAAAACGTAATAAAATGTCACTTTTTAATTTTTTTTAAATTTTTGATTGACAATTGAAAATGGAAAGAATGAATGATACACGGATTGATAAAGTTACTGAACTTTAACATGGACATTTTCATTTCAAAGTTCTCCCAGACGGAGGATTCAACAGAAACAAGGTTATTTGTAACAACTGACAAGTTGAACTCCCCGTTAAAAGTTTCTGCTGTTACCTCAGAAATTACCTGTTTTAATGTTCTGATTGTGCTGAGACACAATCATTTTGTTGGATTTTGTTTGTAGATTTTTTTTTATTTTTCATAAAAACAGGATTACTTTAATGTCCTGGCAGTGGCAATAAGCTTTATTTTATTTTACATTTTTTAAGATGAGATTTACACTAAATATTTGTTACTGACAAGTGCTGATGTTAAAAGTGTTTGAACAACAAATATTATGGCACTTCAGTTCATATGGCAGCAGAACATTTAAATAAAAGTGCATTTTACACTACTTTTTATACAATGCGATTAATCGTGATTAATCAGAGAAATAATGCGATTAATCGCAATTAAAAATTTTAATCGTTGCCGAGCCCTAGTTTTTATCAACCGCTACATTTTTTTCTTTTTTTTTACACAGATGCACGAGCGGTTGAGCAATCGTAAATGATAAATAATGTTCCACAATAAACGAGCACAAACGTATTTTCAAGTCACAAATAGATGAGTCATCGGGGACGCTACGTCCGCTGTGGCTATTGCTAGCAGTTAACGGCTTGTGTGTCGGAGCGCACGGACTGCTGCTTTATGCCCGGCACCTCCTTCGTGAGGATGAAGAGCTTTTTTGCCGCTAGTTGCACAGACTAGCTTCTTGGAGCACAACACACAAAAACAGGTACCGGACACCCTTAGCTTCTGGCACCCAAACGGCTAACCGTCTCCACCCGTCTCCTCCATCCATGTCCAGAGACACTTGTTGCCTCCATTCAAACAACCACCGGCTCACCTCGGATGCTGCGTTCAAGACTACTCTGAGATAACGTGCTTGTGTGTGTTTTTTCCTTAATCATACTAAGACGCCAGAGATCCAGTACGGTGCCGGAAGACTTATAGCCCTGCAAGACACAAAATCAGGTACCAGGCTCCCTTAGCTTCTAGCACCAACTCCCAAACGGCTCTCCGTCCCCGCCCTTTTCCTCTGTCCATGCCTAGCGCCACTTCAATTTTGCTTCCATTCTTGTGATTGCGGGAGAAAAAAACACCAGCTCGCCTCGCCTGCGTTCAAGACCACTCAGAGATAATGTGTTTCTGTTTGTGTGCGTGTGTTTTTTTTTTCCTGAATCAGAGTCAAACGCCGGAGATCCGGCACGGTGCTGTAATACTTTAAGCCCTGGATATACAAATAAATACAACCCATATTCTGAAAACGTTGGGAAATCATCTAAAAGGTAAATAAAAACAGAATCCAATGATTGGCAAATCTTTTAACGGCATATTTTATTCCCAATAGAGAAATAAACATATCAGATGGTGGAACTGAGACATTTTATGATTTCATGGAAAATATTAGCTCATTTTGACTTTGATGGCAGAGGAATGTTGTTCTTGTCTGACGCAGGATTCGAGTTGCTCAACAGTTCTGGGGCTTCGTTGCCAGATTTTTTTTGTTTTCTGATGCTCCAAATGTTTTCTGTCGGTGAAAGTTCTGGACTGCAGGAAGGTCAGTTCAGCACCTGGACTCTCCTCCTGAGAAGTCTTGTTGTTGTGATGGATTGAGTATGTAGTTTAGCATTGTCTTGCTGAAATATGCAAGATCTTCCCTGAAACATCTGGATGGGAGCAGATGTTGCTCTAAAGCCTCTATGTTCTCATCAGCATTGATTGAGCCTTTTCCAGATGTTCCAGCTGCCCACCATAGACACTAATGCAACCACATCCCATCAGAGATGCTGTTGAACTGTCTGATCACTAAGGGTGTGAAAAAAAAATCGATTTGGTTATATATCACGATTTTTGGCCACCCGATGTATCTTTTATTCAGCTCCGAAGTTTTTAGAAAAATTCATTCATTCACTTAAATGTGCAAAAACACTAATAATAAACAATAAATAGGTTGTTTTGAAGCAAATAGTTTTGACTCAATTTGTCCTCTGAATGATCAATATCATCTGATGAACATATACAGCAACTTGATTTTTCATCTCTACTTTTAATTTTGATATTAACTCGGGTAGAATATCGCAAATATTGTGATATCATGACATCGCGATTATATCATATCGTGACCCAAGCATCACGATACATATCGTATTGTGAGGTCCTTGCCAATACTCACCACTACTGATAACAGCTGGACGGTTCCTCTCCTCTTTAGTCTGCAGGAAACGACATGGTTTCCAAAAATAATTTAAAATTTGGATTTCTCAGACCACATCACATTTTTCCATTTTGCCTGAGACCTTGTTAAATCAGCTTTGGCCCAGATAAGTGACCAGCGGCAGCTATTATTTTCCATCACCTGGTAAAATGTCTCACTTTTTCACGTATGTTCTTAACGTTCTATTGGGAACAAAATGTACATTTATGAGATTTGCAAATCGTTGGATTCTGTTTTTATTTGGATCTCACACAGCTTCCCAGCTCTTTTGGAACTGGGGTTGGGTCCATGACACTTCACCCTGTGTTTTATTTAATGAGTTGATTTAGTCATGACGAGTTAAACAGTGATTAATGGAGATGAACGCACCAGTTGAGAAAATGACTGGTGAACACTAAAATACAGATCACTGTGATGAATAAACAAGCAGCCTTCGTTTATTCGTTCTGGGTAATGTGTTATTTATGTCTCTGGCTGCTTTCAGAGCTTTTAAAAGGCAGTTGTCTTTATTGATCTCGTGTTTCATTCCATTGACTTCACAGCAGGCGGCCAGCGTGCATGCTGGGAGAAGCCGTCTGCTCCATAAACTGATCAACTGATCAAGCAATTCTTCCAAAAAAAAAAAAAAAAAAAAATGAAAATAAAACCACAACCACAATGACTGAGTATGAACATTCCTCATTTATACTTTTCCGGCCTTTTTGGCAGCAGCGCCGCAGACCCACTCCTACCCCACGGAGCCACCAACCGCACGCACCCACCCTTTTGGGTAATGAAGTGCTGATGAGAAGTTGCACACTAGTAAAGTTTTGTTCGATGTGAGCAGGCAAACGCTGAACGTGCCCTGCGGCGCTGCAGATGTAGGTCTGATTATGGTTGTTTGGCTGTTAATGGCACGCAAGCACAAACACTCACGGGCCCGTCTGTCAGGAGAAGCATGCTCGCTGTCGTTCTCTCGATCACATGATCTCACAGGTATGTTGCACTGTTTTGACATGAGTTTCTTTTTCTTTTGCGGGCCACTACTACACTACACGACAAACAAAAACCGAAAGGATGTATCGATACCGCTGGGAGATGAAAGCAAAGTTGTTTTTCATCGGTATGAAACATGGAGAGAGTTGTGCATTAAGGCCCAATCTCACACTCTGAATCAGGGAATTAGCACGTCCTAAACTGTTATTCTGTTGCAGGAAGTCGGCCTGTTTTATGGTGTTCATGGCCCTTTGAAATGGAAATAAAGGAACAGCAGATGCATGGTTTATTTAAACAATGATATCAGCTCTTGCAGTATTTGTACAGCTGATTCCCAGACGGGAGGACTTCCAGTAGAGGATCTGGCGCCATCTTCTGGATTAGACTTTAATTGTAACTGAAGGACTCTGAAGTATATTTTACGGTCTCTTGTAATTCTACATGCAAGATAAAATGTATTAGAACTCTGTAAATACATCTGTATATATCTATATATCTATATATAATCAACAGTGATTTGACTATAGCAATTAATCTATCAAATATTCCAGAGGAGGCATATTTTGGCACGGTGCCCCGAAGTCTTTGTGAAACGTTTTGATGAAAACACCAGAGATACAGTACAACAGCTCCCGTTTTGTTCATGTCATTACAGCTCTGTTCACAGCGGTCAGCTTTAGTGGGTGGAGCCACTTGACTCCACCTCTCCTTAGTGCAGTCCTTTACAAAAAGTAGGGCATGACCCTTTGGAGGGTGCGGTGTGACGCCGGGGAGGTGGGTACCGAGGGAAAATGCTTTTTTTTTGCCGTACTGTAATAAAGTGTAATTGCACATATACTCCAGTAGGTGGCGGTGGCGCTCTCATTGTCACAGTGTGCAGCAGGGAGTATTAGCTATATTGTGTCTTTTGTTTTTGTAAATCCTTTTTTTTTAATCCTTACAGACTAAAAACAATGTTAAAGTTATTCTTTGTTATAAGTTGATCCATATTTCTTTCTTTTTTGTTTTCCCTAATGCTAATAAGGATACAGTGTAATAGAGAGGTGTACTTATAACAATTTTATAGACAAATGATACGATTTATAATAGCAGTGGGTAAGTGGGGGGATTTTTTTTCAGCAGAAAATAATTAAGAGGCACTGGTTTATAGCACGATGGGGTTTCAGATGAGGGGTCACAGGGCCAATGACCCCAACTGTCTCTTCTTTGTCCTTTGTGTCCGAGAATGATGATTGTAAGTGGTTTGCATTGCAACTTATTTGTTCTTTGGCAAGAACATGTTGCTGTCATGAATTGCATGACATACGCACGTGCAATTTTAATAAGTAAAATGGATAAGGAGTAGGGGTGTGAAAAAAAAAATTGATTTGGCGATATATCACGATTTTCGGCCGCCCGATATAATATCGATTCTTCAGCTCCTAATATCAATTTTTTTTTATAGGACAATTCATTCATTCACTTAAATGTACAAAAACACTAAAAATAAACAATAAATAGGTTGTTTTGAAGCATATTGTATTGTGAGGTCCTTGCCAATACTCACCCCTAATAAGGAGTTTTGTTGTCCAACCAACAAAACCAGTTCTTATCGAAAGAGACTTTGAGCAAGGATGTTGGACAAATACTTGGCCCCTTGAGGGCCAAAAACCCTAGACATTTGTTTAAAGGGGACATTGTGACAAAAAAGCGATTTTTTTTTTGTTTTTTTTTTGAAGAATTATCCAGTTCTTCCTCCATCTTTACATCAGTCCCGGTTCAGGTCAGGCTGCGCTTGCTTCTAACGCTGCACCCTAATATCAGCCCAAACACAGCTGGAAAGTGGAGCTTTTGAACTGTATGTCTGTGGTATTTAGGGGACTGCATGGCCCATGACCCCTTGTGCTTGTGATTCCACTCCTCGAACCCTCCAATCTCTGCTCCAGCCACAAATGAAGAGGCATTACATTTCGCAATGAGCTTCATCACCATAACTTTGTCTGCACATTAGTTTTTTTTCCCCATATTTATCATGGAGACTTTCTCATTGTCTGATAAGGCCAACTGGAGGCATTAAGATCCAGACCAGTAGTCTAATTGTATATTTTGAAGGCCGGACAGCTGTTTTCTGTAGTCAGGATGAGCTGACCTCAGAGATAATCTGAAGGAGACGGCATGTTCCTCTCTCTGTTGATACAGAGGCAGTAAATGGAGGAGCTTGTTTACAACTCAGTATAACTGAACTCTGAGTCCTCAACAAAAAAAAAAAAAAAAAAAAAAAATCTACATTTATGTCTTTTACTCTCACTCACTTCATAGCCATGTATTACAAAAGCTACAATATGCTGAATATGAAGCTTACATGCAGTTGAATTTTAATTTCTGCGTGTCACGCATTTCAAGAGAGCTGATTTTTTTTTTTTAATTCCATTAAAATATTTGCAAAAGTTACAGGGAAAAAACAGGGTAAAGACAAAGTTCAAATTCAGTGAAAAGATTTATTTTTTCATGTGTGGACTCAGCGTTTCATGCATCATCCATACCAATACAGTTAACTTCTTTAATTAACGGTTAAGCGTGGAAAAGAGGACAAAAGAAGAGATTGAAAGCTTTTTTTTTCCCAGCGTCGTTCACATACAGCTCATTCAACAACTCTGCCATTCTTGCTCTAACTTCACAAACTGATCATGTCCAACAGTCAATGAAGTGTCAGGAAAAGTGATGAAATGTCCGTCGTGATCTGTTCCCCTACTGAAATAAATAAAGCTTTGATTTTGAATTATCCCTCAAGTAACTAAATGGTTTAAACTTACCCAAAGCTCCTTTTTTTTCCTTACATGAAACTCATTTTGAGAGCTGCAATGAGCGAATGTCACTGAATGTAAAAAAAAAAAGAACACGACTCATTTGAATTATCTCGTGAACCAGAAGTCCGCGACGGTTGGTCGGTCGCCATTTTTAATGACGTCTGCTGCTTCTGACGGCGGGATCGTATTGGTATTTCGCTGGTATTTACTTGATTTATTTCTCCTAGTATGGCCCCAATCCTTTTTTTTTCTTTCAACGTGACGACGCCGTCTTACAAATACTTCTCACTAATATAATTAACAGCAGAACGTCCTTATATCTGCTTAATGCAGTGATTCCCAAAGTGTGGGCCGCGCCCCCCCCCCTGGTGGGCCATGGCAGTACTGCAGGTGGGCCGTGAGAGGTCATTAAAATTAAACAAATATGTTTTAAATCCTCGATCTTTTTCAAATATGTTTTTAACTACTGTAAAATATTAACAACATGATTTAAAAACATTAACAAGTAAGAAAACAAACCACTTAGGTGTTATTTTACCGTCAACTTAATATGACAAGTGTCACCTTATTTGTTGACCCCTTACATTAATGTCAGAACATACCTTCTAGTCCTGTATGTTGATCACAGTTGTGATTAAAGGTTTGGGTGGGCCATGGAGATTTTTCACATTTCAAATTGGGCCATAGTATTCTTAAGTTTGGGAATGGCTGGCTAAATTTAGGTTTAATGAGATCAAAGTGTAGTTACCACAATAATTAACTTGTCAGCAGATAAGACAATCTCTTTGGACATTTACGGCCTTTAAGAAAAAAAAATATTCCACTTTAGTTAGTTAGAAATACACAATCTTAGGCCTGTCACAGATGTTGAGGCTTAATGTAAATAAAGACAAATTAGGATCCCTGTAAAAGCTGAGGTCCCCTGCTGCACGTCATCCCCTGCAGCTCCTCTTGTACCTGTTACCACAGTAAAAATATTATACAGGAATGTTACTTTAATCACCAACATATGGACAAAAGAACCCAGTTCACATAAAAAAAAATAATTAAAAAAAAAGAGGAAAATCTTACAGTGTAATGCACATAAAACACTTGAGGACAAAAATAACAAAGAAAATAAGACGGATCATCACCCAGCTCCCGTCACACCACCGACCGAACTGCCAACGAAAACAGCTTCTTCATGGGATTCATTAGCAGCCCAGAGGTCCGTGTGGGCCCATTTAACATGTCTGCTCTCTAGAATAAACAACCTAACTCAAATTTATAGCAAGAGCTTCTTCACACAGTAACGACCAGTTTAACGCATAATCTCGGCATCATTGGCATTAAAAGTTCAGGCACTCAAAACGTTTCTTGAACCGTTGCTTCAACTCTGGAGTTGCTTCTCTTGAAGAGCAAATAAAAAAAAAAAAAATCACAGTTTCCTGATAGTCAGTGTTGCACTTTAAACATCTGAAGATGTGACGCTGCAGCGACCACACTCGGATCCGCCTCCCTGCTACTCTCCTGAGCCTCGCTGCGTTTTGGGCCGAAAGCCAAAACCAAGTCTGTCAGGCGCTCGCTTCTTGCCGGTTGGTTCTTATTAGTTTTGAGCCAGCGGCGGTAGGGGAGAGAAACATGATATAATCTGCTGGGATCTCCTCTCCTGTGGCAATACGGTAATCCTTTCATAGATTTCGCAGCTACGGGTCTTGGCAGAGCAGCGATGGGCCCGCGAGGCCGCAGAGGACGCCCTCGCGCATGCAGACTTGCGCAATCCAGAGAGCGTGCACGGCTGTGAACTCTGGCATACTTTTTTACTAAAGCGCATACACGCCACACTAACCCTGAATGGGTTGTTTTATATATATATATATATATACATGTGTGTGAGCACAGGGGGAAAAAATAATGTTTCTGAGTAAAAGCAAATGTCTGAGATGTTTGGTTGAGCAATGAAAGCTATTTTTTTTTCCTCCCAAAAGGAGGATTTCTGAAGTGAAGCAACGGAGCATAAAGTCCTGATAAATGAAAGTAGCAGATGAGGAGCTGTGGCGTCCCCTCCTCCGAGTCTGAGCATCCCACGTTGAGTTATTGCACATAACAGCGGCCAAAAGTCAGATCATGAGCTTTTCTTTAAAATATGTTGGTTTTGCTTTTGTTTCTCCCGTGAGAGCTCGCCGGGCTGCGTCCAGGATCACTCCCTACATGCTAAAAGAAGGGTGGAAGTTCGTGTCGCTTAAGTGTAAGCTGATCCACTTGACAAACCCAGAGCTGAACTCAGGGGAGGCGATGATCGTGATGTCCTCAAGTTAATCCTTCAATGGAGTGATGACAGAGTTACTGCCGTGCAGCTCTGCATGAATCAACCGCGAGTCTGTTCTGAAACAAGGCTCTGGAAACAACTTTGTCCATCCTTTTTTTTTTTTTCTTATATGTGTCACAGTCTTTCAAGGCGCTCATGACGGTTCAGTGATGCGTTTTTACGAGCCGTCCTGTGGCGTCGGTTCATGATGTCACAATATTAGATATTAAATTTTGCTTCAGAGCAAACAAGCGAGAACATCTTCATAACAGACTGTAAATCTAAGACGGATGAAGTCATACGAAGTGAACTCGGCGTCGGACCATCGGCATCTTTCCAGTCCCAGAATTGAAAGGGTGGAGTTGGGAGAGTGACACTTAAAAGCAGAGTGAAGGAAAATAAGTGTCCTTGAGGGAGCCTGGCTGATGGCTCCATGAGGGTTTCTGAGAAAAATATTATTATTAAAATTTCACGAGAGACGTTGACGCTTAGTGGCTGTTGCTGCGGTACTGTGAGAGGAACGGATAAAAGAGAGCTGGACGAACCCTCCCGTGACCTCCGACCCCTGACAGCTGTGGTTTCTGAGGAGTGGTTCGGCGCCATCTTGACAGAAGCCGATGCTGTCCAGCCCCAGTTAATCCCAGAACGGGCGAAATGGGCTCGACCTCTCCTGTCACGAGCTGGCTATTTTAGCCCGGGTTAGCTCATGCTAACCACTGGTGCTAACTAACATTATCTACCAGAGCGACATTTGAAACCTCAAGCCAAGCCAGATCCTTCCAGGCCGGTTGCAGTAATCTAATTTTTACAGTTAATAGCGCAATAATCTATGTTAGCTTCAAAATAAGAACGACTACGCTCTGTTAGGTTTTAATTTACAGCTCAGAAGTCGATTCACTGCTAATTAAGCATTGATTATGCATTGCGTTGAGGCTTTACATCGTTTTACCCGATAAACAGCTGTACTTGATGTGAAATCTAGCTATGGAGACCAACACCATTGAACCAGGCTGTAAGTAACGTTTGCTGCTGCTGTGACTAGGGGTGTGAAAAAAAATCGATTTGGCAATATATCGTGATTTTCGGCCGCCCAATATAATATTGATTTTTCAGCTCCTAATATCGATGTTTTTTAGGAAAATTGTTTAATTTTCACATTTAAATTGTTTAAAATTTAAATGTGCAAAAACACTAATAATAAACAATAAATAGGTTGTTTTGAAGCAAATAGTTTTGACTCAATTTGTCCTCTGAATGATCAATATCACCTGATGAACATATACAGCAACTTGATTTTTTATCTCTACTTTTAATTATGAGATTTACTGGGTAGAATATCGCAATATATTGTGATATCGCAATATCGTGATAATATCATATCATGATACATATCGTATTGCGAGGTCCTTGCCAATACTCACCCCTATCTGTGACGTTGCAGATTTTAACGCGGGAGTCACCAGCCTCTAGTGGTCATTTGAGGAAACGCATGTTCTCGTACTTCCACGCTGGCCGCAAAGAGGAACACCGGAGCTTGACCCCGTGGTTTTCATCCATTCCCCCTAACGTCTTACTTATATTTGCGCGCTCACTTTCTCTTAAATGACACTTATTAGAAGGTCACGACGGGAGTTAAGATCTTCCACCTGGTCACGCTCACAGACAGTTTTGGAC
The DNA here is from genome assembly GCA_018398805.1 of Hirundichthys speculiger. Taxonomy (NCBI): domain Eukaryota; kingdom Metazoa; phylum Chordata; class Actinopteri; order Beloniformes; family Exocoetidae; genus Hirundichthys; species Hirundichthys speculiger. Next base: position 1,885,044 of record JAGFBZ010000328.1, on the reverse strand, counting down.
CGCGGATGATTCACCGTGTTTTACCGGACGCCACGTGTCCGGACGTGTCCGGATGCCACAGTCGTCTGACTGACAGCTGGACTGAAACGAACCAATTCACTATTGAATTATCTGAAATGTTTCAAGATCTGAAAAATGGATTCAATATACTGTGTAAAATGATTAAATTGTGGGGATGAATTACATCTCACCGAGTTTAATATCCAGTGTAAAATCAGTTTGTCTCTATTTGGTTTTATATCCCTAGATTTTATTTCATTTATAAACATATGAATAAATAAAATTAAAAAATAATAAATCATAAATATACCACCTCTCTTTTAAATTTTGCACTGAATAGTGTTTTTTTTTTTGTCTTAATGTGCATCTCTTTCTTTGGTTGAAACTTAATGAGGAAGTTTTGGTTGAAGAACAAGTTTCTTGTTTGATAGAATTTAAATCTTTAGGTCCAGTGATTTTTTTTTTTAGTGGTTTTAAATTTTTAAATGATGCTCCTTTTCAAAGAAGCATCAATACAGTGGAACGCTTTTTATAGCACACACGCACGCACACATACACACACACACACACCCTCCTGAGTTAACGCTGTGTTTTTAGACCCAATCACCCGCTGGCGCCACCTGCCTACAGGTTCTGGTCCAGCCAGCGGACGTAGTTGTCCATGCTCCTTTTACCGACGCTCGACATCACCGGCAGGTACGCGAACGCCATGCACCCGTGGAAGCCGTCCTCGTAGTGGTCGCTGGTCACCGCCACGCCGGCGTCCTGCAGGCGCCTGGCATACATCAGCCCGTCGTCCCTCAGCACGTCAAACTCGCACGTCATCACGTACGCTTTGGGCGTCCTTCCCAGGACGCCCTTGCTCGGCCAGCAGCGGCGCCGCCCTCACGTCCACCAGCCCCGGCACCTTGCCCGCCAACCCCGGCGATCCCGTCTCTTTGACGACCGGCCGGAAGTGCTTCTTGTGCTCGGCGGGCAGCAGAGTGGTCCAGTTCACTTTGGAGCGGGTCACGGCGCTGATACCCGGCTGGTCCAGGGAGCTGTGGTTGTTAGCTAAAAGGAGGGGCTCCAGGGAGGAGTCGGCGCCCAGGTACTGCAGCCAGAAACGAGCCATGACGGGCCTGTAGAGGATGGGCACGTCCTGGTTCTGCTGGTAGGATGGCGTGTAGAAGTCAAGCGCCTGCAGCACGGGGTAGATCAACGCCTGGGCCTTGAACTTCACTTTCAGAGCGTCGTCCAAGCTGAGCTGTGGGCAAAGACGGGTTTCTGGTTAAGATTCAGTCAGTCATCAACTGAAACGGGTCGAAGAAGACATGTTTTACCATTTTTGCGAAAAGCTGATGCAATGTCTTCAAGTCATGAAACATCTGTGACGTGTTTTGTTCAAATACCACAGAGATACAACCTGTCTATGAGCTCCACTCATAGATGCTGGTTTGACTCCACCCCCTAAAATGGAGGCGAGGTGAGGCGGTGGACTCAAACTGGCTGCTCAAACTGGGTGACTCCGCCTCCATTTTATTGAGCGTAGCAAACTCTACTTCACCCGTCTGGTCTCCAAGGCCCCGTTTAAATCAGTGTTACATCATTGTGCTGCACACTCCAGAGGTGCTACAAATACAACAGCTGGATGGAGATACGTACGGGGAAGCTGGGTAATGCCACTCTGATCTGAGGCTGTGATGTCACAGTCCAGCTCACTGACTGACACACTTTTAGATCGAGGCCACTCCAAACAAAGTGACAAGGTCGTGTTATGTTGGAGTTTTTGAGTCTGTAGTCCAGTCCAGGTCCTTGAGGGGCCACTGCCCAGCATGTTTTAGATGTGTCCCTGCTCCAACACACCTGGTTCAAATTAACAGACGTGTGCAGGCACTGATAACAACCTGATGGTGATCCACTCATTCGAATCAGCCAGAACAGCACAGGGAAACATCTAAAACACGCAGGGAAGCAGCCTTCGAAGACCCGGAAAAGGGAACACTGCTGTAGTCCCTGCAGGCACCCAAAGGTTTGGCTTCGAGCACAAAAAAGTGATATCTCCTGTGGCGGTTCTGGGAAGGGGCCAACAGGGGCCAGTGCCCCTGTAGCACTGATTCTGGACCCCCCTGTGGCCCCCTCTCCGAACGTAGAATATACAGTAGCGCTGAGTCGCCGACGTCGAAGGTGGAACTAAAGTGCGTGGCTTAATATTCTAGTCGGACCCTTAAGTGCGCTGCACCACTGAAAAAAACGAGCGCGAACATATGAAGCAGTGCAAAAATTACAACGACGACGAACGATCTTACACTGTCTCTTATCAGTACTTAATTCAGTAATAATGTGACAATTAAACAGTTTTTCATCGTAACTGTAACGTTATGACTGCAATGGTTCAACAAGTTTTATGAAAATAAAAAGTCAAATAAGATTTTTGCCGCAGGTTTAATGTGCCCCTCTATCAAAACCCTTGGCCCGAGCCAGGCCCCCTCAGTGAAATTGGTCTAGAACTGCCCCTGGATATCTCTTGAAATATGTCCCAACAGCAGGTGACTTTCAGTGAGGTGTGTTTAAGTGTGCTTCCACACCTACAGGCTTTAGCGTACTTTGAAACAAATCCAAGTTCGCTAAGCCCTCCAGCGTGGACACAGTTAATTCCATCCAATAGGCTGTGAAATGTCAGGTGACAGGTCAAGCAAAAGTAAACAAACAAACAGTAGTTTGGTTTAGCCTATGTCAGGACTCGGGGCAGTTTAATGATGATTTATTTACGTGTTTGTCATGAAACAATCGTGTTGCCGAAGCGTGTTATTAGTGGTTTGCCCGGCAGCTGTAAAGCACAACGGATCGCTAACACGATAACATTGGATGAGAGAATATTTTCATGACACGTCCTGACCGGTGTAGGCTATTAGTGTCAGCAGTTGCTACCAATAGCATCTGTATCCACAAAGAAAAATAACGACGTGGATTTGTTGTTGTTTACATCACGTAGCCTATGTAGCAACTGAACCGGTAGAAGAAGACAACTTTAGGTAAGAAAATCAAGTTTTATTCAACGCTAGACAACTTTAACATGAGCAGCTATGGGCCTGATTGTCTCGGTTCTTTTCGGGTATCTCGGTTCAGTTCATTGTCGGAAACAAAAGAGTCGACTGGGGTCGGGTCAGTTACGGATCCATTTGGGTTCAGAACCCGGACTTATGATAATAGCTTGGGTCGGGTCGGTTTCGGGTCGAATTTTCACGGGTCTGTTCGGGTTTCATGGACCCGTAAAGACCTCTAATTTGAGGCACTGAACTGAACATAGACATGTATTTCTACACCGAAGCAAAGATTCAAATTCTGTCTTTAGCAAAGCTATCTTATTTTAATGAACTGGCATTACATGAAATTTTGAGCTCAGTCGAAATGAAGCAGAATAAACTGGATTTACGATGAATTGTACTGAACTGGAAGATAATTTGGATTTATTGGATTCTGTTTCACTTTTGCAGTGTTAGCGTTTTCAAAGTAAAGTGCAACGTAAACTGAACTGACTAACACTGAGTGAAGTCATGCAGTTTATTTCTCTGTATGACGAATGAAAGCAAAATCCTTTTCCTGTTTGCTGCTGTGCCTTTGGCAACACAGGTGCTTCACAACATCCCCCTCCGGAAAAAAGCTGCGCTTTTAATTTCAAACTGAACGTTTTACTAAGAGGAGCACAAAGACTTAATGTGACAGATTCATCGGTTAACACAGGGCATCAAGTCCAGCAGTGATTTCCACAGCAAAACTCTTCCTTCCTGGATTTATTTCTGTATGTGATCATTCCTTCTGATGACGTGCGTGTGCCTAGGGATTTGTTTGGCCGTGTTATCTTTGCAGTTTGTATACAGCATCTCTGCTGTTGGCTTTTTGCATCAGCTGGTGAGGAAAAACCTCAAGAGAGCAGCTGCAGGACTAAAAAGTCCCCAAATGGCCTGAACAGCACAAAGATGTATTTGTAGTCTCACGCCATAAACATCACATCAACCACACATGGTTTTATGAAAATGCCTTTCTTTATAAATGAATATAATTCATTAATAAAATGGAATGCAAAAGTATGCAGGATAAAAACAGAACTGTGCTCACAGTCTTGTGGGATGTTGGTGGGTTTTCCTACCTCCTGTGCCACGGCGGCAGCCAGGTTCCCCCCAGCGCTGTCTCCAGACACGCACACTCTCTCCGGATCGATGCCGAAGCGCTGTAAAACCTCGGCGGACAGGAAGGCCCGTGACGCCGCCAAAGCGTCGTGGTACTGATCTGGGAACACTGCCTCTGGAGCGAGACGGTAACTGAGGACAGAAGGACGTCAGTGTCAAGCTTCGACTGTTCACATCTTACACCGGCTTCATCCAGGTCACCAGTCCATCAACAGGGTCACAAATAGGGCTGTAGCGATACACTAATCTAGCGATACGATACACGATATTCGGCTCGCGATACGATATATATCGATATTCATCTTACAATACATTTACATTATTTTCCGAAAGATTTTAAAGGGACAAAGTAACTTTGGTGACATCTTGTGAGTGTTCCAATGACTTTGTTTGAATTAATTGAACTGAAAGCATCAATTACACATTATATGGTTGACAGGCAGCTTGCAAATGCTGGACAAAATGAATAAAAGATTTGTTGAGAAAAATAGTTTCATTTATTTAAACAGTGCAAATTGTTGCTTGCAAGCTTTTAAAGGTGGGACACGGGGGTTTTGAAAGAAGCTTAGAATATCGATACCCGCGGCTGAAAAATCGATACTCTCTGGGGAAATAAAATATTGATATTAGGGCTGAGGAATGATAAAAAATTTTACTCGCGATTAATCGCATTATTTCCGTGATTAATCATGATTAATCGCATTGTATATGCAAAATCAAATAATGTATTCAAAAGTAGTGTAAAAATGCACTTTTATTAAAATGTTTTGCTGCCATATGAACTAAAGTGACATAACTTAACACTTTTGACATCAGCACTTGTCAGTAACACATATTTAATGTAAATCTCATCTTAAATAATATAAAATAAAATAAAGCTTATTGCCACTGCCAGTGGCATTAATGTCATCCTGTTTTTATATATATAAACAAAATCCAACAAAATGATTGTGTCTCAGCACAATCAGAACATTAAAACAGGTAATTTCTGAGGTAACAGCAGGAACTTTTAACGGGGAGTTCAACTTGGCAGTTGTTACAAATAACCTTGTTTCTGTTGAATCCTCCGCCTGGGAGAACATTAAAATGAAAATGTCCATGTTAAAGTTCAGTAACTTTACCAATCTCTGTATCATTCATTCTTTCCATTTTCAATTGTCAATCAAAAAAAAAAAAAAAAAAAATTAAAAAGTGACATTTTATTATGTTTTTCGTTTTTAATCTAACACACACAAAAAAAGAAAGAATTCCTGTTTTTTTTTTATATTTCAATTTTAGACTTGGATCAAAAATACGAAATGAAAAAACAGGCCACAGAACTGAATTTGTTTTATAATCAGGACGAGACTTTCTGTTGTCATTACACATCTGTGCCACTAGATGGAGCCGCACTGCAGTAACCAGCTAGAGAACAGCAGGACAGTGAACACATGGAGCAGATCTGATGGAACATGGAGGAATGACCACAAAGTTTTGTTGCAGTAGATAATTTTCTTTTTCAGACAGAATTGTTAATATTGCTACCTGAGTTGCTACCTGAACTGTAAAGTTCACGGATTTTTACCGTACTCCATGTCTGTTTTAGCTTTTCAGCATGTTTTCCTGCCAATCATTTCCGGTTCCGCAGCAGCCAGTAACAGACTTTTCAAAACAAAAGCGTGTGAGCAACATGCGTTAACAGGCAATAAAATAATTGTCGGCGTTAATAAATTATTGAGTTAACGCGATAATAACGCGTTAACTTGTCCAGTCCTAATCGATAAATATCGCAGAATCGATACAATCGCTCAGCTCTAGTCACAAAAGCTCAAACGAGGACACAAACATTCAAGCGGTTCACATTTTTGGGGGGTTTTAAACAGGACTTCTTCAAGTATTTGTCACGCTCATTTGGGGTTTTTGACAAAAATCCACTGATGACTATCTACCAATCTGACGTACTTTTATTTAGCCTCATGTCATTGCCCTCTGGTTAATCCATGACCAGGAACAACTGAACAAACTGTTTATCAAACAGCTATGTCTAAAGCCAAGAATCCACCATGAAGATAAATATAAAAAGTTCTTGTTTTCTCATCTTATTTCTAAAATTAAATCTCCTCATATTAGTCATCAGGATATGGATGAGGACCATAAGTCTCCACAAAAAGACCACAAATCTTCAAAGAGAAAATCGCTCAGCATCCATTAAAAGCAGCTCTGGTTGAAAATGACACAGTGTTTAATGAAACCGATGCCCAGAACTCACTCGACAGACATGATGACGGCATCGAGATCCTCCGCCATCTTCCGACAGAGTAGATCGTAGGAGCGCATCTCTGTGAAGCAGCAGAAGGACGTTATTAGAAACACAGCGCCCAGTTTCGCAGCTCTCGTAGCCAGTGGTCAAGGACAAACTTTAGGGTGCGTTCACACTTGAAATGATTGGTTCGATTTCAAGCTGACTCCGGTGCAGTTACTTGAACATCTGCGAACGCCGCCAATCCAAGGTTGACGGCCACCAAACAAGTGGGCTGAGACCGCTTGGAAGGACGGGTCTCGTCTCGTCCACATTCCTGTTTTGCGTCTTTTTGTCAGTCTGATGTTGAAAGGCTGATGTGAACGGCAAACGAACCGTGACTTTCTACCAGGGAGCCAAACTAGACGTATAATTTCCCGCTCTGTTCTGGACAGAAAGTCCCAATCTGCAAGTGTGAACCCACCCTTAGTTTAATATCGTCTTAATTATTTTAAAATGCTAAGAAAGTCACCCAGAAAGATTGTTTGTCACCATTACTGTAGTTTCAGTTATGTTGCTGAACCCTGCATCCACCTGAATAAGATCAACATTTAAAACTATCTTTCTAAAAATATAAATACACCTTTTGACAACACATAGCTCTTAAATGTCAACCTAATGTGCAGATGTCGATATCTAAGATCCAAGTGACACCCATGATGCTTCAAAACATTTTACAATAGTAGTGTGAGAAGTTCAGACCCTAACATTTATACGTCGCTTTCAATCTGTCGCTAACTGCCGCAGTCACGTTAACGGACTGAGACGAACAGCAGCAGCTGTTCAGGGTGGTTGAATCCAGCAGATTGGGTTAATCAATAGATCAATGAATAGGCAGCAGTGCTGTCCAATCTGATTCCGATGCACTCACCTGTCTGTCAGGTATGACGCATTAATGTGTAGAAAAGTGATCATCTCATCTGCATCCATTCACCACCTCTATGGCCCCGATCGTACACTTCCCCTTACCCGTTAGCACTAGCCGCTACCTGCAAATTGCGGGTATTGGAACTCCACTAACCGCTAATGCAATCTTCTGCTCGCTAAAGCCACTACCCGTTATGCCGACTCCCTTACTCACATTGTAGGTGTAGCAATGGGCGTGTCTTTTGCCCTTTCCGCAAACTCGGTATCTTGTGATCGAAATGCGCTCCATAGCGGTTTGCGGGTAGCGCAACCTGCTCTTAAAGGCAACGGGTACTGACGCACTGATTGGTTTAACAGGTGGAACGCCCTAACCACTCCTATGCATAATGTAGCGGGTAGCGCAGGTGGGATAGCGGGTTTGGCAAGGTGGAAGATTGTGTTCTTTGCGGGGTGATGCCCCTCCCGCTACCCGTAAATAGTGGTTTAAGCAGATCTGGCGGAAGATGCGTACTTCACTGCGAAAAAAATACAGTGATATAAAATAATGTTTTAATCCTACCCTTAATCTGAATTCTTTTAATCTCATGTTTTGTTTTGTTTTTTTTTCAAATTTTTCTTGTGTAAAAAACATGATAAAAATCATTTGGTCATAGCAGGTCTTAGCATCAGGCAAATACAACAGATAGACGTGTTTGGTGACAGACAAGCACGGCGTGGTGTAATTAGCTACTGATATTAAAGTTTCTGAATATAAAAGTTACTAATGCAGTAAAAATCCAAACAGTCCTTGGGTTCAGCACTCACTGCCGCTGCAGAGCGCCCAGCCTCCACCGTGGAAGTAAATGACTCCCCTCTTCAGCTTCTTCCCTCCGTTGGGCTGAAACACCCGGGCGGGGACGCCTCCCAGCGCGGAGTCCATCACGTGCACGGCGGGCGAGGAGCGCGCCTCGATCACCTCCACCCAGGACACCACCTGGTTCAAAACGTGGACGCGGTGACACAGGCCCAGGGCGTGCGCCACGTCGCTCTGGAGACAAAACAAAACGCAGCGTTGGTACACCGAATCATCCGTTTTTAAAACGCAGCGTGACGAGCGTGCGGTTAATTCAAACACAAATCAGTTAGTGAGAAAACTTTGATCCCATCTCCTCGTCATCGCAGGGAAACAACAATGAGAAAGGGCGAGCCCCGCCGTTCTGGAGATACTAGACCGGGCGTGAAAACCTGCCACCTACAGATCTGGGTGTGACGGTTGCTGCCGCGAGCAGCTTAACAGATTAAACAAGAGCTGAGGCCTCGTCAAGGCTGCTTCCGTCAAAGCAGGTTTAAAGGCCGTTAGCCAGCAGGGTCAAAGGTGTTTTTCATGCCACGCCAGTCACCTGCAGCACACACGGGAGGATTTAACACCTGTAGCTCCTGTGAGATCTGCTGTCCTGGTGACAGTCAGCTCCAGCTCAAAACAAAAGAGCTTAAAGGGGAAAAAAAAAATAAAGTAATGTACAGTCGGGTTCATTAAGGAGTGAAAAGTAACTCCCGTGTTGCACTTAAGGATTAAAATGACAGTTGACTTGTCTTCCATCGACGACGCTTTCATTGTGAACATCTGTGAAGCAAATGTTGTAGTTTTCACTTTGGAATCAGTTACTTTCAGAATTTGATATTTTGTACAAAAAAACCCCCCCACAAGTTCCTTAGAAGGAAAAAAAAAATCGATTTGGCAATACATCGCGATTTTCCCAATATAATATCGATTTTCAGTTCCTAATACCGATTTTTTAGGAAAATTCATTGTGAATACTTAAATGTGCAAAAACATTAATGATAAACAATAAATAGGTTGTTTTGAAGCAAATAGTTTTGACTCTGAATGATCAATATCATCTGATGAACATATACAGCAACTTGATTTTTCATCTCTACTTTTAATTTTGATATTAACTAGGTAGAATATCACAATATATCGTGATAATATCGTATTGTGACCCAAGTATCATGATACATATCGTATTGCGAGGTCCTTGCCAATACTCAGCCCTACTTAGAAGACATGACTTTTTGTGTAATTAATTCAAACTACCGCAGCTGAAAGTCCTTGAATCAAGAAATATATGACTAATAACTAAATCCCGGTGAGTTTGTAGAACCACAGCATAAAGAAACAGCCCGTTAGTTATTTAGAGAAGTGATTATGGTTCACCGCACATGTGACTCCCTGCACTTTATTTAAACTGTTAAATAATGTTGGAAACAATCAGCAGATTCATTACTAACGAAAATAACTAATAAAACTTTGACTAGCGTGCAAGTAACTGACGCAACCCCTATTTATCATCAGCACCACTGAGAACACAGGCTTGTGATCTGTTCGTGCCTGGGTTGCAGTTTGATGGAATTCAAAATTAGCTACATTTAAAAAAAAAAACAAAAAAACACAACACACACACAGAGTCCTACTTTTGCATCCATGAGTAATAAACTCATGATTTACACGACTGTGCAAAGGTCTTAGACTCTTGTTGTCTTATCAAAGCTGTAAAACCATCCGTATTTCATACGTATTTGTCTCTTTAGGATCCTTGCAGTAGAACAGGAACCTGGCTTTCTTAATCTTAAATATAATGGAATTAGGGCTGTAGCGATACACTAATCTCACGATGCAATACGATACACGATATTCGGCTCACGATACAATATATCGATATTCATCTTACAATACATTTACATCATTTTCCGAAAGATTTTAAAGGGACAAAGTGATTTTGGTGACATCTTGTGAGTGTTCCAATGACTTTGTTTGAATTGAACTGAAAGCATCAATTACACATTATTAAACAGTGCAAATTGTTGATTGCGAGCTTTTAAAGGTGGGACACGTGGGTTTTGAAAGAAGCTTAGAATATCGATACCCGCGGCTGAAAAATCGATACTCTCTGGGGAAATAAAATATCGATATATATCGCAGAATCGATAAAATCGCTCAGCTCTAAATGGAATCCTAATAAATTTTACTGCAAATGTCTGACAGTCTCTTTAAAAAAAGAGTTCACCATGTGCTTGTTTCAGAGGAAGACGGGACTAAATATTGACTTTTGTTTGCAGAGACATTTTGTTCTGAACACTGTGGTTTTATTTACTGAACATATCATCTATCATCCACCAGTAAGGATTTTTCAATGACTGATGAAAACTATGAATATCAATAATCAGCCAACCGCCAGTATTATCACTACAGTAAACCTTTTGCGCAGTACAGCGCAGATGTACTGTTATTAAAAGTATTCCATACAACCAGTTACTGTTACGATAAAACACAGATACCTGGACTTCATAAACAACGTAAATGTAGGACGAATAACGGACGGGGGTGGGACCGAATATTAATACACTGAGCCGTTTTTCAACAGTGAGCCTGGCCAAGATTTCTGCAGAAATTTTGAAGTGCGGCTGAGCGTTAGTGTCGGCAGTGACATCCCAAAAATCGAAGAACAGAGGTGAGCAGAGGCGTCAGGAGACTGATGAGCAGTGATTCTGACGCAGCAGCTGTACGTCAAAAACACGCAATTTCACAAATGCAACAAAAACAGCAGAGATTTTATAACTAAAATGAGCGATTCCACAAAAAATTTATTCATTTTGGTCAAATTTAGCAAAATCTGCAGTTTTACAGGAAAATTTGTAAATTTTGATTTTTTTTTTTTCTTAAAGGCAATTTATTTACGAATCATAATTTTACAATAAACTGTTGTGATTTTTGTAAACTTTTTTCAAATGTATTTTTTTGTTCGGTTTTTCCAGAAAAATAAGAGTAAGCGGGACAATTATTGGGAACAGTAATAAGGTTAATGCTTTTACATTGGCATTAAATACTAACAAATGTAGCACTTTATATTTGGTTCTCTTATAAATTCAATGTTTTTACTGTATACTGGATACTAGTGCTGGGCAATATGACGATACATATCATGACGATGATAGAAAAGTGTGTATCATGCCATTTCTCTTCTATCGTTTCTATCGTTTCTAACCAAATTTTATCAATTATTACAGCAAATATGTAATTAAATAACCTGCAATTATAAATTTGATAGAATCATATCTACTTCTACAAAGTAGCCTTTTATGTTTGCACTTTTATTCATGGTTAATGCCTTAAACAGAGTTCTCTTCAACCCTGATGTTTACTTTAGACACTTTATATTGGTTTGCAAACTTTGCACTACAAGGTTACAGATTTCAGAAAGTTGAAAAATAATTTGTGTTTATTTTTTATAGCTGAACTTCAGTGCAAAAATGTGTTTTTCCTCTCAGAAACTGTTGTGCACTTTAAAAAAAATGTGAAAGCTACTGTACCTCTGTACCTACCTGTTTTTGCTGCACTAAAATGTATGTTTGTGACAGTTCAGCTAAATGTCCTTTCAAAATAAAGTTGAAAAGTAAGCAATGAAATTTTCTGTCAAACTTTTCAGAGAATAACTGAAAACATACTTTATTGTGGTATATCGTGATATATATCGTTATCGTGATATAAAATAGTCCATATCGTGATATATGATTTTTTTCCACATCGCCCAGCACTACTGGATACTATACAGTAAGGGAAGGAAAGTTTATTTGTATAGCGCATTTCATCCACAAAGGCAACTAAAAGTGCTTCACAAAGGCGAGAAGATGAAACAATTAATTGCATTTTTTTTTAAAACAACAACATAAGAATGTAAATAATAAAATGCAAAAAAATAAAAATAGGTCAAGGATTTTGAAAGGATTCTTTTTTAGCACTTTACAACTCAAATATTCTTTGCATATTGACAATGATGCTCCTGAAATAAAGACCACCACCACATAAGGCTACTTAAAATTCTCTTCTGGTTGTATTCTGTATTTGTAAATATGACTTAAAGTATTCTTTAAAGAAGTAGATGGTTTATCTTTGCAACTGAGCTTGTTATTTAAGAAAAAAGTATTACAGTACTTTTACACTATGGGATTAGAAAGAGCAAAGTTATTCCTCTCTTGTAGGTTTTGTTTGGTTAATGTCTGGTTATTACACAATAGTTAACTGTATGTTGTGACGGTGCAGTAAACCGTTTAGACTTAATAACCTCACAGATCAGGGACTGTAAACTGTAACTATCTGTCCCTCAGGTATCTCCCTCACATCAACCTGCCCGGCTCCGCTCGCCTGTCACGCGCATCCCTCGGCTCTCACCGCCTGCATGAAGCTCCGGAAGAGCGCGTCCAGCAGCATCAGCTTCCACGGCTCGCTCACGCCGCTCGGTAGCGGGAGGTAGACGTAGTAAGCGGCCGCCGACAGCAGCACGACTCCGGCCAGACGGAGCCTCATCGCGGCCGACTGTAACATCCTGCTCGGTTCATACGGGAATCGCCGTTCTCGGGTCGCAGGTTGTCGGTGGCTCCGCCAGAGATCAACGGAGCAGGGAGGAGTGACCCTGTTTTCAAAATAAAAGCACGGAATGACGTTCGCTTTTACCGTTTTTTAACGACGATGTCACGCAATTGGATCTTATTTTGAAAGTTTTTTTCAGGAAGTCATTTGAAGATTACGCAAGATTGTTGCTCAAGGGAAATGTAGTTTCATCACGTCGCAAGTAAATCCTGTGGATTGTTTTTATAGAAAACAAAAGAAGTAAACTTTAAAATTCCTCACAAGATTTATCCCATGACCTAGCCTTTTAGAATCCCTGTATAAGATTTTGACTGAGATTGCTGATTTTTTTTTTTTTTTTTTTTTAAACTGCAGTATGACTCGGGTGGGGAGTTTGAACCATTTGGCTGGCTGTGGCTCAGGTGGTGGACTGGGTTGTCCAGTAATCAGAAAGTTTCTGGTTCGATTCCCATGCTCCCCTGGCTGCATGTTGAAGTATCCTTGGGCAAGAAATTGAACCCCAAATTGCTCCTGGTGAGCATGTGACACCTTGTATGGCAGCCTCAGCCATCAGTGTCATGTACAGTCATGGAAAAAATTATTAGACCACCATTTTTTCTTCACTTTCTTGTTCATTTTAATACCTGGTACCACTAAACGTCATCATGTGACTAAAACAGACAGAAAAGAAAACACCGAATGCATAAAAGCAGTGTTTTTGGAAGTACAACGCCATAGCTATTGATGTAAAAACTTAAGTGATTTAGGTTATAATCAAGAAAACCATGGAAAATGGTAAGACACCAGCTCTTAAATAAAACTCTTATGAGCAATCTTTGTGGTTATCGTTCTGTTTGTCCAAACAAATATACCTTTAGTTGTACCAGGCATTGAAATGAACAAGAAACTGAAGAAAACAAGGTGGTCTAATAATTTTTTCCATGACTGTATAATGTCCTTGAAAACAATACTTGGGTAAAAGTACAAGCATCTTAATAGAAAATTACTTTCATTGAAGTTAAAGTCACCTTTTTTAACAAGTCTCTGGCTTTACTGTCCTTGAACATCCAAAGTAATTTTCCGGTATTAAACGTAACAAGGCGTTAGAAGTGAAAGTACAAGGTATGTGTTAAAGGTGTAACAGTGGTTTCACACTGCGTCATCTACATCTGTGTCCATAGACTTTGAATGGGGTGACGTCATACGTTGCCAAACTTAACTGTGCATCGATAGCGTTGACTCCGTCAAATGTCGGGGGATTTTCATATTTTCCTGCTTCAATGCACGCATCAGCCAGTTGAGTAACAGCCACATAGCTAGATCTAGCCAATGAAATCACACACGGAGGCGAGACTAATTCAAAGCACACGGGTTATTTGTGTTATGAACAGGAGGAAATTTAATTGGTTGTTTTTTATATGAAAAAGAAACCCCCTCAGAAGCTATGCTAAGTCAACATAGTGCTAAGTAGCTAAAGTGATGACAGCTAGCCTTTTGCCAATCAAAAGACCTCACTCTAAATTACACATAAGTTTGTTGCCTTGTTTAATTTACAAGCTGTGGACACTTGTCATGGATGTGATATCAAACTATGGAGACCAAAAGTGTTTTTTAACCAGGCTGTAAATATGTTTTTTCTTTTGTTTTTGTTTTGTTTTTTTTACCTGCTGCAGAGCTGGACATTTTAACATGGGGATCAATGGAGATAAACCTGCTTCTAGGAGCAAGCCCCCGGTTGGTCAGTCGAGGAACTTGTTACTAGTAGGAGTCGACCTGGAAGCGGGATGGTCGATGCTAGGGGCTGACCCTTTAACTGCTTGTGATATGCTGCCCACATTTGGTCTGGAGTGGTATGGTTACGTGTGCCTTTAAACTGGTAAAATTAAAGTGGCAACAACAAATAAAGACATTGTAATTTTATTTCTCATCATATACTGTATTTTAAGGTTGATCTTGTTACCTGGGAGGCCCCCAGTGACTACAGCCATCATATGCATCTGCATAGTTTGTACACAGAAAGAAGTGATATTCAAATACATTATAGATAACAGAATTCGCCATAATTTTTTTCAGAAAATTTGAACATTTTGAATGCATCTTGAATGCATTTTTAACTTTTTAATCTTCTTAGAGAAATACTTTATTTATAAGAGAAGATTTCTTAGGCTACAGCCTTCTTTCCCCCAATTTATTAATATTAGTACACTTACCCTTTAAACCTGTTAAGCTTAGGAGAAATAATAAGAATGGTAGGTTTCTAAATTTCTACACAAATGTATTTGAGATTCTCAAAAAAAAAAAATCTAGTCTGGCAGGTTCATCCCAGCCTTTTCTGCTTCAGATAAACCAGTAAACTGGAACCCTCAGCTGCCCAGCTGTGTCCAGTTAGTTAACAAGGGAAGCTGATAAAGTCACCTCAGTGACTGCTCAACTGACTTTGTGGTTTACTATGGCTAATGCCATGGACTTCTTCTTAAGGCAAGTTCATTATTTATTTATAATTTTGTTTTCTTAAAGGCAAAGAGCCAGTTCTGTAGATGAAGAGGGTAACATTTTTTAAGAAATGAGTATCACCACAAAAACCTGTCCAATTGATTATTGGTTTGATTTATTGAATATTTTTGGCCAAAAAAAGTTGATGCACTATTCAAAAATAAAATGTTCCATCAATCAGGCTATGAAACAAGACATTAAAACAAGCAGTTGAGAATAATTTATGGTTAGAAATTTAAACTGTAAAATCCAAGGTTTTGTTCTATTTTGAACAGTTTAGTTTTGTATTACAAATGTTTGTAATGTAAGTGATCCATTATCTCATTAAAGATCACTTTCACAAAAAAGCCATTGTTGTGAAACAATCACCTGTGTATTTTGGCTTTTTTTCAGTCCAGTTTATTCTTTTTCTGTGTCTTTTCCTGGTCTAAAATGCCATTTTTTGAAGGAAGCTCTAACTTGGATGTCTTGTCCAGATTGTTGCTGCTTTTGTTAGCTGTCAAAGGATATCAACCAAAAGGTAAGCTTTCGCTAAACTAAGCTGGTTCACTGGTTGCACTCAAAGACTAACGTATTTTCTCAACAGTCAACAGCACAGAATCCACTGAGAAATTCGCAAATGAAGATGCCCTGGATGGAACCTTCGAACCAGATTCAAGAAGCTTTAACTCTGGAAACAAATCTTTTCCAGGCACTGGACAACGCGGCCGTGAGGATTCAGCTTTGAAAGCAAATGACACAGGGAGCAACAATTCCACTTTGGATAATGGACCTGAAGCAAAATCACTGAAACAAAACCACTCCATGTCAGATCACAAGCCTTTATCCAATTATTCTCAACAGCCTCCAGTAGAACATTTGGGTTCTATGTCTCAGCAGCAGCCACGAGGGTGGAGGAAGCCTACACCCCCACCCCAGGTGACCCAGAAGCCTGAATGCCCACCCCAGGTGACCCAGAAGCCTGAATGCCCACCCCAGGTGACCCAGAAGCCTGAATGCCCACCCCAGGTGACCCATCCACCTGGATGCCCTCCCCAGGTGACCCATCCACCTGGATGCCCTCCCCAGGTGACCCATCCGCCTGGATGCCCTCCCCAGGTGACCCATCCGCCTGGATGCCCTCCCCAGGTGCACCAGCCACCTGTCTGCCCACCTCAACTGCCTGTCTGTCCACCCCAGGTGCCCCAGCAGTCTACGTTTTTAAACCCAGTTGTACAGCAGCAGAACTGTCCACTCAAGGAGTCGGTGACAGCCAAGAACCCCAGCTACATACCTCAACCGGTAACCCAAATGCCTAAGGTGACTAAACCAACATGGCTACCAGCCCCGGGTGCTCCAAGACCATCAGCGGCAAAATAGTTACTCACCAAAGACTCTCCAGGAGCCCAGGCACCATGGGTGGACTCTGCAGCAAGCCAATCAGTTTTCGTGGTTCCAGGACCCCCACCAGAATGGGTACAAGACCAAGTGGCCCCATGTATCCCCGCACCAACGCAACCCACCCAAGTGGCCTGACATTTCCCCGCAGCAACGCTACCTGCCCAAGTGGTCTCAGGCGCCACCACGGCACAGCTACCCATCCAAGTGGCCTCATGTGCCCCTGCAGCATGCTTACCTGCCCAAGTGGCCCCACATACCCCTGCAGAATAGTTATCCACCCCACGTCCCCCCACAACATGGCTACCCTCCCCAGGAGCCCCAGCAGCATGGCCATGTACCCCAGGAGACTCCACAGCACACTTATGCACCCCGGGAGAACCCGCAGCATGGCTCCCCAGCCCGGGAGACCCCGCAGCATGGCTACCCAGCCCGGGAGACCCCGCAGCATGGCTACCCAGCCCGGGAGACCCCGCAGCATGGCTACCCACCCCGGGAGACCCCACAGCATGGCTACCCGCGCCTGGAGGTCCCGCAGCGCGGCTACCCGCGCCTGGAGGTCCCGCAGCGCAGCTACCCGCGCCCCGGAGGTCCCGCAGCACAGCTACCCGGCCCCCAGAGATCCCACACCCCGGCTACCCAAGCCAGGAGATCCCGCTGCGTAGCTATTCATCCCAGGAGAACCCGCAGTACAGCTACTTGCCCGAGGAAATCCCACAGCACAGTTATTCACCCCACAGCTACACACCCCGAGAGATCCCATCCCATGGTTACCCACCCCAGGTCCCTGAGATGCTACGTGACTTGGCCAAGCGGCCAAGCTATCCAGCACAAGAGGAAAGCCAAGTGGCCACTGTACCTACCTCAGATGCCACGTCACCCAGCGTAATAACATTCTCAGCAAGTCCGTCAGTATCAAGTATCAGTATAAAATTCACGTCTACAGCTACTGGATTTGTTTTCAACATCTACTGCTTTAGGTAGAGTAACTGGTACTGACTTCTCCAATAAAACTGGCTTTTGTCATCTCATTATGTCTTCTGTTTTTACTACAAAATACTTGTAATCGCATTTGACATTTCAAGTGAGTGATGTTTCTAGTTGTCACTCAGCCCTCCTAAAAGGGTTCCTACCTGAGGTCCTACCTGATTTCAGATCTTGAGTTGAATCATGTTTCTGCCTCGATGTTGGGAAGTTTGAACAACTTGAGCTTTGATCTAGTAGACATTTCCATTGGGTAGTTTTGAATAGATGCACAAAACAAAAAAAGAAAATATCTGTTTTGAATCAGTTGGTAATGGATTGATTTTGATGCATAAGATTAGGGATTCAAGAAACCAAGGTGCAATCAAGGGTGACTTGAGACAAATTTAAGAAACTAATTTCCAACCAATTGCAGCTTTGGAAATCAACTTTTATAATTTAGGAAGTTTTAAGGAACATGTTTCTGTTGCTGGACTAACCACATTATTGAATAGAAAAAAAAATATAAACTCGAGAATGAGCACAAATATTTGAGAAGTTGAAGTGATGTGGATGCTTAATCAATTCAAGAGATGACCAATTAAATTATTCAGTATTTGATTTAAAAACATTGAACACCTTACATCATGAAGTAGCACACTAATTCTCCCAACTAAGATTAAAAAAAAAAAAAACGGCAGAAATCTCAAGCAAACTCAAGAGTCTCAACCTCCATCTGTAATGGATGACTGGAGGGAAAGGGACAGCGAAAGATACCAAAAAAAGGTGGAACCTAGTGATGTAAGACTAGGCTTCCAGGCCTTGTCGAGTAATGGACGGGGTGTTTCTGCTAGAGCTGGGCAGATCGATCCAAATATTGATAATATCAATACCAATGCTGGTATTGATATCGAATCTGGCATGGACGCTTCTCGCTGCTGCTTCCGGAATTATCTCTGCTACGCTGGACGCTGGACGCTCCAATTTGTGCCCTGTTTGTGGTGATCTGCGGTCGGATGTCTACATACTGTCTGCAGGGGGCGGATCGGTCCTCTTGCGGCTGGTGGAGACCTGCCGCCGCAGGACATGGACGGTGTTGCTGGAGGCCGGTTCGGGAAAGCTAAGCTAAGTAGCCCTGAACTGTTACCCGTGGCAACCACCGCCACTGGATCCGGGCTGCAGCGTCACGAAGCCGGGACGGGAGCCCCCGACGTAGCGGCGGCGTCATGCTGCCCCCATCCAGCTGTTTACACGCCGGATGGGTCAGCTGACCTGGCAGGGGCCGTCTGGTGACCTGGTGGGGCCCAGCACCGCCGGGGGAGACGACAACGGCCTGGTCCGGTCCGCATGATGAACCGGGCTCTGGGACGGTCGGCTCCGTCACTCGCCGGACTGAATGGAGCTCGGTCTTCCCAGAGGAGACGGTCTGGTTCATCTGTGTTTCCTCCTCTGACCTGGAGACATCTCACTTGTCATCGTTTTGGAGATATACTGGTTTTAACGGCTGCTAACGGCGGTTAACTGGAGTTAGCACTTGGACCACGGGACCTGGCATTAAAAGGAGCGCTGGACACTAGCAGCTCCCCTAGTACACCAGATCTTTCCTGGTGTACTGAAACTTGAATTTCCCCCTTGGGGGATTAATAAAGTATTTTGAATTGAATTGAATTGAATTGAATGATACTTGTGTAAAAAGATCGATACTCAAGCTTTTTTTCTCTCCCACAAGCACTGACTGCTGCAAAGTGCAAATTCATTAAAGTCTGTGTCCTCCTTCAGTCCAACAGGGAGTATCAGGTAGATCAGAGTGGTCTATTTCAGCATCAGTTCATATTAACTTAAGTCATATGTTACTGGAGCCAACTCAAAAAAACATAATTAAGACCTTGAAATAACCCAGTACATGTCATGTATCCCATTGAAAGATGTTATTTGAGATAAAATAACATTGGATAATCCTTTATTTATCCCACAAAGGCAAAAATTTAACGTGAAAGCAACAGGTAAGTTTACACAGTGCAAACAAAATTACACAAGTATTGAAAGACATAATATAGGAGGTGGACTAGAAAAAAACATTATGAACAGAAGAGTTTAACTCCAAGAAATATTTACAGAAAAATGTTAATTGTGATAAAGTATTTTGCTGTCAACTATAAAGTTTGCAGAAATTGTATTCTAGGTTTTAACAAAATAATCCAAAGACAAAATTCACAAAAACACCAAAAGGTCCGCAGTTTCATGATAGATCAAGCCTTATATTAAAAAAAGTATCGGTATTGGTAATGGTATCAGTATTGGTATCAGTATCAGCGATACTGGCCCTGTATTTACTTGGTATCGGATCAATACCTAAATTCCCAGTATCGCCCACCTCTAGTTTTCCCAAAGCATGTATCGAGGCATTCTTCATTTAGGGGAGGAGCCAAAACTGATGACATCCGAAGCCTCGCTGCCCGGCTGTACCACGTGACTGCTTCAGGAAGTGATTCAAGTGTTACCGCAAGGTACAAGAGCGATATCAACCTCTCAGGCTCCATTCAAGATGAGGGTTCTTGGTAGAGAGTTGCACTCAGTTCAGAGTTTGGATAGAGATTTGATAGTTTGGACACTAGAGTGTCGATAGCGTTTATATAGTTTGGAGATAGTTCGGAGAGTTTAGAGAGAGGGATCGTTTGAAGGGGTGGCTGTAGCTCAGTTGGTAGAGCGGGTCGTCCAATGACCGGAAGGTTGGCGGTTCGATCCCGGCTCCAACTGTCTACATGCCAAAGTGTCCTTGGGCAAGACACTGAACCCCAACTTGCCTCCAGTGGGCCTGGCAGCACCTTGCATGGCAGCAGCCGCCCACTGGTGTATGAATGTGTGTGTGAATGGGTGAATGTGAGGCCTTTGTGAAGCGCTTTGGGGGCACCATGATGGTGTCTGAAAAGCGCTATATAAGTGCAGTCCATTTACCAAGATTCAGGAGAGAAGGATCGATAAGGGGATGGAGCCATCTTGGAAGAGGAGGATTTCCCCTGTGTGGAAACATTTTGATTTGATAACTCCTAATAACCCTCTGGAATACCAGGAGAGGGAAAAATTACTGTACCTCTATTTATATATTCTTGCTCTTGTATTTTTGTGCACACCGCCATCTTCTGTACCACATGAAAGGGTGTTTTTAAAGGCCGGAGAGGTTGTGGCAAAAAAAAAGGAATCTCTTAAAACCAAAAACTGTTAAGAGACTGTAATTCATAAATAAAAATGAGTCAAATCTCCCCTGTTCTGCACATCATTGTCCAAGTTACACATAATTATCAGTGCCCTCTATCTAGTTTCACCAGCACTTCCACTGTCCTCTGCCTGCTCGGGCCCATGTCATTCTTCTAAAGTGACAGAAAACCATTATTGCACATGATACTACCATACTGGAAAGCAGAATACATTCATGACATATTTTATTATACACATATGTGATAATGTATGCAGAGAAATCATTTGGTCGTACAGTCTTTGTACTTCATAGTCAGTGACGTTCTTTGTAATTCATAGTCATTCCTAGTGATGGGTCCAGCAACACCGATGCGTCGGCGCGTGCGTCGAGCTCAGAGAGCAACACCCGTGTCGGTACGTGTCGGTACGCGTTTCGCCTTAAGAAAATCACGTGACCGATACAGGTACTGTATCGAACTGACAGTGACGCGCCAAACTGTGTTTATAAGGAAGCGCATCTGTCGACGGGATGCACTGCCAAAAGAATCTCCAATCTTTTGTCACGTGTCGTCAGAATCGGCAATCCGCACCTCTTCCAGCTTGCCTTGCGGTTTCTTTGCAAAAGCGGAATAGACTAAAGTTCAAATCTTTGGAAAAACTTATTTTTTTTAAATAAAAATCTATGAAAAAAGAAAATCAGTCCACAAGCATCTTCATTCACAAACACGGTCACTTCGATTTTCTAGTTGTGATACATGTATCTGTATCTAAAGATATCAAAGATACTTTAAATTTAAATTCAAATATGCAGTGGTGCCATATACAATGCAATGACTTATATTTTATTATTGCATACTTGGTCATATTGGTGTCAGTTGAGTCTGGCAACTCAGTTGCCTGTAGGGATTTTTAATGTCCAGCAGGTGTCAGTATTCAGTGACACAGTATCGACATGTTTCAATACAGTTTGGTAGTGATGGGTCCATGACGCCTCATGGAACGTTTCAACACGTCGCCAAACTGTATAGAAACATGTCGATACTGTGTCACTGAATACTGACACCTGCTGGACATTAAAAATCCCTACAGGCAACTGAGTTGCCAGACTCAACTGACACCAATATGACCAAGTATGCAATAATAAAATATAAGTCATTGCATTGTATATGGCACCACTGCATATTTGAATTTAAATTTAAAGTATCTTTGATATCTTTAGATACAGATACACATGGTTCGAATTACGGGGGGGCTAAGGGGAGCTCGGCTCCCCCGAGAGGGACATGAGCTCCCCTGAGAGCCGGCCCTGAGACATTCAGGGGGAGCTCTAAAGAATTGTCCACTTTAAGATATATTTTATTTTCTCTACATTAATAGAAAAATGAAATTAATGAAATAAAAAGAATAAACACGTCATGGATGTGTGTTTATGTGCTATTTAATGTTCAATATTTCTAAACATTTGCCTCAACTAATTGACATAATTCCATATATTCCTGTTATGGCCGTGGCGACGCTGGAGGAGAATTGTTAGATTTACGTAGCCGCACATGAACTCCTCATTATAGGTGGACTGGGGGGGATTTTTGGTGGTATACTGTATTTGAAATTGAAGAAATGAACGCAAATTATATTTAGCTTATCCTCAAATTATATTGAAAATGTCCAAACGGAAACAGCCAAGTCTCAGACAGTTTGGATTTTTGAAGTAAACGAAGAAAACAGCCATGGTTAGTACTGACAATAGTGCAAGCGGACCGACTACTTCAGCAAGTGGTCGGTCTGGCTTTGGTCCGATTTATCAGACTGCATTTTTATGATTTATGTTCCCAAACTAAGACGCTGGTATTGTTTTATTGAAAATCACTTGAAATCACTGGGTCTCTGTAAAGCGCCTGGAGACAATTGACATCGTAACAGACACTATACAAATAAAATTTAATTGAATTGAATATCGGAGCTTGTTTCAGCACCGTGCATAGCGCTGCTGGATGTGTGTGCGTTGTTTGCTGAAATAGTCCAAAGTGTAAACGTGTGCCTCCGTAATGTTGTGCTGTTGCGTGTTGGGCCGTATGTGCAGAGCTGTCCATTCACCACTGGCGGGTTTATCATGTTGTGTGAAAAATGTCCTCCTCATGTTGTAGTGTGGTTCATTTATTTATTACATGTGTGCAATTTTAGAGAGAAGGTTGTTCATTTTGGCAGACTGTTGTTTTGCCATTTGTAACACATACCATATTGTCATTTGTCAAGATTGTGCAGGACTGGAGCTTGGAAAATAGCAGAAAAAGGCCCTGGATGTTTCAAATTTGTGGGGAAATGGCTCTGGTGGCCCACGTCCTTTGAGTTAATGCAATTCTGACATAAAGGTGATGATAACCAAAGACATGGAGAGATGTCTTTTGGCCAGATGTACCTGTTTCAGGTTATCTTATGATGGCTGCAGCCCTAATATGTTTGACAGACTCACTTGTTTTCCTGGTAAATAAACTACATTTCGCTTTTGAATAAGATTCTCAGCTGGTCATTGTGTTTAATATATGTATATCTGTGAAATAAATTCATATTAGACAGTAACTCTCCTCCCGTAAAACCTGGTGACACAAAGGCTTTCGAAGATTTCTCCTCAGCTGTAAACACACTGGTGGGGATGCTAAGTCGCATGGACGGTCCCGCTCAGTCTGAGCTGTGGTGCGGCTCCCACGTAGACACCCTCATCGGTAAACTACCTGGTAACTACAGGGATAGTTTTGCTGAATTCTGTATTAAAAGAGGCATCATCCGCAGTGGGACCGACCAGACATACACCTTACCTGACCTCGCTGAATGGCTGGATATGAAAGTTCAGGTGTTCCAGGTGTCTGGACGTGCAGCAGAATCCAACCAAGCTGAATCCAGTCGTATTGCACAGAGAGAGAATAAAGCAGGTAGATCACAGTGGGTCAAACCAGCCTCTGTTTACTTCAGCAGTGACTCCACAACAGTCAAGCATCAGCAGACCTCTCTGCAGCAACAACGGACCAACCTCCAGCCAGGCGCAAGGAAAGATCAGCCCACGATTAAAGGGAGGGAGCGCTTTAAGCCCTATTGTCCATGCTGCAGGATTACCCAGGATCATTACCTCAATGGCTGTCCTGAGTTTGAAAGAATGACAACAGAGCCGCCTGGATTAAAGACAAAGGAAAATGTTGGAGGTGTGGGTGTGGCCACTCACCAGAGAGCTGCACGCTAAAGAAACTCTGCTCCATGTGTAACAATCAACACTTGCCGATACTCCATGAAGTTGTGGCCCAAGACCCGCAGCTAAACATCCTCACGGTCAGTACCCCAACTAATTCAGTGTATCTGGATCATGCTAGCCACTCAGGGCGCGTCATGTTAAAGGTGGTACCAGTGCTGCTCCGCTATGGCAAGAGAACATTAAACACATATGCAGTACTAGATGACGGCTCTGAGCGCACTGTGATTCTGCCTGCTGCGGTCAAACACTTGGGGTTGTCCGGAGAAGTAGAGTCACTCAAACTAAAGACCATTAGACAGGATGTGCTGAAGCTAGAGGGAATGGCAGTGTCATTCGAGGTGTCTGCTAATACACAGCCACGCACCTATCACTCCATCAGCCAATCTTTCACTGCGACTGAACTCCAACTGGCTACGCAGTCATGTCCAGGAGACAAGCTGGCAAGGAAATACAACCACCTGAAAGGAGTCCCCCTACACACATTCACTAAGGTGCAGCCAATGCCACTGATTGGATCTGACCACCCTCATTTAATAACTCCGATCCATCCAGTACGTGCAGGACCTATAGGAGCACCAGTAGCAGTCTGCACCCGACTTGGCTGGGCAGTGCAGGGACACACCAACTTTCTTCAGCATCCAGCAGGTGAGAGTTCCTTCCTTCACCTGTCAGTTGATACACCTTGTTCTGATCTACACAGAGATGTTCAGCGGTTGTGGCAGCTTGACATTTTGCCATATAAAAGCGAAAGGGAGGTGACACGATCCAAGCAAGACCAAGCAGCTCTCAACATGCTTGATGAGAAGAGCACCACTGTAATAGTGGATGGTATCTTAAGATACGCAACGCCCCTCCTTCGGAAGAGGAAAGGTGCTCTGCCTTACGCATCACCTGCCGCTGTGATGCCCCTCCTCCGCTCTACAGAGCGCCGTCTGTCCACCAATCCTGAGCTCACTAAAGTTTACAATCAGGAGATACACAAGTTGATGGATGCGGGATATGCTGAGCGGATTACCAGTGAGGAGGCCAGTCGTTCCGCTGAATCCTGGTACATCCCACATCATTTAGTACATCACAACGGAAAGGCAAGAGTGGTGTTCAATTGCTCCTTTCGTTTCCAGCAGAGTGCTCTGAATGATGACCTGTTACCAGGGCCCTCTCTCGGACCGTCACTACTGGGTGTTCTTCTCCGGTTTCGAGAGCATGTGGTCGCTATAAGCGGAGATATACGGGCTATGTTCCACCAGATCAGACTCCTTCCTGAGGACCGCCCACTTCTCCGCTTCCTCTGGCGTGACATGAACAGAGACAGATCACCTGACATTTACGAATGGCGAGTCCTGCCGTTCGGTGCAGTTTGCAGTCCATGTTGTGCCATATATGCTGTGCAGCGCCACGTTCGTGATCACCAGAGGGGCAATGAGGACCTGCTAGACACAGTAATTACCTCATTCTAT
This sequence comes from Hirundichthys speculiger, assembly GCA_018398805.1. Taxonomy (NCBI): domain Eukaryota; kingdom Metazoa; phylum Chordata; class Actinopteri; order Beloniformes; family Exocoetidae; genus Hirundichthys; species Hirundichthys speculiger. The sequence goes on along the minus strand of JAGFBZ010000328.1, from coordinate 1,859,618 downwards.
GTGGATAACTATCTGAAATCGTTCCGCTCACCACAGCAGGCAAACGATCTCCTCGATCGCCTAAGAGCCCTCCCAGCTAAAGGTGGATTTGAGATAAGGCAGTGGGCATCTAACAGGACAGAGGTAATTTCTCACCTCCCAACTGAGGTGCGATCAACGACATCTAAACTGTGGCTAACTGCTGAAGGAGCTGAACCTAAGGAGTCCACTCTTGGCTTGGTTTGGCATTGTGTGACAGACACACTGGGTTATAAATGTCAGCCTGTGTCACTGAGACAGCCCACTATGCGGAACGTGTATAGGGTGCTCGCCTCACAATACGACCCACTCGGATATATAATCCCCTTCACTACCCGGGCCAAAGTCTTGGTCCAGGCTCTGTGGGCTACAGAAAGACAGTGGGACGAGCCCATCGCAGACGAGCTACTTCCGGTGTGGCAGGCATGGGAAAGTGAGCTCCCTCAGTTGCAGAACATAGTTCTTCCCCATTGTTATGTCCCAGAAGTCACCGACAACGATTTGTCAGTGAGGCAGATTCACATCTTTTGTGATGCCTCGGAGAAAGCATACGGATCAGTTGCCTACCTACGAGTGGAGGATTCAAAGGGATGTATCACTGTGTCATTTATTATAGCTAGGTCGCGGGTCGCACCCAAAAGACAACAGACGATGCCCCGCCTGGAATTATGTGCTGCACTCACAGGAGCCCAGCTGGCCAAAGTGTTACAGACTGAACTGACTTTGTCCATCCAATCTGTGGTGCTGTGGTCTGACTCAACAACCGTACTGAGCTGGATACAGTCAGAGTCCAACCAGTATAAAGTATTCGTTGGTACAACAGTCACCGAAATACTGGACCTTACCAGTCCCGGATCATGGAGATACATTAACACAGACTTGAGCCCCGCAGATGATATCACTCGCGGGAAGACTCTCCTTGAATTGTCCCAGCCAAACCGTTGGAGTCAAGGACCTTCGTTCCTGTACCAGTCTTCAGATCATTGGCCAGTGAACCCCTCAGTGTACGTAGAGGAATCTGATGAGTTAAGAGCTCAAGTCTTCTGTGGTCACATCTCTATTGCTGGAAGTGACAAGCCTGATGCTGCTAAATACAATACATGGACTGAACTACTGGAAGCTACATATCAGACCCTTCATGGGGCAGGCTGCTCCAGCTATGGGATGTGCCAGCAGGCCCGGGGCTCTGCAGCCACCTCTTGGTGGCACAGGAGCCACAAGGAACAGTTTCAAGTTCATGATAGGGCCACTCAGAAACATCCATACTCACTCTTGCAGACAAATTAGTCAACCTTACATGTGTGTTTTTGGACTGTGTCAAGAAGCTGGAGTACCCAGTTCCATAATTAACTTAAAGACTTTATCCCAACAGAGCACTTCACTCCTGTGGTACCTAGAGTTTCTAAAAAGAGAACAGGAGGCAGAACCTTCACTTATTAGGTCCTTCTGGTCTAACCAGCTTCAAGTTCAAGAAGCAGACACCTACTGTACCATTAAGATTTGGCTTCAAACTTGCCTTTTTGATTAACAGTCATCACATTGATCACACACATTATGCTGTTATACTGCTGATACTTTGTCCTCTGCTTTTATAGCTTCTATATGCAAAACAGCTCACTCAGTCTAAAGGACTTATGCTTGACACACCCATCAAGGACTCCATAAATCCTCGCACCACTCTGAACCACCAGTTCCTTTCAGATTTCAGCACATCCTTCCCCAGACTGGGTGCCAAAATGGCAAACCTGAGACCACCACACCAACTGCCTCTGGATAAAAGGGCTTCCTGACATGTTTTGTGTAGGCAGCCACATCAGTTCTCGGCTTCTGTATCGACTCCACAGGGATTTGTGAAAAGTCTGATACCACACCCTCTACAACCATGACTGCTAACCCAGTCTGGAACTCCAGCAAGCAATGCCCCCCCCCCAAAAAAAAAAAAAAAATATTTACATCCAGGAGCTGCATCCAAAGTTCACATTAAGGGAAGTGATTGCTTTTGGCCATGCTGACCAGCATTTACAACTGCTCTAATATGCATTGATACCCATTGTTGAGCAAGACCCAGAAATGTCAGGATGTTGGGTAGCGAGGTAATGACCACTAAAGTTAGCCATTTGATGGTAAACTTGTCCACCTACCTAATGCCGGGCATACACTGTGCGATATTTTAAATCGTTTGATTCAGCCCTATCTCACACTGCACGACTAGATCGCTGAGTTCAAAAGTTCGCAGCCCACGAGTAATGCTCTCACACTGTACGGCCCGATGCTCTGATGCGACTTGACTGCTTACACTATACGTTCATAACGCACCTAAGGGTGCGTTCGAAATGAGCCAGGCCTGCGCAGAATCGATCACCGGCGGTCGGCGCACAATGCAGATAAGAACACGTTTCATGCAACAGGAGAATCACTTTTATTTTAACTTCAATCAGCGATCGAGGACACTTTATCTAAGAACGTGGTCTGCAAACTACAGGTAACATACAGGTGATCTAACAGGAAGTAAGTGTCTCCTTCTGTATGTGCTGGAAACTGTCCGACTTGACTGCAGCTTTTTGTCTCCACCTCCTGCTGCGGCCGCCTGATCTCGTCTCCTCGCCAGGCGAGGCGCACTTCATCTCAAACGCACCTACTGCTTCTACTGTGCGATACCTTCACGAGGAGCGACCAGGATTTCAAACAAGTTTGATTTTCTTGCGAGCACACGACTTGTGATCGGGAGCTCGTCGGGAGGTGTTGATCTCTCGTCGTTACCCCACGTATACTGCATGAAGCACGACCCATGATAGGGTCGAAAATTGGCCCGATCCAAAAAATACTCGCACGACTGAAAAATCGGCTCAAAACGAGCCGACAGTTGCACAGTGTATGCCCGGCCTAAGAGCAGTGAGCTACTAACCATTTAAAAAGGCATGGTGATACATTGCAGTTCACAGGCTAGCCCTAGGAGCCTGGTGTTAAAAAACACCCCAATAAAGGGTGTTTGAGGGAAGTAACTTGATGCACCTATGCTGAACCAAGTTTCACTTCCGCAGACAAACTTCAGTGAAGCTGAGTGAGAGCCCAACTGCAACATACTTGAATGTATGGCCTGAAGTAAAGAAAGACTTGCCTTTCTGCTGCCCCCAAAAGGGCGCAAAAAAAAAAAAAAAAAAAAAAAAAAACACACACACCCGTCATGTTAAGCTCTTTAATTTGAGACCAGTTATGTCCAGCAAGTAGTTTTTAATTCAGCAGGTTAAGATGGTCTGTTGAATCACCACCTGAAAAAGAGGTCAAAAGGTCAGTTAAATGCAAGTTTCCTTAAATCTAAACAAAACAAAACAAAACAAAAAAAAACAAAAAAAAAAAAAAAAAGGACACACACGTTACCTTTAGTAGTGTTGCTTCTGGAACCAAAAGCGTGGTCGCTGGTGCTGATAGGGTAGTTTGGAAGGCCACTTGAGCTGATCACTTGGCCATTTGCCCAGGTAGTTTTGTTTCTTTGATGGCTGGCCTTGTTGCACTGGTGCTCCGGCAACACTGACAGGACCAACATTTGGGGATCTAGGACGCAGTGGATTCCCCACTGGCTCCACCGGCATAGGGACCGGCCCCCCCACCGGGTACTGGGGCTCCACCGGCATAGGGACCGGCCCCCCCACCGGGTACTGGGGCTCCACCGGCATGGGGAACGGGTACTTGGGAGGCACCGGCCCCCCCACCGGGTACTGGGGCTCCACCGGCATTGGCAGCGGCCCCCCACCGGGTACGGGGGCTCCACCGACATTGGCAGCAGGCCCCCCCACCGGGTACTGGGGCTCCACCGGCATGGGGAACGGGTGCTTGGGAGGCACCGGCCCCCCCACCGGGTACTGGGGCTCCACCGGCATTGGCAGCGGCCCTCCCACCGGGTACCGGGGCTCCACCGGCATTGGCAGCGGCCCCCCCACCGGGTACCGGGGCTCCACCGGCATTGGCAGCGGCCCCCCCACCGGGTACTGGGGCTCCACCGGCATTGGGGGCGGGGGCTTGGGAGGCATTGGCAGCGGCCCCCCACCGGGTACCGGGGCTCCACCGGCATTGGCAGCGGCCCTCCCACCGGGTACTGGGGCTCCACCGGCATTGGCAGCGGCACCGGCCCACCACCGGGTACTGGGGCTCCACCGGCATGGGGAACGGGTGCTCGGGAGGCACCGGCCCCCCCACCGGGTATTGGGGCTCAACGGCATTGGCAGCGGCCCCCCACCGGGTACCGGGGCTCCACCGGCATTGGCAGGGCCCACCCACCGGGTACCGGGGCTCCAACCGGCATTGGGCAGCGGCCCTCCCAACCGGGTACTGGGGCTCCACCGGCATGGGGAACGGGTGCAACTGGAGGCAGTGGCCCTCCCACCAGGTATTTGGGCTCCACAGGAAGCCAATGAGCATGACCTTCTGGTTGAGCAGGCTGCATTTCCTTCCATCCATCTTTTTCTGATCCAGTTCCAAAAGCTGTGGAGAAAAACCATTAACCCATGGATGGTTATAGTAAATGTAAAGTTTTGTCAAACTTACCATTTACTGGTTGTCTTCTGACAGTTAACAGGGACAACAGCAACAGCCTAAAGAGAGTGGGGAAAAAATGAAATTAAACATACTTATTGAAACACACTGAAGTTATTCAACATTAAACCTACCTAAATAACATCCCCATAACGCCAGCCACACGTAACAGCAAAGTCAGTAAGTTCTGGTAAAAGCTATCAAAAGAAACATTTAAACTCCTCAAAAGACAGTGACGCACTGGTGCAACTGAAGTTTTTTTTACGCGTTTCCCTTAACCTTGTGTAGATAATTGGACACAGGTGCTATCGCCTGAAGACAGGTGCCACCGATTATCCCTTTATTGCATGGAAAGAACTTAGGAAGGGCAGGAAGTGTTTCTTCTGATCCAAGTAACCCTGTGTTGTTGTCTATATCCTGATATGTTCTGATTTATGATTAATGTGGATGACAACTTTATCAGACTTTGCAAAAAAAAAAAAAAATTAAAAAAATCTTGTGTCTTCCTCTTTCCCTGTTGGCTGCCTTTTGAGGTTCCACTAGTGATGGTGAGATAAAGCCTTATGAGGCATTGAACCACTTGAGCCAATCAGTTCCAGAAAGGGTTCATTACTGGAAGCTTCATGTGCACACGACACCACCTACTGGCTGGGTGTACAATCACAGGCAGCTGGATCTCAACCACAGCTGGTTGTGGCACATTGAATATTGGTGTCTGTCATGGGAATGACTAGTGATGGGTCCATGGCGCCTCATGGAACGTTTCAACACTGCCAAACTGTGGTGATGGGTCCAGCAACACCGATGCGTCGGCGCGTGCGTCGAATTCAGAGAGCAACACCCGTGTCGGTACGTGTCGGTGCGCGTTTCGCCTTAAGAAAGTCACGTGACCGATACAGGTACTGTATCGAACTGACAGTGACGCGCTAAACTGTGTTTATAAGGAAGCGCATCTGTCGACGCGACGCACTGCCAAAAGAATCTCAGATCTTCTGTCACATGTCGTCAGAATCAGCAACAATCATGGACCAGCCTCAAGCTAAAAGAGAGGTTTCCAGCGTATGGCACAATTTCGATCTCATATCGGAAAATAAGGTATTTGTTTTAATTTTCTTGTTTCATCCTGTTCCTCTCAAAGTTCCCACTTGATCTATCTGAATACAAATTCATTCCAAAGTGACTCTTAGTTCACTATTCATATTAATTTCTGCAGGTTGAATGTTGAATTTCCTCGACAGAGTTTTCATATTTGAATAAGTCCACCTCCTCAGTGCTGAGACATTATAGGTCCAGGCATGAAAATGAAGTCCCAGATCCACCCAGGATGAACTCAGGTACACAGCCATTCTGCAACTTATTCACAGTTCCTTTATTGATAATTAACTCCTATGAATTTATTCTTTACTTATTTTTAACCATTAAGCTTCCAGGAAGCAGATGCTTGATGAAGCTCTGCTAAATTTCATCCTGAAGGACTGCAGCCCCTCAGCATTGTGGAGAGTGAAGGGTTCAGGGAACTGGTCCAGGTCCCAGGATCCTTTGAGATACTGGAAAAACCATAGGCCTATCTATCCACGCCTCTTCCAGCTTGCCTTGCGGTTTCTTTGCACACCAGCATCATCTATCCCTTGTGAGAAGGTCTTTTCCAAGGCTGGAGAACTGTTGTCCAAAAAGCAGAATAGACTAAAGTTCAAATCTTTGGAAAAACTTATTTTTTTTTAAATAACAATTTGTGAAAAAAGAAATTCAGTCCACAAGCATCTTCATTCACAAACACGGTCACTTCGATTTTCTAGTTATGATACATGTATCTGCAGGGTTCGAATTACACAGTGACCCTTGGGGGAGCCCTATTTTACAGTGTGCACCATGACTTCCCCATGTGCACATGCGCATATCACTATCCGAGTGCCACCAATAACACATTCAGACTGTCAGTCAGCTCAGGAAAGCAGATGCTGTCTTTCCTGCTGCAAGGACTTAATTTACGTTTATAGCAAGAAAATAAAAACACAAAAAAAAGTTTGATTTCTTGTTCAGCAACAAATGCATTTTGTTTAATAATTGAAAAAGTAAACAATTGCCTGAATATAAGATAATAAATTATTAAATAAAAAAAAAAAAGGCATAACATTTTCTTTTCATAGTATTGATTTCATCATCTTGGCACAAGACTTTAGGCTATTTAGACCTTTATGAATATTTCATCCACTTCTACCTCTCAAGTATCCCAGATAAGTAGCTACATTTTAAACTTTACTGTCTAATATGAATTTATTTCACAGATATACATATATTAAACACAATGACCAGTTCGAGATCAAATCTTATTCAAAAGCTAAATGTAGTTTATTTAACAGGAAAACAAGTGAGTCTGTCAAACATATTAGGGCTGCAGCCATCATAAAATAATCTGAAACAGGTACATCTGGCCAAAAGACATCTCTCCATGTCTTTGGTTATCATCACCTTTATGTCAGAATTGCATTAACTCAAAGGAAGTGGGCCACCAGAGCCATTTCCCCACAAATTTGAAACATCCAGGGCCTTTTTCTGCTATTTTCCAAGCTCCAGTCCACAATCTTGACAAATGACAATATGGTATGTATTACAAATGGCAAAACAACAGTCTGCCAAAATGAACAACCTTCTCTCTAAAATTGCACACATGTAATAAATAAAGGAACCACACTACAACATGAGGAGGACATTTTTCACACAACATGATAAACCCGCCAGTGGTGAATGGACAGCTCTGCGCATACAGCCCAACACGCAACAGCACAACATTACGGAGGCACACGTTTACACTTTGGACTATTTCAGCAAACAACGCACACACATCCAGCAGCGCTATGCATGGTGCTGAAACAAGCTCCGATATTCAATTCAATTCAATTTTATTTGTATAGTGTCTGTTACAATGTCAATTGTCTCCAGGCGCTTTACAGAGACCCAGTGAGTTCAAGTGATTTTCAATAAAACAATACCAGCGTCTTAGTTTGGGAACATAAATCATAAAAATACAGCCTGATAAATCGGACCAAAGCCAGACTGACCACTTGCTGAAGTAGTCGGTCCACTTGCACTGTTGTCAGTACCAACCATGGCTGTTGTCTTCGTTTACTTCAAAAATCCAAACTGTCTGAGACTTGGCTGTTTCCGTTTGGACATTTTCAATATAATTTGAGGATAAGCTAAATATAATTTGCGTTCATTTCTTCAATTTCAAATACAGTATACCACCAAAAATCCCCCCCAGTCCACCCATAATGAGGAGTTCATGTGCGGCTACGTAAATCTAACAATTCTCCTCCAGCGTCGCCACGGCCATAACAGGAATAAATGGAATTATGTTAATTAGTTAAGGCAAATGTTTAGAAATATTGAACATTAAATAGCACATAAACACACACAGCCATGACGTGTTTATTCTTTTTATTTCATTAATTTCATTTTTCTATTAATGTAGAGAAAATAAAATATATCTTAAAGTGGACAATTCTTTAGAGCTCCCCCTGAATGTCTCAGGGCTCTCAGGGGAGCTCATGTCCCTCTCTCTCGGGGGAGCCGAGCTCCCCTTAGCTCCCCCGTAATTCGAACCATGACTGTTTTTTAAAACCGATAACCGATAACTTTCAGCTCCCGAAGGCCGATACCAATAACCAATAACACACACATATACCTAAGATCATTACATCAATACTATGAGCAAAATCAAAAATAGTTTTGACTCTTTAAATGAACAGATATTTATTTTTTCCAATAATAAACTACTGACAAGCCTCTCAAACATTTTCATAAAGCTATCAAACAAACCTATTTGATATCTCACATTAACTTAAATAAGGTTCATTACTGACTGATATATAAAATAAAGGCTCCTTGAACTGATGGAAATACATGCATCAGAATTACTAACTGAAAAAGATTAACATTTAAAGGATTTTGGCTTGTAGTTCCACTTAAATTATTACCTTTAATTAAAGTAAATGAGGTTCAGTGATTTTTATTTTTTATTTTTTAATCTCATGGAAGCTTTAGATGAAAGATATGAGGGGAGGGGAGACTGCTGGTGGCTTGCACATGTTAGCATTAGCTTCCGTTAGCTCACGTTAGCACGATTTCAAAACTCCATGGAAGCGATTGTTATGTTGTAGGTGGCTGATCAGGTTTTACGTATTAAAGCTTGTGCTTCCCTCCTCGGAGGATTCGTCACAAATAACCACCAAACTATCTTCTTCTGAAACTTTAACAAAGTTCCACGCCGCCATGTTTGTTGTGATCAGTACGCTGTGCTGCAGGCTGCATTCAAGGTGTAACATAAATTCCCACGTTCCCTCGTTTCCTAGTTGTTCTTTCAGCCTTTTCTATTTTTTTCTTTTTTTATGTGTAACATGTGGGGAAATACTACGAATATCAATTCAAGTCAGCAACTATTAAAATTATGACGAGTTAACGAGTTGTTTTCTGGCATGAGGGGGTATTCTTGATTTTCCTGGTTGAGTAATCGTTTTTCTGATTATGCCGACGTCACTTGAACATAACATTCACTGCCGGTCATTCAAGGCTCAGAGGGAGCGAGGCACTGCTGTGTTGACAGAAATATATATGTTATCGGGGCTATTCGTCACGATATCAGACTTATCGGGATGATGTCATAATTTCCTGTTATCGGCCTGATAGTTATCGGCCCGATAGTTATCGTGCACCCCTACCTAGCACCGAGCACCGAAACAGACCTGCCAGACGAGTTGGAGTAGACTCCACATGTGAGACGAGTCACAGCATGTTTAATAATGACAGACTCTCTTCTCAGAAACAGAGTCAGAGAACAAAGATCCAACCGTCTCCACAGCGTCTTTATATTTTATACATTTCTGTAATTTTTTCCTGTTTTTTTTTCCTCTTCATGTGATCAGTTCATTCATTGGAGCATAAAACTCCTAAAGCTGAACTTGTAGTCATGAACTTTTATTCCTGGACTGCAGCCCGATCAGTTTACAGGTTCAAACGTGTCTCAGAGAAACAAAAACCAACCCAGATAAGCAGAAAAGAAGAAAAGAAAAGAGATAGTGTCTGAACCCTCATGGATGCAGCAGGAACATGAGGAGGACCGAGAGTCCAGAGATTCTGCTGATTCTGGCCTTTCTGTGTGTGATCAGCTTCTCCAAAGGAGGTGAGTGAGGAGAAAACCACCACAGCTGCTGTCAGCAACTAAAGCTTCTTGATCTATTTTCAGCTCTAGTGTGGTTTACACAGATAATATAGAAATAACTTTTCATTTCACCTTCAGTCTTTATTTCCTTTATACATCTTTATAACTAAAACCATCACATGTAGATCAGAGTTTCGTTATAATGACTTCAAAGGATGGATCAGTGGAATGTTTTTGTCATGTTTTGGTTTGTTTTAATAGAGTAAATGAAGTTTACACATGTGTATGTGTGGTATGAAAGAACAATAAATGAAGATGTTCACATTACAAATGCTTTAACATAAATGCACCTTTTGTGATGCATCTGAACTCTAAACACTCGTGCAGTGTTTTATATAACTTAATCAGCTGAAACAATAAACAGAATAAACTAATTTCACTGGTGAGGCAACAGCGCCCTCTGCTGGTCATTGATGTGTGCAGAATTGGACCACGTGATAAAAGTCAATCATCAGTTGTTTTTGTTTAAATGTGACAAATAGAAATGTTTTTAACCTTGATTTCAAACTGCTGAGAGTGTCATCGGACCTACAGGTTTCTGGGAGTTTGTTCCACATATGAGGAGCATAAAAACTGAACACTGCCTCTCCGTGTTTAGTTCTGACTCTAGGAACAGAAAGTAGACTTGACCCTGATGACCTGAGGGATCTGGTGGGTTCATAACCAACCAGAAGATCCTGAATGTATTTTGGCCCTAAACCATTCAGTGCTTTGTAAACTAACAGCAGGATTTTGAAGTCAGTTATTTGACAAACAGGAAGCCAGTGTAAAGATCTGAGGACTGGAGTTATATGATCCAGTTTCCTGGTGTTAGTGAGGACTGGAGTTATATGATCCAGTTTCCTGGTGTCAGTGAGGACTGGAGTTATATGATCCAGTTTCCTGGTGTTAGTGAGGACTGAGTTATGACTGGAGTTATATGATCCAGTTTCCTGGTGTTAGGAGGAGTTAGGAGTGGAGGAGTTAGTGAGGACTGGAGTTATATGATCCAGTTAGTTATATGATCCAGTTTCCTGGTGTTAGTGAGGACTGGAGTCTGGAGTTGATCCAGTTTCCTGGTGTTAGTGACCAGTTTCCTGGTGTCAGTGAGGACTGGAGTTATATGATCCAGTTTCCTGGTGTCAGTGAGGACTGGAGTTACCAGTGAGTGGTCCAGTTTTTAGTGAGGAGGACCAGTCAGGACTGGAGCCAGTCGGTTACAGTAGTCTAGTCTACTGAAGATAAATACATGGACAAGTTTTTCCAGATCCTGCAGAGACATCAGTCCTTTAATCCTGGATATTTTCTTTAAGTGATAATAGTTCGACTTCACAACTGTCTTAATGTGACGACTGAAGTTCAGGTCTGAGTCCAGGACTACAACCAGATTTCTGGCCTTGTTGTTGGTTTCTAACTTAGCTCTTTGAAGCTGAGTCCTGACTTATCTTTTTATCCTTGGCTCCAAAAACTATTACTTCAGTTTTGTCTTCATTTAACTGAAGGAAGTTCTGACACATCCAGTCTCTAATTTGATCAATTCATCTGGACAGTGTTTGGATCTGACTGTAGGTAACATATTTTGTTGTTTTTCATCATTTGAGCGAGTGGGAGCATGTAGATGTTGAACAGCAGTGGTCCTAAGACGGAGCCTTGGGGAACTCCACAGGTTATGCTCAGAGTTATAGTTACCTATAGACACAAAGTAGTCCCTGTATTTTAAATAGGACTTAAACCATTTTTAAGTATAATATTCTCCACTATCCTCCAAGGTCTCTCAAGAATAACAGAATAAAACATTATCATGTGATTTATGTTCAGAGGCTGTGTGTTTTCTTGTAGCAGAACATGAAACTGGAGGTAAAGTTGAAGTAATTACCACAGAGGTGGAGTCAGGGGGTCTCGTCTCGGTCTCTAACAGGAAAGATTTGATCAGCAGAACAGTGTTTGTTTGCTGAAAGATCCAAAAACGGACTTCATAGACTTGAATGTGGCAGTAAAGATCTGTCCTGACATGAAACTGGTTCAGTAATGGTGGTTTTAATGCTGGTTTTCCTTCGCTGTAGTCAGGCTCCACTGTTAGTATCTTGTTCCTTAGATGATGTTTTCTCCAAACAAACCATTCAGAATAAATGTCAAAAAGTTCAACCTTTGTCTCGTCAGATCATGACACTTTTTCACTCACAGTTTGGGATGACTGGATGAATATTTCAGCATTATTCAAGCAAATATTACAGCAAGACCTGATGTTTATATGGTTTTAATCAGAATCAGTGTTCTGAGTTTCATCCAGATGTAAACAGCTGTTTATTGCACATTTTCTCATCATTTAATGTCAGCGTCTTTCTGGACCTTCATCTGTTGTTTCCCCAGATTCAGACGTCTCCTGTCAGTTCAGGGACAGTTGTCTCTTACCCTGCAGTTTTAAAGCTAGTGATGAAATCATCATCCACTGGGTCCAGAAGACCCCAGCAGAGTCCCGGGTCCTGTCCTACGATGACAGCAGGAGACAACTGGGAAACCAGGACCAGAGGTTCAGAGGCAGGACATCACTGTTCCAGGATCAGATCTCCAGAGGAAACGCTTCACTGCTGCTGGCAGGAGTGAAGGTTCAGGACCAGGGAAGATACCAGTGTTACACCAGCACCGTCACTGGGAACAAGGAGAGCTTCATCAACCTAGAAGTGAACGGTGAGTGAGACACATTCAATTACAGAACAATTAAATACTGTTTCTGTTTAACAGAATGTTAAAACATGAATACATCCAGTCACCTTTGTAGTTTTACCATCATTACTGCATGAACTGAGGTTAAAATGAGACACTGCAGCAACAACAGAGAGCAAACGAGTCCTGAGCATCAACAGAGGAAGCTGATGTTCAGAGACACGAACCCTGCAAATACATCTCTGAAATGATTCTCCTTTATTACAGCTGCAGTCAGGAAAGTCAAGATTGAAAAGATAGAAAATGAAATCATCTGCAGCTCAGAGGGAATCTATCCTGAACCTGGACTCTCCTGGTCCACCAGTCCTCCATCCAGCATGAACCTGCAGAAACCAACAGTCCAGCAGACTGAACAGCAGCTTTACAACATCAGCAGCTCTCTGATACATTCAGACAGTGATACTGACCTGGACTACAGCTGCACCGTCAGCACTCCAGCAAACAAGAAGAGAGCAACTTTGATGAAACCAGGTGATGATGAAGTTCACACTGACCTGCAGTTATGATGAATCATTTCTGCTGCAGGCAGATCTTTGTTACCTGAAGGTGTGGAGTCCATCCAGAAGATCCTGACGTGCACTTGACCCCTGACCATCATTAAGGAGCTCAGAGGAGCCTCAAATGTGGCGAAACACAAAACAGCATCATTGGTTTCTTGGTGACGGGTTCTGGGATCTTCTGGATGTCCTCCACACACTGGTAACAAAGACCTGCCCTGCTGCACAAACTGCAGTTCAGACAGTCCAGCCTCATGACCCTCATGGGACAATTACACGCAAAGATTCAATCATGGGTGTAATTCCCTCCACTGCCTCCGGTTTCAGAAGATATTATTGTTGATGTCTGCATTATTGATCAACCCAACATCTTTAGCCCATAATGCTGAAGGCGACTCCTGTAGTGCAGGAATCTGGGCCCAATCAGCTCCAGCTAACACACAGAAATCCAAGGAAACGGTGCCGTGTAAAGAATCACCTGACACACCTGCTGGCGACAGTTGAATCTCACCTTCAGGTGAGACTGCAAACATCTCTCCACTGGTAAGCAGTAAGGCCTTAAGGCCTCCCTGGCGTTGAAACAGAGTGACCAGCCCAGGACACAGCAAGGGAGTAGAACATTGTTTGGAAAATAAGAATGAATGTTTAAATGGCTCGGCCACCTGGATCAATACAAGCTCGGGGCATCATGAAATGTTCACGCACCAGATGACCAGTTGCAGACAGAATAAATTAACTGGGTGCTCAGCTTCACCTGGTCCAGAAATCATGTCCCCTGACATCAGAGTTAGTAGTCCACTAAAAAAAGATGTTGGAGAACCAAATACAGTTAATTTCTGGGTGAGGGAATTACTGATATGTTGGGTGCAGTGGTGCAGTACCTTTTTCCAGCCATGAGATGGCAGCACAAGGCTCAGCAAGCCAGTCTTCATTACATGAGGCAGAAAGAGGTGTCAACACCTGGTTTGGGTTTGTAATCAAATGAAATTATTACATAGTAATTTTATCAGCTGGAATGAATTAACATCAGATGCAAATTCCAACAAGTTAAAAGTTGTCTTTGAAGATTAGAGGAATTAAATGTCATTGTTTAAGTGGAATTTTAAGTGATTATATATTCAGCATGTCTGATGGCTACACTGAGTTATATGTGACGAGCAGTAACAAAACCTCGCAGCTGTAAAGACGGTGGGAACCTGAGGTATTAGACACAACACGTCTGGTTGCAAGAACTAAGAGTTCACCACATGATATAGTTTGACAATTAGAAATATTTGATTTCCATCACAGTACTCACTGCCTCAAACAGCTGCATGAGATGTCCGTGTCATCTACTAAATCTTTTGAACTTAAAGGCAAATTTCTGTCTTTTCTGTTTGAGATGTAGTGGGTTTTGATGATTATGTTTCATGTGCTCTGTCATTTCAGCTAATATGAGCATTTCAGACACTGAAACAACAATCCTCTGCTGGACCTCCAACACTCCTCTAACGTATCTCACCTGGAGATTCAACCACAGTCAGATCATCCTGACAAAGAGCAGAGCTGAAGACACCTACACACCTTCAGAGAGGTGGAGGCAGCATGTGGAGACTGTATCAGAGACAGGAAGTCTCACTCTGAAGGACTTATCTTCAGACCAGACAGGAACTTACACCTGTGAACTCAGTGATGATGAAGACACATACGTGAAACACACCTTTGTTCATGTACCAGGTGAGAAAGTCACAGTCTGTAGTTACAGTCAATCTCTAGAGATGCAGCTACAAATCTGTGACATTAACAAGGTTAAAATGGTTCATCAGTTTCATTCTTGTTCTCTTCTTCAGTTTCAGACAAGCAAACTAATTATGCAGGAATTATTGTAGGAGTGATGGTTGGAGTAGCTGCTGTTTTAGCCGTTTTAGGATTTATAGTCTACAAAAAAAAGGTAATGCATTACATTTACTGTAGATAAATCAAGATAAATCTAATATTTCTGATTTACTTTGAGTTCTGAAGGTTGATTTCCACCAACATACAACACTTTGATCCCCTTTTCTATAGTGGTTCATTTATTCAGACATTTTTGATGACTGGTTCAAATGTAATCACTAAATAACAGTTTCTCCTAAATACCTCCCAGTTAAATAACTCTCTGAAGTCATCTGAAGAGGCTCTAAACCTCATAATGTCTCTCAGCAGAAACCACAGTCTCAACAACATCAGGGGTCTGACCAGGATCAACCAGATCACTACGATCAGCTCTAACACAATGATCAGTTGGATCACAATCACCTGGGTCAGGATGATCAACTGGATCACAATATTCAGCAGGATCACAGTGATCCACTGGATTAGAACACACCAATCAACTGGATCCTAACAATTGACTGGATCAGCAGGATCAGATGGACTCATTTCCCCTTGTCTTCCACCAGTCTGGATGGATCATGGCCCTGGTGTTCAGTATCAGCAGGTACATCTGGACATGGATGGGTTTGCTCCATGCTGATGCTGATGACACCACCTAGTTGTTGCTATGCAACAACTCTGAAATGCCTCTCTGAAATGCTCCTTTTATATCCAGTCATGTTACTGACCTGTTGATAATTAACCTTATTAGCTGCCAAATGATCCTCGTTTGTTTTTCATTTCCAGCCTTTTCTTGATCCTGTTCCAGCTGTTTAGAGACGTGTTTCTGCCATCAAAGTCAAATTGAGCTGATATTTTCCATCAAATGGACAAATGTGTCTGTTTCACAATCAGATATGTTCTTTATGTTCTACTGGGAATAAAATGTGTGTTTATGAGCTCAGTAGATCACCGCATCCTGGTTTTTATGTTTTAAACAGCCTCCAAACTTTTTCAGAACTGGTGACTGATTTTTAATTGTTGGTTCAGAAAATATTTTTAAAAATTGTTGATAATGTTTTACTATAGGACGTACGAACAAACACAAAACAGGTTTTGTTAAAAAATATTTTTTAATAATGATAAAAATTAACTACATCTACACCAGCAAAGACGGTGCACAGATAAATATGAATCTATGTCGGCTACATAGATTAAAAGATAATTGTGCTTTTATTTCATCTTAAACATCTCTTTAAAAAGACTTAGTGAAGAAACAGACACATAAAAAAACTGAACAATAATAAAGAAATTACAGTCATTTCAAAGTTGTTTCATGTTGATCAAGAATCTGAGGTTCAAGTAAAGAAACAAAGTATTTCACGTAACAGGAAATAGTTCAATAAAATAGTAAAGATTTTGCTGGATTGATTTTTTTTTTACAGATTAAAAAAAAAGTCATGATCGTGTTTCTTGTTAGGAAGTTTAGGGATGATCTATATTTAGAGATGTTCAACATTTCCTGTTACTACGACTGAAAACCCTCAAAAGGTCACCAGTTAGTGAAAGTTAATGGGACTAAACGGTTCCAGTAACGATCTACACCTGCAGATAGAGGCAAAGAAAACCAGATTTACTGTCTGTCACCGCTCTGCACCGTTTGAACCGGTCATTCCAGTTTACAGGTGTGTTTACGGAGGAAGAGGCTCTCGGCTCTGACAGGCCTTCAGATGTTTCTTGTCTATCAAGATCACTGACGCTCTGATAATACGATGGGATTGGTTAGCGAATAAAAAATAATATCAAACCAAACCAACCAGAGGGGTGTACTACGAAGCGAGATTAAAGGGTTAGCGAGGTATGTTGAGTCTAAAGCCAGGATTTCCAGAAACACGAAGGTGGCTCTCTTTTAACCTGGCTAGATCACCATGGTAATTTACTCTGCAAGCTTAACCTGGTCCGGAGCAGGTTATGTGCAGAGTTTAGGCTCAAATCTGCTATAAACAAGCGCCACCCTTTCACTTTCACCCAATCCTGTTGACCTGAGCGCCAGGATTGTGCGAGGATAGGAAGAGAGTATTCAGAGACCGGACTGATCCGCTGGCTTCCCATGACCATATTCTCTATGAACGCTAGAGATTTCCAGCTGAGGGAATACGTTACATTTGTAATCTGCTAGAGCCAGATATTGGCAGCGCCACCAAACGCAGCCGTGCGCTCACAGTAGCGCAAACGGTGTGTGTTTCTTTGCGTTTCTTTGCCGCGGGAACCTACATGCATTCAGTTGGTGATGCAGAAAATCTGAGCCAGAATACTGGATGCCGCTATTCACAAGGTTGTACTTGCTCTTACTAAACTGCTGAATATGTTTGTAGTATTCCCTGGCCATCTGCCCACGCTTCAAATAAAAGAAGTGTTTTACAAAATCGCAGGTAACATAAATTAATAGTCAATTATATTGATAATCAGTGTGACATGGAATTTCATGTGAAATGTTTTAATATAATTCATTCATAGGATTCCCCAGGGTGATAGGGTACCTATTAAAGTGGCCAGTGAGTGTATATTGGTATCACAGATAATATTAAATCTTAAATTAATTTCACATAGATTTAGCAAAAAACTCTAAAGTGATTTTCATTTATCATTCATAATGGGACAGTCAGACCTACAAAATGTTTAAATCTGCTGCATCAAGTTTAAAGTTTAAGCGCTCTAAAAGAGGGAGGGAGATTAATTAAGGTGCATTAAGTGGTGAAATAAATATAACTTACGAATTTACACGATCTGCAATTTTTTGCCAGCACTCCTCTCTGGCTTTATTTGCACCTACAGTGTTGCTTTTGGCTGTAAAGATTTCTTTGAAATCCTCATAGCCCTGCATTATTAAAACCTGCTCCTCCTGACTGAAATATACGGACCGCCATCTATCCATTTCATCCGGAATAGGCGTCAAATGACGCGTCAAACGCCCCCTTTTATGTGAACGCGCACAGAGCAGAAAGCAGAAAGCCGCGATTAACAAAGAGTTGATAACCACCGTCGTGGTACCGATTATCTCTGATGGAGAGTTTCAGGTTTGTTAAGTCAGCTCACCCAAAGAAAGCCTGGCTGTGTCGGACTTGCTTCGTAGTACACCCCTCTGGTGTATATCTGGCAACTGGCTGGCTAAATATGTGTTTTTGTCACAAAAAAGGTGTGGGGGAAGTGGAAGGAGGACCCAAATGCAGGAGATCTCAAAAAAACAAAAAGGTTTATTTAACAGAAAATTCAAGCAAACGACGACAATGCAAGGACAGCAAACTGAAAGTAAGTGACATAAACACGCAGGAACAAACGAGAGGCAGGTGTGAACAATCAGGCTGACAAGACAAAACAATGGAGACAAGACAGACCTTCAAAGTAAAACAGGAAGCACTACAGACATGGAGAGACGCCAACTTGCCAAAACACACAGAATATACAGAAAAACCATCATGGCAGATCCAGGCCATGACACTTTTTCCTTCACCAGAGAAGCAACAGTTCTTCAATAATCAAGCGTACGTGTGCAGACATACTGGAGTCGTGCACCTGGTGAATCGACAGGTTACTGCAGTCGGTGGACTGAGTCCGTTCAGGGTTACAGGGATGTAAATGTGAGGACGACTGCCCCCCCACCCCTGTTTCCTCTGATCGTTTACAGCAGTGGTCCCTAACCTTTTTGTAACTGCGGACCGGTCAACACTTGACAATTTTACCACTGACCGGAGGGGCGGGGCTTTATTACGTCAATAGCATAAGTCTCTGGTAACATCCTCTGTATCCATTAAATAAATAACAAAAAGGAAAAAAATCATGATAAATCCATGTTTCAGTAGGACTCCTGGTATTGTCTGTTAAAAGTTTTCTTTTTCTTTGAAGTCGTCGGCTGTTCTTCTTTCTCTTTGGAAACTTTCCAAAAACGTCTGTTTCTGACTCATTTTTGCTAGCTGGATTAAATTTTGGTGCTCAAGGGACCGAGATGGAACCGAGAGAATCCGGTCATTTTTCAAAATAAAAGCTTGTTCAGGCTCATAATAAATAAAACTTTAAAAACTATTTTTTTCTTGTGCGGCCCGGTACCAATTGATCCACAGCCCGGTACCGGTCCGCGGCCCGGGGCTTGGGGACCACTGATTTACAGTGTTTCTCTAAAACAGCTGGAATGAACAGATGCACCACTGCCACAGCTCATCACAGCCAGACCGACTCGGCTCCATGACAGGATACTTTCACACCGAAGTGGAAGCTGCTAAATTCACCAGAGCTGTTTATGGAGGTCTGATGGTTGATGGATGGTTGAGTGGTTAAAGAGAATAAAAACAGCTGCTTCTGAGACTTCAGTAACACTGAACACTGTCCTGTTCTTCTAGAAAAATATTAAAAACAAGTGCTGCCACAGAGTCGAGGAACATACATCAGAGTTCTCCTGACTTTATGGTTTTTCCTTCAAAATTACTTTTTACTTCATTACCATTTCCTTCAACACTGAGGTAAAAAAGGAAGCACCAGTACAGCTGAGTAGAAACAAAAAAAAAGTTTAAATTCTTCATTTCTGTTTTGCATTTTTTTCCTTTTCTTAAAAAAAAAAACGCCTTTAACTTCATTTCAGCTGTTGATCAGATGGATTTTTATCTTCAGTCTCTTCTGTTCATGTCTGAATATTTTCTTCATGTGCTGCTGAAAAAGAAACAAAATACAATTAAATCCCGAAAACGTAAAGATATTTACAAAACGATACATGCTATAAAGATACTTTTAGAGGAAGTAACAACTGATGTTGGTTATATTTGAAAATTGAGTTTGAGAAAAACAGTTTGACCAAGTTATTTTTACTAAAGTGGTTAAATCAGCTGCAGGAGGCCACAGTTCACGTGGTAAATGGAATATTTACCACAAACAGGTTCACCTTGTTGAGGACTTTCATTTTACATCCGGCTGATTGTTGTGATCCGGCGGATCACTGTGATCTGGTGGATCCTGATTGGTCGGCCGGTAGCGACAAGACTCCTGATGTTGTTGAGACTGTGGTTTCTGCTGAGAGACATTATGAGGTTTAGAGCCTCTTCAGATGACTTCAGGGAGTTATTTAACTGGGAGGAATTTAGGAGAAACTGTTATTTAGAGATTAAATTTGAACCAGTCATCAAAAATGTCTGAATAAATGATCCACTATAGAAAAGGGGATCAAAGTGGATCATCATTCAAGATAAATCAGAAATATTAGATTTGTCTTGATCAATCTGCACTAAATGTAATGTATTATTACCTTTTTTTTGTAGACTATAAATCCTAAAACGGCTAAAACAGCAGCTACTCCAACCATCACTCCTACAATAATTCCTGCATAATTAGTTTGCTTGTCTGAAACTGAAGAAGAGAACAAGAATGAAACTGATGAACCATTTTAACCTTGTTAATGTCACAGATTTGTAGCTGCATCTCTAGAGATTGACTGTAACTACAGACTGTGACTTTCTCACCTGGTACGTGAACAAAGGTGTGTTTCACGTATGTGTCTTCATCATCACTGAGTTCACAGGTGTAAGTTCCTGTCTGGTCTGAAGATAAGTCCTTCAGAGTGAGACTTCCTGTCTCTGATACAGTCTCCACATGCTGCCTCCACCTCTCTGAAGGTGTGTAGATGTCTTTTGCTTCAGTTTTTGTCAAGATGGTCTCATTCTGGTTGAATCTCCAGATGAGATAAGTTAGAGGATAATTGGCGGTGGAGCAGCGGATTGTTGCTTCGGTGTCTGAACTGTTGATCACAGCTGGAATTAAATATTAAGCAGAATCATGAAAACTCATCACTCCCGCAACAGGAAAGAAAACTGAAAACCAGCTGCCAAGGTCAGTGTGAAGTTCATCATCACCTGGTTTCATCAAAGTTGCTCTCTTCTTGTTTGCTGGAGTGCTGACGGTGCAGATGTAGTCCAGGTCAGTATCACTGTCTGAAAGGATCAGAGAGCTGCTGATGTTGTAAAGCTGCTGTTCAGTCTGCTGGACTGTTGGTTTCTGCAGGTTCCTGCTGGATGGAGGACTGGTGGACCAGGAGAGTCCAGGTTCAGGATAGATAGATTCCCTCTGAGCTGCAGATGATTTCATTTTCTATCTTCTCAATCTTGACTTTCCTGACTGGAGCTGGGAGAGAAAGATGCTGTTGTTAATTAACTTTGTGAATGTTCATGACTGTCGTTGTCACAATGAGTTGTACTTTGAACCCAAATCACATATTTATAACTGACGGAAGCCAGACCTGCAGCTCAGTTCTCAGTTGTCTCTGCAGCTTTTGATTCGGTTCATTTTCAAACAAAACTATTATTATTTGACACAACTATGGAAGATCTCTTACTGGATCTAGTTTTTGATGCATATAAATGAACTCCTGAAATCAAATCGACGTATGTATGATTTTCTCCAGGAGCTATGAAATATCTGGAGGGAAAAACAACAAAGCTTATCAAACTTCTTTTATTCTCTTCTTCCTTCCCCTTATGTGTGGTCACCCTACCCTGATAGCAAAAAGACTGCCGCAGATCTGCACAGAGATACTGCAAGATCCGGAACGGACCCGTATCAGGGTCCACTTGCCCTCAGTGACGGATCTCCTTTAGAGGCGGATCGCTGGCTCCGCCCTGGCTCCGCCCTGGCTCCGCCCTGCGTCTGGTCCCCATCCCTGACTAAAACCTTACCTCGGCGGCTCCTGAGCGTACCCGCACATCCACCACAGATCCGCAACGGACGCAGAAAAACCTCTGGCCCGGGTCTGTTTTGGACCCATTCAACTCATTTCAAAAATCCCGATAACATACCAAACTAAACTAAATGTATGCCTGGCCTAGACTTCCACACCAGTATAGCCACAGCTCAAATCTGCATTGCCTTGTGTTGTTTAACTCTAACACGATTGTCAATATAGACCTAACAGAAAAAGACAAGACATCAGTTGCCAACAAAAGCAGTTTACATCAGCCTCACATTCACTCACCAGTGGACGGCTGCTACCATGCAAGGTGCTGCCAGACAAGTTAGGGTTCAGTGTCTTGCCCAAGGACACTTTAGCATGTGGACAGTTGGAGCCGGGATCAAACCGCCAACATTACAGTGACTGGACAACCCGCCCTACCAACTGAGCTACATCCACCAACCAAGTAGTTAAAGGCTATTCTGTTTTTGTTCAGTAGCCTACGTTGGCTATGCTACTCTACATTCATTTTGTGAGCATCAATACCTGTTATTATTGGACAAACTGATTAATCCAGGTGTGTCTGACCATTGTAGCTACTAGGACACACCTGGATTTATCAGTTTGTCCAGTCAGTTTGTTGGTTCCGCAGCAGATTTCCGGGTCCACGGAGGTAAGGTTTTAATCACGGATGTGGACCGGATGCAGCGTGGAGCCAGCAGGTCCGTGATCCGGCTCCAAAGCAGATCCGTCACTGAGTGCAAGTGGACCCTGATACGGGTCCGTTGCGTGGATCCGTTCTGGATGTCTTTGCTGTGTGGGGGGGTGTCTGGTCCCTCTTTGATTATGAACTGTAGCGTGCCATGCCAATTTACAAGAAAATTTGCCAAGACAGGGGGGAAAAAAATTAAAATAAAATGCGTAAATGTCGATTGACTTGCCTTTGGCGAAAGCCCCTAGTGGTCAGAAGAGGAACTGCAATTCCCGCTTTGTTTTAGACCAGTGGTCCCCTACCATTTTGTAACTACGGACCGGTCAACACTTGACAATTTTACCGCAGACCAGGGGGGCTTCATTACGTCGATAACATAACACGAAAACATCAAAGTCTCTGGTAACATCCTCTGTATCTATTACATAAATAACAACAACGAAAAAAATCATGATGAATCCATATTTCAGTAGGTCTTCTGGTATTGTCTGTTAAAAGCTTTCCTTTTCTTGGAAGTCGTCGGCTGTTCTTCTTTCTCTTTACTGTGCATTTTCTCCTTTACAAGGAAACTTTCCAAACACATCTGTTTCTTACTTATTTTGCTAGCTGGGTTACATTTTGGCGCTCAAGTGACCGAGATGTAACCGAGAGAATCCGGCCATTTTTCAAAATAAAAGGTTTTTCAAAATAAATGCTCTTTCAGACTCATAATAAATAAAACTTAAAAAATATTTTTTTCTTCCGTGGCCCGGTTACCAATTGATCCATGGCCCGGTACTGGTCCACGGCCTGGGGGTTGGGGACCACTGTTTTAGAGGAAAGCAAGTTGTTGAGTTCAACCAGTCGGTGTGGAAGTAGCATGGAAGACTACAAATAAAATGAAGGAATTGTGCGAATTAGTGTTTTAAAAAGTGGTCTTTAAATATTTAATGGTGGAGCTTAACAACCACAATCCTTATGTTATTAAAATCATTTGCTGTCCAGACAGGTTTCCTTGTCAGCTCTGCAGCATACAGCTCTGTTTAAAGTGTTTTACATGGCTTGTATTTCATCATTATAGTTGGAGTTGAGATTCCAGAAGATTCAGATTCCAGAGGAACCTGGTTGGAAGTTTTGAGCCGCCGGTCCTTCCTGTGACTGGCGCATCATTTTAGAGGTTGTATACTCATATACATATATGTTTGCCCTGGGAGCTTTATTTTTATGGTTCACTTACCGTTCACCCTTTAGTTGGATGTAGGTGTCCTTGTTCCCAGTGATGGTGCTGGTGTAACACTGATATCTACCCTGGTCCTGGACCGTCACTCCTGTCAGCAGCAGTGAGGCGTTTCCTCTGGAGATCTGATCCTTAAACAGAGATGTTCTGTTTCTGAACCTCTGGTCCTGGTTTATGAGCTGGTCCTTTTCGTAATAGTAGGAGTGAACCTGAGAGTCCACCGATGTCTTCTGCATCCAGTGGAGGACGACTTCATCGCCAACTCTATAACTGCAGGGCAGGATACAGCTCTGGTTGAACTGGCAGGAAGACCTCTGAATCTGTGGAAACATCAGATGCAGAATCAGAACCAGGACATTAACGTGAAGCTTTGAGGAAAAACAAAGAAAGCACAGTATCCAACTGTGTGTCATGGTCTGGGTTGGCCATGGTAGGGATTCCTCTGTGTTTAGTTCTTGTCTCCCGTCCTTAGTCTACCATCGTTCCCTGTTTTACTTTGAAGGTCTGCCTTGTCTTCGTGGTGTATCTCTGTACTTCCCCACATGTATCTCCCCTGATTGTTTAAGTCCTGTCTTTCCATTTCTGTTTGCCGGTTCATCGGTTTATTTTTCCCATGTCTCTGCCCGTCTTCTTTCCCTGTTCCTGCCTTGCTGCCCCACCATCGTTTGGAGGGTCCTTGTAAGTTTGGACTTTGCACAGTGGCTAAAGCACCTTTTGGGATGTACTCCTGGATTTTGGGTCCTCCTTACAAAGAACGTGACACTTTATTAAGTCTGAATGAAACATCTGCACATACAGTGAAAACATGTAGAATATGAAGAGGATATCTTTGCATATAATGTCATTATTCAGTGATAAACAGACTATCCATCCATTATCTACACCTGGTTCTTCCTGTTCAGGGTTGGGGGGTCTCCTGGAGCCTGTCCCAGCTCTCCTCCAGCAGGGGGACAAACCCAGACAGGCCACCGGTCCATCTCAGGGACACATCTAAACCAAAAGAAAACCACACATGCCCACACTTCCTTCTGTGGGCAATTTAGATTCATCAATGAGCCTAATTGAGGGGTGGGAACTCCCAGTCCTGGAGGGTCACTGTGCTGCATGTCTGAGATGTTTTCCTGCCACAACACGCCTGGTTCTAATGAACGGATCACCATCAGCACCTGCAGGACAGCAGCCCACACCTGGTCTAATATGTTTGTTTTTGGACTGGAAACCCGAGTAACTGGAGGAAATCCAAATCCAGCAGCATGAATAATAGCAAAAATCTTGATATGAACAAAAATGAAAATCAGAGCTTCTTGTTTTAATTTTCACAGACATCTACACAGACAGCAGATCAGCGCTGCTGACTTTATTCTTTTCTACTAGTCAGTAAACAAATATGTCTGTATGGAGGTCAAGTTTGCCAAATAACAAAGATAAAAAAAAATTCAGCTTGACAGCATCTTAGCCATGTTTGTCCCCCGTCGTTCCTTCTCTTCAGCTTTAAGAGACGTGGAAACTGTTTTTAATGTTCCGCCTCTGTTCACACTGCCAGATCAAATCTGGTTTGTAGCTTTGACCAATCAGGATCTGATCTATCTGACTGACTGAATTCATTATATATCAAGAGATCAGATCTGATCAGTCCTGTCCTCGCTGACTAATCCATATAGTTGCTATGATAACCTGCACGCAAAGAATGGCTGTTAAATCAAAATGGAAGTTGGTATCCTGGCTGAAAATGGTTATGTGGAGTCACACAGTGAACTTGAGTTACGAGAAAGCAACCCTCGCCCCTAACCCTCAGTCTTGGCCCTTCAAAGTAAGTGTCAGGTCTATCTTGTGACTTAGAAATGGGACACCCCTTGAGTGCAGTTACGTCTTCAGACTGTAGGGGGGCAGCCTTACGCCAAAGCTACGTCCAGTCTGTCAAGAAAATGATGATGACGAAGAAGAAGGAGAAGAAGAAGTAGTAGTATACATATATATGACGTAAACAATAAGATGGTTTCGTAAAATTTGTATCTTTATTAACTACGAAAATACTTACTGGCTAGCTTTTTTCGGCGCAATCCTTTTCGAAGATGTCTTGGCACAAATACGCAATGCCTTCTGGGTAGCCCTTACTTCCAAGGGTGGTGCCGGAGAATCTCAATATTGAGGGCGATACAGCCCTCAAACTCGTCCCTCAACTTGACTTTCTGAGAATCGGGACAACACTAGCACTTAGCGGTAGCGAGCATTTTTGAGATCGAGGGTTGAGATTGAGGGTTAAGGGAGGAATTGGAATTCATCTTTAATTTTAGGTTGTTTTGTTATATAGACTCTTTCTAACAGATGGTTAAGGTCAACCAGACCAGACCAGTTCATCTCACCAACATTGTTCTTGTGAAATGAGTCACTGGAACCCTGGGAGTCAAATCCAGAGGAACCGGACCGGTTCTTTGTATGGAATGAGGACGATCATGACTTTTTATCATTTATTCTGAATCCCAACACTGAACAGCTGATGCAGGTTGAGGTCTGACGCTATGATGAGTTAACGTCTAGACGTCATTTATGGCGCTTTGTTCCAGGAAACTGAAAGTATTTAGTGGAGATGTTCTGGAATGATAATCAACAAGTTTAACAGCATTCAACTGGCTGATTATCACCTCTGGACTGGTTTCAGTTTAAACCACTGTACATTATTGTTCAGAGGGCTTTTTAAACCATTTTAAAGGGAGTTGTGAAACATTTTCTAACTGAATAAACAAGTGTTTCTAACCTTTGTCCTCAAACTAATGACTTTTAATGATTTGACCGTAGTAATAAGGTTTTAGTTTTGAAGCAAACTTTCAACCTCTTGAATATCTCAGTCTTAGCACACACCAGCTAAAGTGTGATAACATTATCTAGCCAGACTGATAATTAATTATTTTAGTTTCAACATGAACAAGAGCTGAAAGACAAAAGTTTTCTCTCACCTCCTCTGGTGGAAGTCCAGACAACACTCAGGACGAACCCAAACCTCCAAAAACTGGACAACGATCATCCTGTGTTCATGTTCTCAGTCACTGCTGTGATTTATGGGAAACTGCAGGAAATGTAGCGTTACCAGTTGTGACCTTCATTTGCCACCTCCCACTAATCAGGTGTAGACTCACTAACCTGTCTGTTCATTTGCTCCGTCCAGTAACTGGGAGGGTTTGAAGACTCACAGAAACAATCTCAGATAAATATTAACTGAGACACATTAACGGACTTCAGGGATCAGATGTGCTGAGGGGAAAAAATAACTTTCAACTTCTGTCTCTGGAATAAATCAACAGTTTTGTGGGCTGAGCGTGAAGCTTCCTCCGATGTGAGTAGAGTGGTCATGGGTCGGTGCAGGAGGAGTGAGGGGGACCACCCCCCCCTAGATGGGGGACGTTGACTTCTGGGTCCAGGACTGGTCACCAGGGTTCTGCTCATGTGCACGACCTTTCACAGGAAGGCTGCTCGGACGCCACAACCATCTTCTTTAATTCTTGTGGGTTGGAATTGAAAGAATGAACCCAAACTCCCACCCTGGACCCTGACAATAATGATAAATAAGGGCTTTCTGTTGAATAAATGTGAAACATTGTATCTCAAGGAAATTATCAGTCTCTCCTCTTGAGTATCTCGGCCTGAGCACACAGAACCTAAACCATCTGAATGCCCTTGGGAAGGCTGATAAGATTATTTAGCAGAGCTCATACTTCATGACAGCCCTCTTGTGGTATTCCTGCAAAAGTTTTAGTCATGTTTCATATGGTGAAAGCAAAAACAGGGCATTCAGGTCGACCAAAGTCTCAGAAATCTTCGGTATTATCACTCTGGTTTCCTGTAACCCAGTTATGAGTTAGTCAAGGTGTTTGTTCAACCCTCCCACTGATCTGACCCGTCTGAAAACTCGACCTCTGAACCAGGTGAACCAGTAAAACCTTCAGAGTCAGCGTATCAGCTCTGTCTGTTGGGTAAAGATTAACTGGGAGATTTCTGAGATACGTCAGGACGAAACCTGCTGAGGAGAAGAAAGTAACTCCCAGATGCATGTTGGGAATGTAAATAAAGATCCATTTTTGTCCCTGGCATAAATAACAGTCGGTAGTAGGTGGTGATAATTCTGATGTTTGTCTTTGCAGTGATTTTTATTTTCAGCTCACCAAATAAAAAGGGAAAAAAAAAAAGATTTCATCTTAGAAGTTTGAGGTCAAAGTCAGAGTTTTCCTCGGGACCACGGGCGTCTGTAGACGACCAGCTCTGCTGCAGGAGAACCAGCTCGCTGCATCGGTTTAAATGCTTTTTGAAAAGTCAAAGTGTCCCACAAGAAGCCGTTTTATCAGCAGAACTGAGTAAAGACATACGTGTGAATGTGATGTTTCCTTTGACATTTTAGACAGAAAAGAGAATTCATCAGCAGACTTCAGAGAACATTAATAAAAAATGTAATAGTGTCAAAAAGTATAACATTTGTCCTTTAAATGTAATAGAGTGAATGTAATAAGTTTTTTGTGTCTGCATTTACATTCATTGTTAGAGCCATCATCCAGCTAAACCATCTAGGATGTATATGCAATTTAATCTTATAGCAGACTTTTTTTGTGGGGGTGTGAAGGGTGAATGTGTCCTTCAGTCCTCTCTGGCAGTAAATTCTAACATCTTTTATTAACATCTTAAATCCTGATTTCGTCAGAGAGGACTAAAAAACACCAGCAGTGAAGCATTTAAAGACAAGACAGTTAAAGAGACAGTGACAGTGAGGGTGTGGTGTGTGCTGGGTTGTGAAGTGTGGGGGGTGTTGTGTAGTCGATTGTGTTGTGACAGCGAACAAACTTAAAAGATAAAATGTAAGAAGCAGAAACTACTTACAAGAAAACTGGATGAACACCTTCTACCAAGCTATAGACCTGAATATGGAGAATTAAACTGAACATTATTGATTGATTGTGTTGACAGTAGAGGGGGGGTGTTGGGGGAGGGGTGTAAAGAATAAATGTGTCCGTGCCCATATACACTCACATGTAAGTTACCCAAGTACCAAGGAAACTGTTACCACTATTACCATCACCACTCTCCTTATCTTAGTCCATCTTCCCGCGGGTGAGAAAACACCAGCTAACTCCCATCACCCAGGACCAGACTGGCCCGAGAGGACCTCCGCCCCCCCGACCAGAGAGGTCAAGGGGCAAACACCCCTGAGGCATACATCCACTGACAAGGGGGTGAGGCAGGGCCCCACCCCCCCACACCCACCAGGCCCCAAGCCCACAGCAGCAGAACCGCAGAAAATGCAGACCCGGTAGCCGTCACCCCATGCAGCCCAGGGACAGCCGAGCTCCCTAACCCTAACCCACCGCGCACCAGCCTGCAGCAAGCCAACACCCCCCCCACCCAATACCCCCCCAGGGGCCGCACTGGGCAACCAGCCCACCAGCAGGGGTGCACCCAGGCCCATGAACCGGCGCAGGGAGGCCCCCACCAAAAAATTTGAGAAGTTGGAAATTCTCCTTGACTTGGGTTGCGACTTGTCATTAAGGGTGATGGTGGGTCCTGAAGCCAGACCAGTTGAGAACCATTGCTCAAGACAACTCAAAGTTATGGATGGATTTGGTGATATTTTAAGGAGTTGTCAGAAATGTGAAAAGGAAGAACTGATTTCATTTTGGGTGTGATCCAGAAGAAATCCTGGATTCTGGAACACAAATTTTCGATAATTGTTGCGTTTGACGGAGGTCTGCGCTTTTGTAGTATTTTTAGTTAATGGTTATAGAGGATGTTACCAGAGACTTCGATGTTATACTCATGTTATGTCATAGGCGTAATGTAACGAGGAAGCCTGGTACGGTCCATACTTTCTCCAGATCCACGGTGATTGAGACACAAACTTAGCCTTTACAAGCTTTCAGAGGCAGTTGCCATTGATGGATGCATCTCTGCTACAGTCAGCTCCAGGCTGATTTGTGCAGCGAAGACTCGCTTGCTTACAACTCTGCATCTTTACTGGTCCACCCTCGTCAGTAAGTCAGTGCTTTGCCTGCTGCTCTTTTACTCCATCACAGAAAACGTTGCTTACAGCGTGTGATTGTAGATTTGTTGGGAGTAATTTTTCTCCTGGACAACGTAAATGTCTCTTAGCTCTTATCCTCATGTGGATCTTTCTAAGGACACCGATGATATGTGGTCAGAACTGGGTTCCTTTTGTGTGTGCGTTCATTCCTGTGACCCAACTGCTGACCCTATGGGTTTTTTTTTAAGGACAGTACGGATGCATATCGTACATCATTCCTTCGAGATGCTCGTGTGATGCGTAGCGTGCACCTGGAGCATGATTTGGATTCCTGTCGTGTGTTGAAATTCTGTTCGGGAATTATGGGCACTAAAGGGCCTAATGATGTTGGTTCCAGAACCACCTGATGCTGTTTCCTCTACTGCACAAAAATAAATCAATCAATAATCATTAGAGGCCTCGGGAGAAAAAAAAACTGATGCAAACACCCGCTGCTCAGTGAGTTCTGGTGTCACCAACGATGGGATCTTCCTAATTTCTTCTCCACTATACCTTCAGATGTCCTGGGTCAAACTTGAGATGATGGGTTAAGTTTTGTGTCAGTTGTAACTGTTTCTGGTGCGGTGGGTATGGATGCTCTTGCTAATGCTACTGCTAATGCTACTGCTACCACCCTTTTCAGACCTGCTAGAGGTCTGGCTTATTCATATAGTCACACAGATCATCATGTTACCATTGTTGACCTCAGTTCTTGTTTTGGGTTTTCATACGAACTGTTATATACGTTCATATTTGACACACTCATAGTTCTCCTCTAACTCTTATGAGACTGGAAACTCTGGGAGTGTTCGAGGGTTTTGCTCCTGGGTGTTCAGTAGGGGTGTGAAAAAATAATCGATTTGGCAATATATTGCAATTTTCGGCCGCCCAATGTAATATCGATTTTTCAGGTGCTAATATCGATTTTTTTTGCTGTCAGTATGTTGTAATGGTTACTTAAATGTGCAAAAACACTAACAATAAACAATAAATCGGTTGTTTTGAAGCAAACAGTTTTGAATGAGCAATATCATCTGATGAACACATACAGCAACTTGATTTTTTATCTCTACTTTAAATTTTGATATTAACTGGTTAGAATATTGCAATATACCGTGAT
Source organism: Hirundichthys speculiger (assembly GCA_018398805.1). Lineage (NCBI taxonomy): Eukaryota > Metazoa > Chordata > Actinopteri > Beloniformes > Exocoetidae > Hirundichthys > Hirundichthys speculiger. The sequence goes on along the minus strand of JAGFBZ010000328.1, from coordinate 1,829,025 downwards.
ATGGCGATATCGTGATATCATGATATAAGAATCATGATATATATCGTATTGCGAGGTCCTTGCCAATACTCACCCCCAGTGTTCAGAGTGGTGACCTGGACATTAAAGGTCATTTACAGGTTGCAGATTTGTGACATGAACCGAAAGGTTGTGAAGGTTGTATTTTCAAATTTCCTTCGCTGTGTTTCCTTGCTTACGTGTCATGATGATGAGGGCTATTGATGATTTGTTCACACGTTCTCATACTCTTTTTGCTAATCAAAGATTGATTGATGTGTTCTGCCTTTCTGTCCCCTGGATTCCAGTTTTGAATCTGATGTTGTTTTTTTTTTTTTATTATTATTATTTTAATAGATTAGTGGCTTCTGGGTTCTCCCAGTAGTCTAGTGTAGTCAGTACCAGAAAGGTCTTTTACTGGTCCTTGGACCACTGTGAACAAAGCACCAGAGGGCTTCTTCAGACCTGCTGAAGCACAGACCATTGCAGAAGATCCTTCTTCCACAGCTGGAACCATCTATGAACCTCTACTGGAATAACTGGAGAAATCCATAGATGAGAGAATGATGAGTCCCGCCCCCTCAACGCCCATTTATACTCCATGTTTGAAACAGATACGGACAAAGCTTTCTGTCCGTCTCCTGCATTGATTATTTCCGTGTTTTGGTGACCTCAATGTTTAATACTGCGAATGAAACGGGGCAGAACAACCGGACGCCGTGGGGGCAGCAGTGATCTTAGCGAGTAACCAAATACAAGAAAATTAAGGAGAAATACTGATCTAAGGTGGAGAAAACTTTAAGAAGCGGCGGTGCGCAAGCTGATATTATAACTCCGAGGCACTGTGACAGCTACTGGATTCAAAACCGTTGGGAAGACTGTCAAACTTTCATCGCAGACGTCTCAAAACTTTAAAAATGATGTTCGTCGTCAATTTCGGGCATCGGTAATATTAGAGAAAAGAACTCCCCGTCGACGTAGGGCCTTCGATTTAGTGCTTTCTCCAAAGCTGGAGCAGCACAAACACTGCAACCTCAACACCCGCCACGTTCATTGACGTCGGCAACTTGACTCAGCACCTCCCCCCGGTGGATGTGTTGCTACCACGCAAACGTAAATGACCCGCGGAGGTGTGAGGAGCCTTTACACGTCATATTCCCATGATCCTGTTAAACTGAACTGAGGAGGGAATCTTCTAGCTCCACCTTCTAGTATCAGTTTCTTCATTATGCTTTATGTCAGTACCTCATCGGGGCCCAACACCTTGTCGGGGACTGATGCCTTGTTGAGACCCTACACCTTGTTGGGGCGCGATACCTTGTTGGGGCGCGACGCCTTGTTGGGGCGCGACGCCTTGTGGGGGCCTGATGCCTTGTTGGGGCCCGACACCTCGTTGGGGCCTGATGTCTTTTTGGGGCCTGACACCTCGTTGGGGCCTGACACCTTGTTGGGGCCTGACGCTTTGTTTGGGCCCAACGCCTTGTTTGGGCCTGATGCCTTGTTGGGCCCCAACACCTTGTTGGGGCCTGATGCCTTGTTGAGGCCCAACACCTTGTTGGGGCCTGATGCCTTGTTGAGGCCCAACACCTTGTTGGGGCCTGATGCCTTGTTGGGGCCCGACGACTTGTTGGGGCCCGACTTCTCATTGGGGCCTGATGCCTCGTTGGGCCCTGATGTCCTTTTGGGGCCTGATGCCTCGTTGAGGCATGACACCTTGTTGGGGTGCAACGCCTTGTTGGGGCCCGATACCTTGTTGGGGCCCGATACCTTGTTGGGGCCCGATACCTTGTTGGGGCCTGATACCTTGATGGGGCCCGATACCTTGTTGGGGCTTGATACCTTGTTGGAGCCCTTGTTGGACCCCGACACCCTGTTGGGGACCGACATCTTGTTGGGGCGCAATGCCTTTTTGGGGCCTGATGCCTTGTCAGGGCCCGACGCCTTGTTGGGGCGCAATGCCTTGTTGGACCCCGACACCTTGTTGGGGCGCAACGCCTTGTTGGGGCCTGACGCCTTGTCAGGGCCCGACGCCTTGTTGGGGCGCAATGCCTTGTTGGACCCCGACACCTTGTTGGGGCGCAACGCCTTGTTGGGGCCTGACGCCTTGTCAGGGCCCGACGCCTTGTTGGGGCGCAATGCCTTGTTGGACCCCAACACCCTGTTGGGGCCCGACACCTTGTTGGGGCCCGACACCTTGTTGGGGCGCGACGCCTCGTTGGGGCCAGCGGGGCCTCAGCTCTGACTTCATCTGCAGTGATTCTGACTCTTCAGCTGTTTAAAGGTCCAGATTTAGTTAGAAACTGAGCTGTGAAACCAAGACTGTGGACCCGCTTTGAGCCAACAGATTTAACAACTGGCTTCACAATTAAAAAATAAAGAAAACCACAAGTTATAAAAAGAGATTTATTCAACAAAGCACCAAAATGTGTACAAAACATGTGCTCTCACTTTTGCCTTCAGATGTTTTATGATGTTTTATTTTTCTTTCTGAGATAAAACTGTCTCTTAATTAAATGTCACTTTTAAATTTGTTTTTTGTTTTTTTTTTTAAAAAAAGGAGAATGTACAAAAACAGACAACAGGCAAAAAGTGGAAGGATAAAGACATTTGACAAAAACGATAAATTACATTCTTAAGTTCAATTATCTGATTTCCCGTTATGTGCTTTGACAGTATAAATAAATCATTGAATTTTAAATTAAATAACTCTGTTAAGAGAAAGAGCTGATCAGATGTGAGATCACCAAGATGTATGAAAAGCTGAAACACAAACTAAAATTTAACAAATATTGAACTTTAAAAAAAAAAACAACAACTCATAATTAAAGTACAGTGCTTCAAAAAACGACTTTGGTGGAAACAGCGGTTGTCTGATGGTCCACTGGTTGGACGAGGGACAAGGAAAAGAAAAAAAATATCCTGAAACTCAAAAATGGTTAAAAAAAAAAACTAATTTCCGAGACAACCTGTAAACAAAATTAGCAGAGTAGCATTTTCTAGTCTTTGGACCGCCACGTCTCAGGAGGTCTTCAGCCTCTGCTGGTCCTCAGGACAACAATCAGGTCGACTTTGGACACACTTGGCTCACAGCTGTTCCCACAGATGCCTTTTTACAACCCAAGACACCTCGTTCCCTTTAATGAAAGCCAAGTGTGCATCGTTTCATTGCAACATCGCGTTTGAGATGCGTTGCAAAACCCTCAAACCTCCGTGTTTTTGTTTTACGTCCAAATATGTGCCACCGAGCTGTAAATCCCAACCGCTTCACAAAACAAGGGAAAATTCCTTTTTCCTCCCGTAACGTCCTCTTTGTAAAAGAAAACTACAGGGTGTGAGGTTTTAAAACGCACGATTCTACATACAACCAACCCAAGATGTGCTAAAAATGACCTGGTCAGACCTTTGGGATTCATGGTGGCTGGGCTTTTCTAGCTGGAATGGTCCTGGGGGCGAGTTAAGAGTTTTTGTGGGTCTCGATGCAAAGGACGATGAACTCGTTGGAGCAGCTTCGCGTCTGCTGGCCCAGGAGCCGTCCCGAGGTCAGGCTGGACGACTGGCCCATGACGGAGATGTCGCCCGCCCGCCACGTCTCGCAGTGCTTGTCGACCACTCGGTGACCCCTGCTGGACGAGCCGTGCCAGATGCTCTTCTGAGGCCTGGCGGAGGAAATTATCACCGCTATTAGATATGAAAAGATGCACCAAAAAACAAAGATATTTGAGCAGCGAACCAGGTTCACAGACCAGAAGGGGTCGACTAAAACATCCCGGCCGTCGAAGGAGTAGATGGGTATCCTGGAATGGATCAGCGCCCCGTCGCCGCTGAAGATCGAACGCCAGTTCCTGAACATCACGTCTCCCTGAGGGCGAAGAGACATTTTCAGACTCGGGAAGGGCCCAGTCATTGACGTCTAGAGGCAGCAGGGGTGGAGACTGACCCGGAGGTTAGTCACTGGCAGAGTTTCCCGGAAACCAGGGTAGACGACGTGGACCAGGTCTTGCTTGTTGGATGAGATGAAGGCGCGGTAGTTGGGAGCCAGACCCATCGCTTTGGCCTGCTCGTAACACATCTGGTCGGCCGTGTCGAGTCCCATCATGTCCCCTGAGTGGGGCTGATTCAAGGCCACCAGGCTGAGCTTTAGGGGATGGAAGTGAAATATTTACGTTAATTCAGGTTGATAAACTGAAAAAGTTAATTTACAGCAGATAAAGGTGCTGCCGACCTCAAACCTTCTCCAGATGTTGACAACAACTCATGCCATCAAGGGGCAGGGTTGGTTTCTAATTACTGATAGACTTCAGCTGGTGTCTTAGCTTTTCATGCCGTTTGGCACCGCCCTTTCTTCATGCGTTCAGTGCTTTATTTTCCCTGTGCAATTTCATATAATACATAACTTAATTTTCGACATCTGTGGTTTGATTTCTTGGTGTTTGTCAGTTGCGTGGGTTGTTACCAACATCTGGTGAAAGTTTATTTTCAGTTGAACTTTCAGAAATATTTACATTTAAAAATTTTAATCGCGATTAATCGGATGATTTCCCTGATTAATTGCATTGTATACGAAAAATCCAATAATTAATTCAAAAGTAGGGAAAAGGTCACTTTTATTTAAATGTTCTGCTGCCATATGAACTAAAGTGCCATAACATTTGTTGTTCAAACACTTTTAACATCAGCACTTGTCAGTAACGTATATTTAGTGTAAATCTCATCTTAAAAAATGTCAAATAAAATAAAACTTATTGCCACTGCCAGGGCATTAATGTCATCCTGTTTTTATGAAAAATAAAAAAAAGGTCTACCAACAAAATCCTGAGCCACAATCAGAACATTAAAACAGGTAATTTCTGAGGTAACAGCAGAAACTTTTAACGGGGAGTTCAACTTGTCAGTTGTTACAAATAACCTTGTTTCTGTTGAATCCTCCGTCTGGGAGAACTTTAAAATGAAAATGTCCATGTTAAAGTTCAGTAACTTTACCAATCCGTGTATCATTCATTCTTTCCATTTTCAATTGTCAATCAAAAATTAAAAAAAATTTAAATAACATTTTATTTTGTTTTTCATTTTTTTAATCTAATACACACAAAAAAAGAAAAGAAAAGCTTTAAAAAAAAAAAAATTTCAATTTTTTTTTTTTTACTTTCCCCGAACTGTAAAGTTCATGGATTTTTACCGTTTTCCATGTCTGTTTTAGCTATTCTGCATTGTTTATCTGCCAATTCTCTTCTGGTTCTGCAGCAGCCAGAAACAGACTTTTCAAAATAAAAGCATGTGAGCAACATGCATTAACGCGTGATAAAATAAATGTCGGCATTAATAATACTTTACTTGTTTGAAAGGTTAAGGACTGACACAGTAATCGGCACATCTTAAATCTTAATAAAACTTACCCTCTCTTTAACTGAAAGGATTCTTTGCATCGTGTGCCCTCTTGCGTGATACGCACCTTGAGGCTGAAAATATGTTGAAACATACAATAACTGCAACACAACATCCCATTAAGTGAGCAAAGGCTGAAAATTTGCAATAGATACCTCATCCTGTGGAATAAAGTTGTTGGAGGAGAGGTAGATTAGACTGCCGAGCTGCGAGGACAAACCAGAACAATCAAAACTGTCACGGTGCCTTCATGTTGCACTAGAAGGTCAAAAACCGTCAATAGATGAAATAAGTTGGTACCTGGATCTCCTTCCATCCCTGTGAAACCTTCAGGAAGAGACTTCCTGTGGCGGTTACGTAGGCCAGAGTCCCCTCTGGGTCCCTGAGGGTCTGCTGCATCATGCTCTCCCGAGTTGGAAATGTTCTCAGCTGAAGACCGTCGAAACCGTTATTAAGATGACAGGAAGGTGCTTCATTCGTTCTGTCTCAGATGAAAGAAGCAAAATAACTCACGGTTCCTGCGTTACTGGACGCACCGGGGGGCCCAGGTGGTCCTGGAGGTCCGGGGGGGCCAGAGATGGTCAGAGGTGCTGCAATCAAAAAATAAAGATCGTTTAACGTCGTTCATTGGGGTCGATTGGAATGGTGACTTTGGGTGAATTCCAATTCCTCCCTTAACCCTCAATCTCAACCTTCAATCTCAAAAATGCGCGCTCCCGCTAAGTGCTAGCGCTCTCCCGATTCTTAGCAAGTAAAATTGAGGGACAAGTTAGAGGGCCGTATCACCCTCAAATTTAGATTCTCCGGCACCACCCTTGGGAGTAAGGGCTACCCAGAAGGCATTGGGTAATTTAGTCTTCGAAAAGGATGGCGACAAAAAAAGCTAACTACAAATGTAAGTATCTTCGTAGTTCTTAAAGATATAAATGTTACAAAACCATCTTATTGTCATTTGTTTGAGACTTTTTTCATGGATTAACATCGTTGTTGTGTAACATTAATTTTTTTACTTTATGATGTTTGCTGCCGGACCGGCGGTCCCGAACCGGCTTCACGTTACTTGTATACCTTGTTCTGTAGCGACGGAGGACTGAATAATGTATCCTCTATTGTGTTATTTGCTAATATTATTTGGAGAATATACAGTGCTCTTTTCAATGTTATCCCTGTGTCATTTCAGGAAATACAGAGACAACACGGCTCTGATAGATTTCAGTCTGAAGACGTAACTGCACTCAAGGGGTGTCCCATTTCTAAGCCACGAGATAGCCCTTACACTTACTTTTGAGGGTCAAGATTGAGGGTTAAGGGAGGAATTGGATTTGGCCCTTTATCTCAACAGTGACGGCACAACACCTGAACCATATCTGGAGACCAGCGCAGGAAGCCCCGGAGGCCCCGGGGGCCCAGGAGGCCCTGCAGGACCAGGTCTGCCATAGCCTGGTGGGCCTGGCATCCCGGGGAGCCCTGGAGGACCGAGCACCGAGTCCCCTTTGGGCCCCTGGAACGTGTTGGGAAGAAGTTAGAAACTGCTTTCGCCTCTACTTTTAAAAGTTCTTAAATGAAACAGGGACTCACCACCAGTCCTGATCTCCCTGGGATACCTGGCTGGCCCGGGTACCCCGCCTCCCCCTTCTCGCCCTTTTGGCCCCTGATGCCCGGGTCGCCCCTCACCCCCTGCGTGGGCAAGCGACACAACATTCGGTCAGCAAAGAAAAAAACGCAAAATTGAACAAAAAAAAGAGAGAGTTGTGAAAGTTACCCAGCCTCCTCTGGGGACGAATGAGCCTGGAAAAGAAAAGTTAAAACGTCTCAATCATGGGGATAAAAAAGTACGAAGTTAGGAAGTTAGGACCTGGTGACTCACTTGGTGGCGCTGGCATCCCCGGTAGACCTCGCTCCCCCTTTTCACCTTTTGCTCCTGATTGACAGTTACCTTGGCGACAAAGAGCACAACCAAAGACTCATCTCTCTGACATGAACATCTAATCGTTTCTGTATAAAGTAGGTTACTGGCAAACTGCCCGAGCGGCGATCCGACCTACCGGCTACAACGGTCCCGTTGGGGTTGAGCTGAAACAAAAACCGTAACGGCCGTTAGTGATGACGAACCTGATGATAAACCCGTCAGACCTTTACGGTCATCCAATCTGATAAACGTCAAAGTGGTGACATGCAAACGCAGGACGCGTGCAGGTCTTCGACTTTTAGTTCTACCTCGATTAGTTCTCGGCACCGAGCCTTCACCTTTCCAGAGATGACGTGAAGCATGCAGGAGAATTTTGGAATCGCCCTGAAGAGGTTCTGAGTGACAAGAGAGTTAGTTTGCAGCAGCGTTAAGATGTTACGGCTACTTTGGATAAAGTGGTGAGAGGATGAGGGTTAACGGCTGGAGAGGACCGAGGTCCGAATGGGTACACAGATGTTACGACAGGTAAGGTGGAGTTTAAAGGAGGTGGATGCTCGTTAGTTGCCTCGGCCTTTCAAGGGTTAGGGTTAGGTTTTTTGCTGTGGACTTTGTCGAGATAAGTCCAACTCTGCTCCTTCCGCCGTCCGATGACGTCCTGGAAGTATGGAGGTTTCTTCTACGCTCTACTTGATGTCACAGTCGAGGTTCATTCACCGTACTAATAACTTTTTATGTTGTGTATGGTGTAGGCGCACTTGGGCCAGCCAAGGCTATTGTGATCTAGTATAAGACAACCCTGTTAGGAATTTGTCCATATGGACCGTGCCCATCCCTCTTCCTGCATGAGGGGAGGTTGGGTTCAGTCCCCTTCCCCTAACCCTTTAACCCTAACCCCAAAACCATAACCCTAACCCTTTAAAGGGGTTACAGTCAAACTGATGCATGCTACTTTAGAGGTGACGATGTCAAACCTACGGGCATCTTGCAGTGGGGTCTCGGAGGGATGGGAAACACCGTCTTCAGAAACCGAGAGAAGAGATGAAAGAAAGAGTGTGAGCGTTAGACACTTGAAATGACGAGGAGGAGCTGATTTCAGTTTGAATTCATCTATTTACTCCGTTGGGGCAGTTGAAGATCCCAGGGCGGCCTGGAGGTCCGGGAGGCCAGGGAGTCCCTAAGAGGGGTAGAAGGAGTCAAAACTACGTGTGAGAACTGGACCATCTTAAAGTACACTTATTTTAGAAGGATTTTCTCCACGTTTTTCATGCACATTATTTGTGTACGACTCACTGGGAGGCCTCGGGGGTCCCCTTTCTCTCCTTTAGGTCCCAGCAGGCCTGGACGACCCTACAGGGAGAGAAAGTAGGAACGTCTGAGAAGTTCTCCAGTTGTGGATCAACGTAAAAACGACACGTTTATGATGCGCTCAGTAGAGGTCTCCGGAACAACCCGACAACCCACGGTTCTGACCCAACCCGCATCGGGTCTTGGGTCCATATACAAGTTATAGTCACGGATATTGGTACATCCCCAATAGGCTGTGAAAAGTCAGGTGATGGGTCAAGCTAAAGTAAAACAAACAAACAGTAGTTTGGTTTAGCCAATGTCAGGACTCGAGCAGTTAAATGATTATTCATTAACGTGTTTGTCATGAAACAACCGTGTTGCCGTAGCGTGTTATTAGCGGTTTGCCCGGCAGCTGTAAAGCACAACGGATCGCCAGCATGACACGCTGGATGAGAGAACATATTCACGACATGTCCTGACTGGTGTAGGCTATTAGCGTTAGCAGTTACTACAATTAGCATATGTATCCACAAAGAAAATAACAACGTGGATTTATTGTTGTTTCCATCACGTAGCCTATGTAGCAACTGAACCGGTAGAAGAAGACAACTTTAGGGAAGAAAATCAAGTTCTAGACAACTTTTAACATGAGCAACTATGGGCTGGAATGTCTCGGTTCTATTCGGGTAACTCAGGTCAGTTCGTGGTCGGAAACTAAAGACTCGGGTCGGTTTCGGGTCGAATTTTCACGGGTCCATTCGGGTTCAGAACCCAGGACTTATGACAATAGCTCGGGTTGGTTTCGAGTCAATTTTTCATGGGTCCATTCGAGTTCGGGTCCATGAAAGTGGACCCGTGAAGACCTCTAGCGCTCAGCCTCAGCGCTCCGTCTGGTGATGCTGTGGTGCTTACTGGTCTTCCGGGGAATCCAAATTCTCCCTTGGGTCCCGCTGGCCCCACCGGTCCCTGTTGGGAGTCAAAGGGAACGAATGTATTGATACATTTATAGAAATAAATCAGTTTAGTTCTCTCTGTGTGAACACTCACTGGAATCCCAGGAGGTCCTTGGACGCCGTCGTCCCCCTGAAGACAAAGACATGAGCCAGGATTTAACATTCACAGTGTCACTTATTTACTGAAACTCAGCAGCTCCACAGGAAACCAGTCTGAGTGAAACATGAAAGCAGCGACGGAGAACATTGCCTTGACTCCTTTGGGTCCCGCCGGTCCGGCCAGACCCGACATCATGAGCCCATCTGCTCCGAGGAAAAGTCCCGGCTCTCCCTTCTCGCCCTGCAGTGAAACACAGGAGGAGGCCAGATGTCAACGGAGGACAACAACACGCCTGTTGACAAATATTTCCTGGTGAAGACCCGCGAAGGCTCGTCCCGCGGGTCTAACGGGCCCAGGCGCCAGGTTCTCTGGTACGCAGACGCCACTCACTTTCATTCCTGCTGGTCCCTGCAAACCTGGCAACCCGATTCCACCCTTTGGACCCTGCGGTCCCTGCAAACAAAAAGACAAAACAGTTACATCATGCATTAACAGCTTCCAGTGTTTGGAAGATAAAATCCAGACTGCTGAATTTGTTGTCTGGATCGTGCGCATGTTGGACATTTTGGACCCAGAATGAAGATTTGTTTCCATCTGATTCTTACAGGAGGTCCCTGAGCGTCAAACATCCCTGAAAGGTTGAAGGCGCCGTCTGTATTGTTGAGGAGAAGCTGAGAAGACAAGAGAAGAGCTTGTTTATCACAGAAACAACCGTGACGTCGGCTCGTAGTGGGACGTCGGTGAATCTCCATCACAGACTGACTGAGCTGCTGGTGCCGCTTACGTCCTGGAGGTTGATAACGGGTCCTGGTGGTCCCGGTGGTCCTGGTGGGCCAGCCAGACTAAGCCCATCTCGTCCAGCGTCTCCCTGAAAGACGCAGTTGACCGTTTATGGCGCCGGTAAACAGAAACGCCGTCCAAGTATCGTAATGACAGTCTTACCTTTTGTCCCGGATCCCCTTTGTGGCCCGTCGGTCCCTGTAAAAGGTGAAATAAAGATAAATGAGCGGTGTACATAGAAGTATTTAAATTCAACCATCTCTGCCTCCAGTGTCGTCCAGACATCCAGATGGAGCAGCTTATAACAGATGCTAAATCTCATCTTGATCCAGCTCAGTTCTGATGTCTAAGTTGAGAAGAGACAACGTAGCAGATGAGATGTGAATGACACCCTAACGGGTAACTGGTCTGACCGCCCTGATCCACGTTCCCTCCACAGGGCTCAGCTACGGTTTTCTTGATCTATCATTTAAAAAAGAATATATCCAGGATTTCTTCCAGATCACACCGAAAATGAAATCAGTTCTTCCTTTTCACATTTCTGACAACTCCTGAAAATTTCATCAAAATCCATCCATGATTTTTCAAGTTATCTTGAACACAGACAGACAAACGCTGGCAAAAACATAACCTCCTTGTCGGAAGTAAACAAAACATTTAACCTGATTCAGAAAACACAGTCTCCTCGTCACGTTGGGGTCACTATCATCACTATTATCACTATCATTACTGTCATCACTATCATCACTATCATCACTATCATCACTATCATCACTATCATCACTATCATCACTATCATCACTATCATCACTATCATCACTATTATCACTATCATCGCTATCATCACTATCATCACTATCATCACTATCATCGCTATCATCACTTTTATCACTATCATCACTATTATCACTATCATCGCTATCATCACTATTATCACTATCATCGCTATCATCACTATCATCACTTTTATCACTATCATCCCTATTATCACTATTATCACTATCATCACTATCATCACTATCATCACTATCATCGCTATCATCACTTTTATATCATCACTATTATCACTATCATCGCTATCATCACTATCATCACTATCATCACTATTATCACTATCATCACTATCATATCATCACTATCATCACTATCATCACTATCATCACTATCATATATCACTATCATCACTATCATCACTATCATCACTATCATCACTCATCACTCATCACTATCATCACTATCATCACTAATCACTATATCACTATCATCACTATTATCACTATTATCACTATCATCACTATCACTATCATCACTATCATCACTATTATCACTAGCATCACTATTATCACTATTATCACTATTATCACTATCATCACTATCATCACTATCATCACTATCATCACTATCATCACTATTATCACTATTATCACTATATCACTATCATCACTATCATCACTATCATCACTATCATCACTATCATCACTATTATCACTATCATCACTATCATCACTATTATCACTATTATCACTATCATCACTATCATCACTATTATCACTATTATCACTATCATCACTATCATCACTATCATCACTATTATCACTAGCATCACTATTATCACTATTATCACTATTATCACTATCATCACTATCATCACTATCATCACTATTATCACTGGCATCACTTTTATCACTATCATCACTATTATCACTATCATCACTATCATCACTATCATCACTATCATCACTATCATCGCTATCATCGCTATCATCACTATCATCACTATCATCACTATCATCACTATCATCACTTTCATCACTATCATCACTATCATCACTATTATCACTATCATCGCTATCATTACTATTATCAGACCTAGTGAACCCTGAGCAGGAGACACAAAGGTTTGTCTTCACACAGTCCAAGGACACGCAGGTCCTCGTTGTCTAGAAAAAACATTTCTCTCAACGTTTCCTTGAGTTTCCTAGATTCAGTCTGATCTAACCCTAACCCACTCCCTCACCGATCACACGCTCAACTGCTCCGTTCTCATTTCTTGTTTCATAAAAAGAGAAATTACAAAGCTTTAAAAACGGCCCGTTTCCAACACTGGAACCAAATATTTGATCCAGGTAACTGGATACTTCCGCAGCGTGAAGGACGACTTGGAAACACTGACCTCTGACCCCTGTAGTCCATCCAAACCAGGGACCCCCGGTGGTCCTCTGACCCCTGGATCCCCCTGCAGAAAACAGAGCTGCTGTCAGTACGAGCCCACTGATATGAGACGCACAAGCAGGGTAAGACATCAGCAGACAGCTTCCTCACCTTTTGTCCCGGATTTCCTGGGGGGCCGCCCAAACCGTCTTTACCCTAAAAGGCACGAAGAAAGGGAAGATGGTAAAGAGTTAGAAAGAAGTGCGTAGCTTTGAGAAGAAACCGCTGTACGCTGGGACCAGCGAGTACGTGTTCACGTGGGTCACCTTGGGTCCCTGAGGTCCAGGACTTCCTGGAGGTCCCTGCAAATCAGAGCAGCTTGGTGAGTCTCAGGTGAGAACAGGAGGACATTGTGAGACACCATGGACACACTGGTACTGTTCTACACCCGTACCTGTGCACCTCTGGACGGCATCGATCCGAAATCATCCAGGGTCCCGGATCCTTCCAGGTCCTCAAGAAAAACAAGGGAAAAAGTGGATTTGTGATGTTAACCAGTTCAGCCAACTCTGAAGACACCAGACTACAAACTGGAGCTGCAGGGACTGAGGACTCCACACATGGTCTCATTCTCCTAAACATCCTTATTGACTTATATTTTTTTCCTGTAGATCAGTCAGCTGTACGTAGTGATTTTGTGATGACCTGAATAAAACGATATTACGAGAGAGCAATGATGCAATTGAGCTATTTGGGGTGTGACGATTTTAGCCGCTTCAGCATCATCTTGAAACACAGTCTGATGCGTTAGCATGAACGTGCTGCACATGTTTGTTTTTCACTTTTCTTTCTGTATGTTTGCAGTAGAGGTCTTCGGAACAACCCAACAACCCGAAAACCCGAGGTTCCGACCCGAATTGGGTCTCGGGTCCATTCAAAAGACATGACTCCAGGGTTCTGGTCTGAATCGGTACAGTTAGTCTTGGGTCCGGTCAGTGCTCTCTGACAGGCTGGGTCCGTGTTTACCCTAGAGAGGTAAAGATATTGGTGGTGGCAGCTAATGTCAGGACTCAGGGCAGTTTAATTAATTATTCATTAACGTGGCGTGTTTGTCATGAAACAACCGTGTTGCTGTAGCGTGTTATTAGCGGTTTGCCCGGCAGCTGTAAAGCACAACGGATCGCTAACATGATAACATTGGATGAGAGAACATATTCACGACACGTCCTGACCGGTGTAGGCTATTAGCGTTAGCAGTTGCTACCAATAGCAACTGTCTCCACAAAGAAAATAACGACGTGGATTAATTGTTGTTTACATCACGTAGCCTATGTAGCAACTGAACCGAGTAGAAGAAGACAACTTTAGGTAAGAAAATCAAGTTTTATTCAACGCTGGACAACTTTAACATGAGCAACTATGGGCTGGATTGTCTCGGTTCTATTCGGGTAACTCAGTTCGGTTTGTGGTTGGAAACTAAAGACTCGGGTCGGGTCGGTTCCAGGTCCAAATATTGTGGGTCCATTCGGGTTCAGAACCCAGGACTTATGATAATAGCTTGGGTCGTGTCAGTTTCGGGTCAATTTTCACGAAAGTGGACCCGTGAAGACCTCTAGTTTGCAGGCCAGAGTTTCCTGAGTTTCATGCTGACTTGCAGTTCCTTCCTCTGTCCATCCCAGCATTTACCTCCACCTGTGTGTGTAGATGTGTTCAGGGTGTCGGCTGCCGTGGTGACCGGTGATCTAGTCCTCTGACCATCTCACCTCAGTGTTGCTACCTGCATCTGTTTATATAGTCATTTCATTCAGCCATTTGTGTGCTCTCCTCTCTCTGTCCTGTCTCTCCTCTCTTTTTCTTTCTCTACCCAGCTGGTCTTCATCAGGAAGGTCCCCCCATATGATCCAGGTCCTGCTCAAGGTTTCTTCCTCTTAAAGTGGAGTTTTTTTCTTGCCACTGTTTGGCTTAAAGGTTTTTTTCTTCCACTGTGGGATTTTTTAACTTGCCATTATCCTTGATTTGGACTTAATATTATATTTTTAGTTAATGATATTTGCTCGGGGGTCATGCTCTGGGTCTCTGTAAAGAGCCTGGAGACAATTGTAACAGACGCTATACAAACTAAACTGAATTGAATTGAATTTGAATGTTCAAACTGTGTTTTTTCAATGTTCAAACAAACACAGAAATAAAACCCTAATTGTTCTGCTAAAACCTGAAGTTGTTGATCTAGAAGCTTCCAGTGCAGCGACTCTGTGTTTATGGACACATCTGGAATTGTGACAGTTCTCCACAAATCTGCATGATCCCATGATGCTCCATCACACAGAACAAAGTAATTATCAATGTGACGATGCAAATGTGGAACAAATCAGCGTGGAGGCGCCCCATCAGAAACACAGCCTACTTCAAACATGGCGGTGAAGCCTCTTCCTACGGGTCCTGGGGGTCCAGGAGGACCAGGTGGACCTCTGGGACCAGGATGCCCTTCTGGACCTGTAGAACCTGGCAGACCTGGAAACCCTGGTGGGCCCTGATCTCCCTGAAAGAGATGCACATGGAGTAAATCACATTCAAGCTACATGAAACATCTCTGGAGGCACAATGTAACCTATTATAATATAATCATTTTTTAAATTACAATGTAATTTATTTCTACAACTATACAATCAGCCATAAAATTGCAACTATTTAACTGAATATTACAACTTTTTGTTGTGAAATTATGACTATGTTGTAAAACTGGGATAAAATTTCATATCATAGAAAAATTCTGTCCAAATATCATTTGGACCTGGATAACAGATCTTACCTTTGCTCCCGGTTTCCCGCTCACTCCAGTCTCTCCCTATTAACAAACACACACCAAGTACAATGAAATCACATTAGCTGCAGCGTTTACTCAAGACAGATGGGCGTTCGTGCTTTGCATTAAAAAGCAGCAACAAAGACTCATTTAGCTTCATCATCTCGGCCTCATCGGTTCAGCAGGTCGCCTCATTAAGAGCTCGGCTCATTAGTGCCGGCTGATTTCTAAGTTTGCATGTAATTGTTTTTTAGCCAGGAGAGCTCCGAGAGGCTCAACAAACATCAACCGTGCAGGAGTGAGAGCTGGTGTTCCTCGGACGAGCACTCACCTCGTCTCCCTTTTCGCCGACGGGCCCCGGTTTGCCATCTTTTCCATCGGTTCCCTGCAAGAGTGACAACACTGCGTTGGTATAGCAGGATTCAGCCACATGTGTAGATGGAAGACGACAGTCAGCATGTCATCAAGGCTCGCGAGGTGTCGAGACCTGAAGTAGGTAGCTCTCAGAACAACTGAGCGCGCTCAGACAGCGTCTGCTAGGACGGTTAGTAAAAGCCTCTAAAACTCTAAAAGAGAGAAGACACATTTCCCCCAACAGATGCTACTGCTGCAAACATTAAAGCTCTTGTTCATTACTGTAGTTCCTACCAATAAGCTCTTAGCACAAGGATAAAGGAAAAAGGACATGACCCTGATGATTTGGCTGCAAGGTACTGGTCCTCTGAGGCACGTACTAGAGTGTTTTATTTCAGTTGCACTTGATGTGTCGCAAACTGTGCAGCAGCTACTGGCAGGAAAGCAGTAAGTGAACGGTTCGGAGGTGGAGTTAGGGGGGAAATTCTGTCTTATCTGCCCCTAGAGGGGATGGATGATACCTGACCAGAACCAGACAAAGAGGCGCTATACCACTCCTCAATCACCTGAAAACAGAACTCAGGTCAGTCACGGAGCAGCAGGAGGAGATAATCCATGAAAGCGATACGTTCCGGTCTCCTTACAAACTCGCTTTTCACCTTAATTGACCTTTCGGTAAGCACCGCCCCCTCCCTAGTTACTGTTGCTACGTCGGACAAACTTGCTGCTCCTGCGTTAAGGACTGTGTTAATTCGCTATGTTCCCGATGTGTATCATCAGTGTTAATATTATACTATAATAACTCCATGGTGAAATATTGCTGCTGGGGACCTGCAACAGTGACTCGAGGTGTCCAGAACGTTTGGAGGGACATTTTTATTTCCTTTCCCAAACCAAAACAAACGCTGGAAAAATGCAGCTGTAGGTTAAGTTGTGTCCGTCCACACAAGCAACTGAACGTGGGGAAAGTTACAAAACACACCTACATTTGCTCCAAGGTAAGTTTACTTTGTTTATTAGATGATTGATTTAACCACGGTTTAGTAAAAGTAATAATATGATTTAGTGGCAAGGAGGGTGATGAGTTCTCCGTTAGCATTAGCTCTGGTCCATAGTGTCGATGACTTGTTAACATAGCTCTGGTGTGGGATAGAACTATGGACTAGAGCTAATGCTCTGTGTTTATAGTGAATTAACACAGTCCTTAACGCAGGAGCAGCAAGTTTGTCTGAGCTAGCAACAGTAACTAGGAAGGGGGCGGTGCTTACCGAAAGGTCAATTTCAGCCAAACAGCAGAACAGGACACATGAAAGAAGTAGGAACTCACAGGGAGTCCCGGTTCGCCCTTCTCTCCATCCTTCCCATCTCTCCCAGGAGCCCCAGGTGGTCCGGGGAAGAAGTCCTCAGATGGAGCTCCTGGCGGTCCCGGCAGTCCCGGGAGGCCCGGAGGCCCTGGGGGGCCCTGATTGACACAAGACCATATATAAGTCTCGATCTGGCGACCTCCCTTTCAGATAATGGTGAATGTTAGGGAGTGACCCGTGGAGTCACAACACAGAAGGAGATCGATTCAATTACCCGGATAATCTCTGCGTCGCTGTCAAAGTCCTCGAACCCCGACCCCTCCTGTTAAAGACACGCGTCGTCATTCAAATCCAGTATTCATGTGTTCATTTTAGCCAAGACAGCTAATGCTTTATATTCTTTATATTAATAAGGGTAAAAGGGGAATTAAACAACCAACCAAGAACGTTGGGGACTTGCTACGAGATCCAGGAAGTCCGGGAGGACCTGGAGGCCCAGGTAGTCCAACACCAGGGTCACCCTTAGATAAACAGCAGCAACATTTGAACTTTTGGTTTACCGTCTTTTACAGATTTACTTTCACAACACTGAACCTCCACATTGACATTTCCACATGTGAAGATAGCGTTACCGCTTAACCTTATCTCCTTTGAGACCGGGTTCTCCTGGGAGACCTGGAAATCCCACATCTCCCTGGGAAAAGATGGTCACACCCGTAATCAATGTCAGATCAAGACTGCATGAGACATGACTGCGGTGTAACGGCGTTGGAAAAGGTGGACAGGTCAGTAGTAGCTAGGGTTGGGAATCGAGAACCGGTTCCTGTAGAGAACTGGTACCTGTAGAGAACCGGTTCCTGTAGAGAACCGGTTCCGTGTGTTTCAATTCCATGGAACTGTTTGGCAGTTAAATCTAGCGATTCTCTTATCGATTCCAACCAGCATGAATCTCATGTAATTTACGCAAGTTACGCACAGTCAGTTCCAGAAAGCACTTACGTGATTAAGTTACGTCGGTTTAGCACGCGCATTTTTGGCTTCACTTCACCAAAGAAAGATGGCAACAAGGCAACTTGCAGTCATTGTAAAGTGGAGATAACAGCGTCGGGAGGGAACACGGCTAACATGCAGAAACATTTGCGCACACAACATGCGATAACGAGTGTCGTGTTTTTGACGCTTCAGACTGATGGATCTCAACCCAGCAGCAGTAGCCAAGCTAAGATCACCTCTGGTAACTCTGGTTAGTAGCTATCCTGCTGCCTATGTGCTTCTTTGTAAAACACGCTATAACATTAACGCTATGCTATTAAACAAATGCCTTCTGCATTACATTTAGAAGATGACAGTGACGAGAGAGAGAGTCTGGCTGGTTCAGAGTCTGGCAGCACTCGCTACTGCTCACTACCTACCCCCAGAAAGATCACGTATCCTTCCTGAAAAAGCAGACATACATATTTTTCTGCAAAAGAATTGTTAATTCTTCATAGTATTTGCAGATTTGCACTATGCACTGTTCCGTTGTATTTGATAGTATTTATCTATCTTTATTATTATTCTTTAGTGCTTAGTGAGCTCATATATCCTTTTAAAATGGAGATTTTTTCATTTCCTATTAGGAAAAATCTGTAAGTAAAATGTTACACATTCTTGTGAGTAACACAGTTACCGTTACATATTACAACAGTTAACACGTTATCCAGGCTTTGGGCCTCTTTTGACCTTGCTGTTGAGTTTGTAAGGTCATGACTTCTAAGTTAAAAAAAATGATGCTAAAAAAACTGTTTGTTCTCCTTCTCCTCCAAATTAGAATCGATAAGAGAATCAATAAAGAATCAAATCCTTAAACGGTATCGATAATGGAATCGGAATCTTATCAATTCCCATCCCTAGAAGTAGCATCAGACTTGACGAGCTGTGGCCTTTGAACGCCTTAAAAAAAACTAGCTACAAGACTAAGAAGGCTTTATTTACTTGGAGACCTGATTCTCCTTTACCTTCCCTGGAGAACAGATTCATCGTGACAGACTCTGACCCGTAAGCCTGATGAACAACACGACGCCGCTCTAAACAGCTCGTGAACAGAAGGATGCGTACAGATATCATGTTCCAACTGCTGCAAACTAAGTTAAAAAAATTAAATAAAACTCACAGCCTTTCCTTTTTCCCCAGGAAATCCAGGGTCTCCCCGTGGTCCCTGTGGGCCCTGTGGTCCCTGTGGGCCCTGTGGACCGCGTGGTCCAGGCTCCTCTCCCTCCCCTGAGGCTGGTCCCGGAGGGCCAGGAGGTCCCGGGGGACCGGATGAACCTGGTTCTCCCTTTTGTCCCGGATACACCTGAGAGGTCTGAACGTTAAGGAGACAGATGGATTTGAGACGCCGACAAATGTACGGTCACAACTTCATGAAGTGAGATATTTTTCTGTTTTGATATTTTTTTTGTGCTGTGTGATATCACAATGGATAATATCTGAATACGTTTGAGGTGCAGTTCTGCACTGAGGCACAAGGGGGACCCAGGTGTTTCTGGTTGTGCATTGGGGTACGACGCTGTTCTGCATTTCCTTACACTGTTTTAAACAGGTTAATAATGACCAAAATGCATCACAAAACATCTCTAAGGAGCATTTTAAGCACGCTTATTTATGCGATAACAGCGACGCGAGACAAGTAGCGCTGAGAAGCCGGCTGGCAGACGCCCACCAGTTAGCCGTTTTTCTTTTAGCTTGACTGGCTTAGCTTCTGCTAACCCAGAATGATAATTCATATTACTCGCCAAGGCTCGGCAAGACGTGAGTTCCCAAGTCAGAACTCTGTGGCTGAGCTCACTGAGAGCTTCCAAGAACAAAAGCTGCAGCTTCACCATAGAGGAACCTCCCGAAATCCTGCATAATTCCGCTTGGAAGAGCCCTGAAAGGATTTTCCATGAGCAGTTTGGGCCCATCAGCCAAGTTCTGCTGCTGGTTTGATATGGGGAGCTGTTGCCTGGCCGGGCTAAAGAGCTCCTGGCTTTGGCTTGGCTGAAGAAGCTGAGCGAGGCAAGCTGTTGCCCGGCTGAGCTGAAGTAGCTCTTGGCTAGCAGCTCCGTGCATCTGACCAGGTTAGCTGAAGGGAAAATCATTTCAGGATTCTTCCAACTGGAAGAACGCTGGGACCTGCAGTAAATCCTCCCAGTAGCGGGTCCTCCGGTCTCTAATGTTGTTTCAGTGGTGACATGAAATGACTGCCACAGTTAGCGTGGCTAGGCTGAGCTTCGTCCTCAGATCTTACCAGACCAACCACAGCCAGCCACGGTGGTCTGTTAGTTCAGTCAACACAAGCACAATAAAAACATGTTTTCTTTAAAATTTGAACATGATCTGCTTGCTTTCTATTCACAGCTCAGAAGTCAATATAATGCTACATGCTAGGCTGCTAAAACCATAGCAGTAACAGCTAGCTGTCTTAGCCAACAGGGGAGTCATTGGCTTGCTATCGACCATTGGTCCAGACTGTAAATATATTTAATTCTGCTGCAGCGTTGACCCTTTTAACCTGGGAGTCAACGGGGATCTGCTCTGTTTGGGGGCCGACACCTAGTGGTCAGTAGAGGAACTGCAACAAAAACGTATTTCCTGGACGAGCTCAGAAATTATACCACTTAGCTGGGAATGTTTCCTGAATGAGCTAACTGTAGTATGAATTTCACAAATCTGACAAATAATAATAACCTAATGTGGATTGAAAATTGAAAATGTATAAAAGTATGTGGTAACAAAACTGTTTCTGCACTCATATGTCTCAATGATGAATACTGTCTTGAGAAATTAAATCAATGGTCTTCTGCAGTTATGGAGATGATAACTGAACAGATTAGTTTTTTTTAAGGTTATTGTCAATTTTATATTGAAGGCACTTTTTGAGAACCGTATATTCAGTGTATAAAGTGTATAAATCATCCTGTATCTAAATAAAACTTTAGAGAATAGAATAGGAAGCCTTCATTGTCATTATATCCAGTACAATGAGATTTAAATGATTGTAAATGGATACAGAGACGAGCATCTTCTTTTAAAAAATGGAGCACCAGGAGCGTGTGAGGCCTGGACCGGTTTAACCCAGGGGTGTCCAGCTCCAGTCCTGGAAGACCACTGTCCTGCAAGTCTTAGACGTTTCCCTGCTCCAGCACACCTGATTCTAATAAACGGGTCGTTAAAAGACTTGTGCAGACATGGATGACAAACGGATGGCGATCCATCCATTTAAATCAGGTGTGTTGTGTCTGGGAAACATCTGAGACATGCAGGACTGAGTTTGGACACCTCTGGTTTAACCACACCTCAGTCTTTGTTGCATAAATAAAAATAAAAAATTCTCAACTCCCAAAAGTTGATATTTTAATGACCATTTAATCAGCATTCATATTAGTGATTTTTTTTTCCTTCATGCTGGACGATGCTCAACAGCTACACACATAAAAACAAAGATCAGATCCTTAACATGTGCTGGGAAACAAAAGGAGGAAATGGGAACTTACGGTGGCTGGAGCAGAGGTGGGAAAGAATCTCACTGCAATAGAGATAAAATGAGTGAAAAGGATTATAAGTCAACTGAGTAAAATAACATGGGACTGTCAGATCGCCTCTTTACCACCATCTGCTGGCTCATTTTGGAACTACAACGAATTAAAAACCCTGTCGTCTCTGTCAAAGACCCATCAAGAATCAAACGTGGTAATAATTTAACACATTCACGGCTCCAACTTGCCATAAAATAAATAAAAATCTGGAAAGTCACTCCTGCTTGTTCCTCTCATATTTATAATCTTTACCTTTGACTGTCGTCGTCTCCATCACCTGTCCGGAGCTCTCCACACTGTCTTCATCATCACTCGGGGGGTGGAGCTCAGCGGCCTCAGTGGGTGGAGCTTGGACTGGGGAGGTGTAGGTGGGGTCCGGCTCGGAGAGGGGCTGAAAAAAAAAACAGGGGTTTAAAAAAAATCTGTTATGTTGCAAAAAGTTTTTGTTTTTAAGAAGTGCTTCTAAAGCAGCTCATCTAAATGAGATGGTCCAGATAAGGTCCATAACAAGGTAGAAAGATGGGACAGTGTTGGACACAGATGACAGGAAGTGTTTTCTGTCAGACTGAAACCAGCGTCCTCTAGACTGAAGATAACTGAGAAAAGTACAGTTGTAACGGCGTGTTAGTCGTCAGCGATCTCAGGACTGTTAGCTGAGTTTAAAATAATTCACTTCATTTATAGTCTGATGGATACGAGAAGTGACTTCATTTATGCAGTGAAACTGTCTGCCGGTAACCAGGCACACGCCTGATTACTGTTTCGCAGAACGAGAGCCTGTCATCTGCCAAGTAACTGCATCTGTGCTCGAAGAAAAAAAGAACAAAACATTTGCTTTAAATAAGAAAATTGTGCTACGACTCATTTCTGCACCATAAAAAAAAAAAGGCAGCAGTCAGCAGAAAATCTCACTGTGAAATGTGCAGTAATCACGAGCTGGGAGGCCAAAAAACGTCTGATTTAAAAGAGTTCTTCTGTCATGAGCTCATGTTTCAGCTGGGTGACACAAGAAGAAGCTGTTTTCACTTCTTCGTCCTCTCAGAAGTTAGTTTTTGCTTGCTCGCACACATTTCCCAGCATCCATTAGTTTACTCAAGTTTACACAGCTTTCATTCTGCATCACTGTGTTTGTGGACCAATCAATGTAGAGCTGCACGCAAGGAGGCAAAGATCAATAACGATACTCCCTCTCCCCGGCCTCCAGCTCCTCCAGGAGGAACGCCGAGGTGTTCCCAGGCTGGTCCAGAGACGTACGGCCCCGATCTTCCACCAGATCTGCTAAAGCCGCTATTTAGGGATAGCGGATAGCGGGAGGGGCGTTCCCCCACGAAGAACACAATCTTCCACCTTGCTAAACCGCTATTCCACCTGCGCTACCCGCTACATTATCCATAGGAGTGGTTAGGGCGTTCCACCTGTTAAACCAATCAGTGCGTCAGCAGCCATTGCCTTTAAGAGCAGGTTGCGCTACCCGCTAACCGCTATGGAGCGTCTTTTCATCCAGATCAGAGCAGCTCTCATGTGCAGCTCGTCTGGGACTCTATTTTTACACACACAAATTCCTATCGGCTACCTGAAAGTCCCAGATAGTCGGTGTCCTCCCAGTAAACACGCTCTGGTCGTCTACGGTTTGACTGGCGAGCAAGCCGTTTAAGACGATCTCTGCCATTTTCTCAGGGGTTCAACTCTTGTACGAGCCGACATGCGGGTTGGTATCACAGAGTTTGCGGAAAGGGCAAAAGACACGCCCATTGCCGCACCTACAAAGTAAATAAGGGAGTCAGCATAATGGTTAGCGTAGGTTCGTCAACCCGCAATTTGCAGGTAGCGGGTAGCGGCTAGTGTGTAGCGGCTAGCGGGAAGTGTACGATCGGGGCCATAATCTCTCCGGCGTGTCCTGGGTCCATCTCTGGGCCTCCTCCCAGCATGCCGCTGCCAGAAAAGGATCCTCTGGATGTGGAGGAGCAGCGTCTTGACTGGCGAATGACTGAAACCAGCCATCCTGCAGAGGACGCTCATTCTCCTCGCTGCCCGCAACCTGTGACCGCAGTCGAAGGCTGGAACGTGATCCGCCTGGCCAGTTCTGCCTGGCCCTAAACCCGATTGCTACAACTTGAGCGGAGTGCACGGAGGCGAGGATGTGCAAAACAAAAGGAGAAAATCTTTCAGAGCCCTGAGGGGTGTACTACGAAGCGAGATTAGAGGGTTAGCGAGGTATGTTGAGTCTAAAACCAGGATTTCCGGTACCACGAAGGTGGCTCTCTTTCAACCTGGCTAGATCACCATGGTAACTTACTCTTCAAACTTAACCTGGTCCGGAGCAGGTTATGTGCAGAGTTTAGGCTCAAATCGGCTATGAAAAGCACCGCCCTTTCACTTTCACCCAATCCTGTTGACTTTAGCGCCAGGATTGTGCGAGGATAGGAAGAGAGTATTCAGAGACCGGACTGATCCGCT
Source organism: Hirundichthys speculiger (assembly GCA_018398805.1). Classification (NCBI taxonomy): domain Eukaryota; kingdom Metazoa; phylum Chordata; class Actinopteri; order Beloniformes; family Exocoetidae; genus Hirundichthys; species Hirundichthys speculiger. The sequence goes on along the minus strand of JAGFBZ010000328.1, from coordinate 1,804,992 downwards.
GGCTTCCCATGACCATATTCTCTATGAACGCTATAGATTTCCAGCTGAGGGAATACGTTACATTTGTAATCTGCTAGAGCTATATATTGGCAGCGCCACCAAACGCAGCCGTGCGCTCACAGTAGCGCAAACGGTGTGCGTTTCTTTGCGTTTCTTTGCCGCAGGAACCTACATGCATTCAGTTGGTGATGCAGAAAATCTGAGCCAGAATACTGGAATAAAGGTTGTACTTGCTCTTACTAAACTGCTGAATATGTTTGTAGTATTCCCTGGCCATCTGCCCACGCTTCAAATAAAAGAAGCGTTTTACTAAATCAGGTAACATAAATTAATAGTCCATTATATTGATAATCAGTGTGACGTGGAATTTCATGTGAAATGTTATAATATAATTCATTCATAAGATTCCCCAGGGTGATAGGGTACCTATTAAAGTGGCCGGTGAGTGTGTATAGATAATATTAAATCTTAAATTAATTTCACATAGATTTAGCAAAAAACTAAAGTGATTTTTCATTTATCATTCATAATGGGACTGTCAGACCTACATAATGTTTAAATCTGCTGCATTAAGTTTAAAGTTTAAGCGCTCTAAAAGAGGGAGGGAGATTAATTAAGGTTGTGAAATAAATATAGTGGTGAAATAAATATAATTTACGAATTTACACGATCTGCAATTTTTTGCCAGCACTCCTCTCTGGCTTTATTCGCACCAACAGTATTGCTTTTGGCCGTAAAGATTTCTTTGAAATCCTCATAGCCCTGCATTATTAAAACCTGCTCCTCCTGACTGAAATATACGCACCGCCATCTATCCATTTGATCCGGAATAGGCGTCAAATGACGCGTCAAACGCCCCGTTTTATGTGAACGCGCACAGAGCAGAAAGCAGAACGCCGCGGTTAACAAAGATAGTTGATAACCACCGTCGTGGTACCGGTTATCTCTGATCGCGAGTTTCAGGTTTGTTAAGCCAGCTCACCCAAAGAAAGCCTGGCTGTGTCGAACTTGCTTCGTAGTACACCCTTCTGATTTCATCTGCTCATAGAAGATATTCTACTGGATACTCCAAACCACACAATCTCAAAAGTTTGTTGTGTTCAAGTTTTGGTTTTTCCTAAAATGTTTGTTTTTCAAAGAAAACAATTAGGGATGCACGATAACTGTTTTTAAAACCGATACCAATAACCGATAACTTTCAGCTCCTAAAGGCCGATACCGATAACCGATAACCGATAACACACACATATACCTAAGATCATTACATCAATACTATAAACAAAATCAAAAAGAGTTTTGACTCTTTAAATAAACAAATATTTATTTTTTCCAATGAAAAACTATTGTCAAGCCTCTCAAACATTTTCATAAAGCTATCAAACAAACCTATTTGATATCTCACATCAACTTAAATAAGGTTCATTACTGACTGATATAAAAAAAATGAACTGATGGAAATACATGCATCAGAATTACTAACTGAAAAAGATTAACATTTAAAGGATTTTGACTTGTGGTTCCATTTAAATTAATACCTTTAATTAAAGTATATGAGGTTCAGTAGTTTTTATTTTTTAATCTCATGGAAGCTTTAGATGAGAGAAGATGAGGGAGAGGAGAGACTGCTGCTGGCTTGCTCACGTTAGCATTAGCTCATGTTAGCGCAATATCAAAACTCCATGGAAGCGATTGTTATGTTGTAGGTAGCTGATCAGGTTTGACGTATTAAAGCTTGTGCTATTTTTCCTCCTTGTGGAATTCATTTGGAGGATTCATCACAAATAACCACCAAACTATCTTCTTCTGGAACTTTAACGAAGTTCCACGCCGCCATGTTTGTTGTGATCAGTGCTGTGCTGCAGGCTGCATTCAAGGTGTAACATAAATTCCCATGTTCCCTCGTTTGCTAGTCGTTCTTTCAGTCTTTTCTATTTTTTTCTTTTTTATGTATAACATGAGGAGAAATACTGCGAATATCGATTCAAGTTAGCAACTACCAAAATTATGACCGAGTTAACGAGTTGTTTTCTGGCATGAGGGGGTATTCTTGATTTTCCTTATTGAGTAATCGTGTTTCTGATTATGCCGATGTTACTTGAACATAACATTCACTGCCGGTCATTCAAGGCTCAGAGGGAGCGAGGCACTGCTGTGTTGACAAAAATATATATGTTAACGGGGCTATTCGTCATGATATTGGACTTATTGTAATGACGTCATAATTTCCAGTTATTGGCCCGATAGTTATCGTGCACCCCTAAAAAAATAGCCCAAGCATGAAGACAAGAAGGAGGAGCACATGGGTGTTGTAGTTCATGTACATCATGTGCACCAACCAGAAAAAAAAAAAAAATCACCTTCAAATTACTACATACCAGTGCTTTAACTGCTCAGCCAAGGCTCTTGATATCAACCTTCCTACAAGGCGGAAAAATGACAAATTTCCCAATGAAACCATCCCTATAAATATGATAAAGGACCCGTTTCCTCTGGTTCTCCACCCTCAGCCCTGTTGTATGTCTCAGAGAACATGGCGTCTTCCAGACTTCAACAGGCCTGCGAGGATAAGAGCTGTTTTCTTTGGTCCGACGCCAGCTCAGTTAGAGGGCAAAGTACCAGGACAGTCTGCTGTGTGTGTGTGTTTGTGTGTGTGCGCTCACGTGCACGCACCATGGTGTATTCTCTCTCCTCCACAATCTTCTTCACTTCATCTCTTCCCTCCAAATCTTCATAATCATCATCACCACTCCCATATCCAGAGGCCTGGAGAACACATGAGAGCAGCAAAAATAAAAAAATTAAAATAAAAAAAATGGAGAGGGGGGAATGAGAACATGAACGTAGAGAAGGACAGAAAAAGAAATTAACGAGCAAATGCCATCTGAGTGAAAGCAGCAGGGATAAGAAAATTAACTGAGGAAAGAGGCCAAAAGTGCATGTAAGAAGGAGGCTTGTATGGTTCCCACAGTTTCTGTCTGAGACTCTGAGAGAGAAACTCTGACTAATGTGAGAAGAACTCAAGGAAAAAAAAAAAAAAAAAACAAGAAATAAAGAAAAATCCCCAACGTAATAGTATTATTTCATGGTTTTCTTTTTTGAACGGGTGGGGACAGACTCCTGCAGCCTCCACTAACTGATCCAAGGGTCTGTTGGGTTTTCTCCAGACGTACGTAAATGCTGGATCTATTATTATGAAATACAGGCATTTATTATTATGAAATACGTATCCATTATTTAGAAATACTTGTTTATTATTATGAAATATTTCCCATTATTATAAAAAAATGTAATTAATATGAAATATATTTTTATTATTATTTAATCTTAGTTTAATGCATAATAGTTTATTTCAGAATGGCTTTTTTTTTAATCTAAGGATGAGTTTTTAACATAATGGCTTCGTTTTTCATAAGAATGAGTTTTTACATAATAATGACATTTTGCCAGTGGGCGGGACCAGTGGTTGACCTGCACCCTCATTGGCTGATCCTTCTCCATTCTACGCTCTGACATCGACTAGTTTTGGCCGTGAGGTCCCGTTAGCAGCGGGCCGTGGCGTCATCAAGGTGCGCTACTAGTCCGATTGTAGCTATGGCAGCTTGGACTGAGCTACGGGAAACCTTGACGTTTCTTAGTCGACGTCAACTTTTAACCGTAAACTGAGGTGCATTCTGCCACCTACTGGCCTGGAGTATATACATTGCACCTCTCGCCCACTATCGATATTCACTGTTCTGTTGCTTATGCCTGAATGAAAGAGCAGCCAATCACATAAATGGCTCCGCCCTCTCTGCTGTGATTGACACACAAATCATTCTTATGAAAAACCGATCCATTATTATGTAAAAGCTCATTCTTATGAAAAAAGAAACCATTATCATAATAATGGAAAATATTTCATAATAATAAACCTGCATTTCATAACAATGGGAAATATTTCATAATAATAAATGCCTGTATTTCATAATAATAGACTCATTTATTCATTGAATTATGACCCAAACGGGGCTCCATAGTTTTGTCTCTAGGCACATGGAGTCACAGCTCGATCATTTTCTGTAATGCACATTTTCCACCAGCAGAGGGCGCGGCAGCTCCATGTCTGAAGACACGCCGTGCGCTCAACAGCTAAACCTGTGGAAGCGCGCCCCGGTGCAGACTCACGTAGGGATCGTCCTCCTCGCACTGGTCATCCGGGGCCGTGGGATCTGACTTCAGCAGCAGCTGCTGGATGGAGCCCTGCAGGAAAAGGGGAGAGTCACTCTCAGCGTCGCACGACAACTTATCTCATTCTCTGTCATTGCACTTCACTCCAAAACTCTCTCTTTCTCACACAGTGTACACTCTCTTCCTCAGTGTACCTCCCTCCCTCGCAGGAACGCAAATAATTTGGCGCGTGCAGAGCTGCACAGATTACCGCCGAATGTGAACGCGTTGACACGCTGCTGCAAAAAATCAGCCTGGAGAGCAGGCGCATAGAGACAACCAACCTCCGAGATCCAGTCCGTCATTTTTATGTGTTAACAACGGCAAACTTAAACCACGTTTACAGCCTGAAAACGTCTCGTTTGGGTAAACGCTTGCACGAGCAGTTAAAACACTGCATGAAATTCCACCAGGGAACAGCTTTGGCCTCTTCGTGTCGGCTTCACGGCTGCCAGATCATCACAAGAACGAGAGGTCTGCACCAGCGTCGGCTCATCTGGTGCTGACAGCTCTTAACAAGCAGCCAAGGGGTTCAATTCGGTCATTAGTGGTTATTTTTGTGCTATTTCTGAGGCTTTCTTACCGTAAAACAGCCAATTCCAGCTCAAGGTTGTCAGTCGGATTGTGCTTATTCTTCGGGAGGCGCGTCAGAAAATCAACGAGATGGAGAAAATGCTGGGAAGGTGACGAGGGTGGAAAACAGGCGGGGAAAGACGAGACGCGATGAGACGCCGGTGAGAATGATCCGATTAGACCGGGGGGGCAGAACTAGGGGTGTGAAAAATAAATCGATTTGGCAATATATCGCGATTTTCTGCCACCCAATGTAATATAGATTTTTCAGCTCCTAATATCGATTTTTTTTTACTAATAATAAACAATAAATAGGTTGTTTTGAAGCAAATCGTTTTGACTCAATTTGTCCTCTGAATGATCAATATCATCTGATGAACATATACAGCAACTTGATTTTTCATCTCTACTTTTAATTTTGATATTAACTGGGTAGAATATCGCAATATATCGTGATATCGCAATAATATTGTATCGTGACCTAAGTATCCTGATACATATCGTATTGCGAGGTCCTTGCCAATACTGACCCCTAGGCAGGAAGGGACAAGATGAAGTAGAGCAGGACAAAACAGGAGATGAGGAACTCAATAACGGAGAACCAACGCTGAACCAAGATCGTGACAGAGCTGAGAGCCAGGGGGACGTGTCCTCCCATCGGAATCAGCAAATACTCAAGCCGAGCTTGTTGATATTTAGATCAGGCCGCAAGACGAGCATCTGTTCCTGATTGAACGAAACGCAGCTTGTGAAAGTCAATGTCGGTGAAGGAGTGAGAAGCAGAGCTGGAGGGAAGAGGAGAAACGAAGAAACGTAGCGGGTGGAGGTGGACGGCAGCTGGGTCAGCGAATCAGAGACATCTGTGCAGTAAACAACACAACTGAGACGAAGAAGGAGCGAAGCCACCTCCTCCACGGCTTGGAGATGTGACCGTCCTCTGGTTGAAACCATGTGGATGACTGATTCAGCTGATCAGTGGATACGATGAAATAATTATTTAAATGTGAACACTTGGAGGCGTCGGGAGAATCTGTCTGTGTGCTGCTGTTTGAGTGACACATGCAGTTGCAACGGCTGATTCGTTCACAGATCTGAGTCTGTCGTGCAGATGAGTCCACGAGACAGTACGTGGTCAAGAGACGCCGCTCTGGCTGAGGTTTCTGAAAAAGATGTAGTTTGCTTTTTGCTTTTCAGTCACCTAGGTATGAAAATACGTCATCTTCAACCCATCAAACCGTCTCCATGCTGCCTTTTATCTCTAAAATCTCAGTTGGAGTCTTTTCTACGCAAGCATGATGTCTTGGAGGTCTTCCGATCTCAAACATAGCACAGAGCCAGCATTGCTGAGGGTCTTCAAGAGCCGGCGACCGGCGACCGGCTCTGGGGATGATGTCTTTGATGCAGGAGAGTCAGCGTCTTGGCGCCAGCACCTGGTGGGCCTTTGTGGCGGTGCTCTTGAAGGGTTTAGGGTCCTATTTGGACGACAGAACCGTGTGTTTAAGATTTGCTGGCTCCGTGATGTGATGTGGGGTTCCACAGGGCTCCGTTTTGGGGCCTCTGCTGTTCTCCCTCTGCCCGCTTCCTCTGGGCTTTTTCCTCAGAAAGCATGGCATCTCTTTTTCGTTGCTGTGCTGATGACAGTCAGATGTACGTGCCCCTAAAGGAGGAAGACACCTTCTTGATCCAACCACTTTTATCACGTCCAGATGGCATTAAGGATTTCGGCGGCTCTGAGCTTTTTAAAGTCCGGTGAAAAGATAGCAGGTCTTTTTTGTTTGACCGTTTTACCTGCAGTACTTTGTTCAGCCGTTGTTACTCTACCTGACATACTCACTGACAGCAGGAATACGAGGGGACAGAAAGTTTCGAAAGTTTTAAAACCAAAGAGGCCGCGTCTCAAAACAATCAACCAGACAAGACCAGCAAATCCAAATGTTCCCTTACCTATGAGAAATGATAAAAATATACACCAGATGTTCAGTCCAGATGGTCATTTTTCAGTCACTGAGATCTTCCCATATTAGTCATGTCGCTACATGTCAGCCTCCAGTTGAACGCGTCTCCCTGACTGGACATGAGAGAAGACAGCTTGTATATATTTTGCTGTCTGGGTATTGTCCACAGACTGGTGGAGAGGACTGCTGAAACGTCAGGGATGGCTCGGGAAAAGCTTGAGCGCTTCCAAGCGCTGCTCTGTGTCTGCGTTTACTGGCAGTCTCCACGTCGAGGAAAGTGCAGTTGCCAAAGCAGCGAAGAGCAAGAACTCACTTTGGCTGCCAGCGGCCAAATGTGTGCGTTCAATCACAGCGCTAGCCATCCACGAGCCGCCAGTGTGTCAGCAAACATACTCGAGTCGTGCAGGAAAGGGATGGAGACCCAGCTCATGGTCTGATTCTGCAGATTCACCACCGATTTGGGTGACAAATGCCCCCATAAAGTACCTTTAAACTATAAACCACGTCTCAAAGCAGCGCAGCATCCCAGCGGCTGACATGAGCCGCCCTTCATCAAGTCAACACGAGGGTGAAGAAAGTTAAGAGTGGGAGTGCTTTAACGCCTGACGCTGTCGGGGGGAAAAGCTCCGTTCCAGAGCTGCTGCTGCTGCAGGACGGCTGTTATTGCTCCGTCAGAGAGGAGCTGCCAGTTCAAACAGCGAACAGCTGAACCGGTCCTCTCCGTCTGACGGAGGGAGAAAAAGAGGGGGACTGTGGTAAGAGAGGAAGGAGAGAAAACTCATAAAACCTATGGATGTGTTCGGGGTGTCGGCTGGCGTGGTGACCGGTGACCATCTAACCTCAGTGCTGCTACCTGCATCTATTTATATAGTCATTTCATTCAGTCATTTGTGTCTCTCCTCTCTCTGTCCTCCATCCTCTCTCTGTCCTGTCTCTCCTCTCTTTTTCTTTCTTTACCCGGCTGGCCTTCATCAGGAAGGTCCCCCCATAAGATCCAGGTCCTGATCAAGATTTCTTCCTCTCAAAGTGGAGTTTTTTCTTGTCACTGTTTTCTCCCTCTGTGGGAGTTTTTTACTTGCTATCATCCTTGATTAGGATTTAATATTATAATTTTAGTTAATGATATGTACGCAGGGGTCATGCTCTGGGTCTTTGTAAATGGTCTAGATCAGGGGTGTCAGACTCATTTCCACTGAGGGCCACATCAGCATCATGGTTGCCCTCGAAGGGCCAGATTGACAGCATGAATGTAACAAAATGCAATGTAAATCAAAATATATTAAACTACACCTTATTATATTGTTAAATAACGGATTCTGCATTTATTTCCATGTTTTCTGTCAAAATGCTGATGTAGATTATACTTTTTCACGACTGACACCGCCTCATAACACAAAAGACATACTGTTTTTTCACCTTGAGATACAAACTTTCCCTTTCGTTTTCCTGTTGTTGATGAAACTGCCTTCCTTGTGCGTCAATTTTTCTTTTCTTTGACATGTTGGGGTTAGTTTGTAAATGTTTTTCTCAAATCCATCAGTTCTGAAAATCGTCTTGAGTTCTTATCGTTGTGGGTAACGACAAAATGCATTATGGGAGATGTAGTTTATTGTCAATATGCGCTTTAAAGCGCCATAAGCATATTTTAAGTCTTAAAATATCGGTTTAAAATTTAAGCCAATAGTGCACAAGCGCTCGAGGGCCACATAAAAGGACGTGACGGGCCACATTTGGCCCGCGGGCCTTGTGTTGGTCTAAAGACAATTAACATTGTAACAGACGCTATACAAATAAAATTGAAATGAATTGAATTGGATGACGTCACTCAGCTCATGAAGGTTCATAAAGCGCAACAATGCACGTTACATAAGGCCGTCTCCAGCTTTAATTATGAGCGGATGAAAGTCAAGGGGGAGGAAGGGATAAGGCATGAAAGAAGGTGACTGGATGAAGCTAGACCAGCTGCAAATGCAGCATGTTTCCGCAAGCCAACAGTGTTAGGACGCTCAGCGTCTCTGAATCATCTCAGTGTAGAACCTGAAGGTGCAACAAAGACTGGGCTTCACTGTGAACCAAACAGAAACCCCCAGAGGGTCCAGGCGTCTGCAGCCCAACTTCACTCGCTTTTCTCTATCGGACCCGTCGCAGCTAAAACCAGCTGGCGTGAGAAAGGGAGCTCGGTCCAAACACATTTCTCTGATATTAATTAGTCAGGGAGCCTGTTAAATAATCCTGAAAGACCCAAACGGCCTGAGGTGATATTTTACGAGAGGTCAGCTGACATTTTAATTTAAAAAATAATATCTACATTCTGTAATTGATGAATTGGCAGTTGAAGACATTGTAGGTCAAGATCAGACTTAACTAAATTTAAAAAAGCGATAATGCCACCACTCATGTGAGTTTGCTTGCATGTGAGTCCAGCGTGGACTCCTCACGGCCATGAACTTTCATCTGCGTGAGGCTTTGGCTTCCTGTCCTGCATCTCTGGTCTTTGCTCTTTTGCATCAGGAAACAGGAAACCAACGTTCCCTGATGAGGTCGGTCCAAACAAGTGGCTTCAAGATGATCATCAGCACGAGATCGTTTTAAGGTAATTAGGAGCACAGGAGCATCTGCAGAGAGGTATCTTTAGTCTGACGTGTGATGGATCTGGAGCTGCTCCCCAGGTTGCTTTAAACCCAGAAGGGGGTTCGTTCCTGAAGACCACCAGAGACCAGAGACGCGTCAGGCTTCGCTGCTGCAGGCTGTCTGGTTGGCTGTATGATGGCGGGTCCTTTACTGAGACTTTATCCTTTATCCTTTAGCTCTTACACCTTTGATTGAAGCTCCCGTCACCCCGACCTCGTTTCATCTCCGGTTACTCTGGGACAAATGAAGCCTTTCATCACAGTTGCAATCAGAAAAATCAGATGTAATTGGATAGAAAGTGCTGAAAGTTCATTTTTCTTCTTCAGGAGCACAAATCGACGTTGCATCTCCTCGCCGCCGTGCTCTTGAGCTAAAAACGTCAATCTTACATCGATAAAAGCTGCTTTAGATTCACCAGCTGCGCTCGGCGGGAATGATTTAGGATGAGAGACTTATTCCAGACATGTAAATCACGCACAGCTCGTCATTTACGAGCTCTCGCAGGAGAAGACAGCGCTCAAACACACGGTTGATCATTCACCATCTCCTGTGACAGTTGTGACGCATGAAGACTGTTGTAGCAATTTTATAAATTGTACAAATTAAAATTATAGATCCTTAAGAAAATACAACAGCAGAGAGCTCAAAATTTAACCAGGTTTATTTTTGCTGAGCGCAACAGCGAGAGTCAATCATACAACACGTAGTCTGGATGGTTGAGTCTGTGACAATACAAATTAACATCTCTTTTGTAGTATAACCTGGCTGATCAAAAGGCAATTTAAGATTTCTTTGTTGTAAGAGATGTAAATTGCCTTTTGATCAGCCAGGTTATACTACAAAAGAGATGTTAATTTGTATTGTCACAGACTCAACCATCCAGACTACGTGCTGTATGATTGACTCTTGCTGTTGTGCTCAGCTAAAATAAACTTGGTTAAATTTTGAGCTCTCTGCTGTTGCATTTTGTTAAGCATCTATAATTTTAATTTGTACAATTTATAAAATTGCTACAACATTTTGGCGTCACAAACAGGATCTGGCTCAATAAATATTTCGGTAAGTGTGAAGACAGTCTCCAAAACTAAAAGGAAGGAGTTTATTTGATAAACATTTTGGTAGGTGCGACGAAGGTTCCCCCCTCACATATGGCTGCTTTCCTCTCTGGGAAAATTCTCACAATACATGATAAAGGTGTTAACTTCTTTCATCTGGAGAAGTTCTTTGTTGGGGAGTTCTAACACCTAGACAGAAGCATTCTGTATTCAAATTCTTCCACGACACTCTTTTCATCTGTGAGGTCTTTGTCATACTTAGCAGTATACCTGGAGCATCCTGTAATTCAAATTTTCCATGACAAGACGCAGCATCTGTCTCTACAATCAGGAATGAGGAGCAAACCAATCTGGCCAACAGCCATCACGGATGAGAATACTTCAAAAACACAGCAGTGATGAAAGAAGTGTCATTCAGACTCACCACAAAGCGAGGAAGACCCGTACCGCCAGCGTTGCCCACGAAGATCCCCGAGCTGGCGTCGAAGGTCAGAGGTCGGGCGCTCCTGCTGAAGGCCACTCTGTGGTACTCCTCACAGTCCATGTAGAGACGCACCTGCACGGAGGAAACACGAGCCGTCAACGCTCCTCTGAGTGGCTTCAAGTTGTTGATTTGAAGTGCAGAAGATTAGAAAATGTGCGGCGGCAAAGTTGACAGAAAGCTTGCGTCAACGCCAGCGACGACCGCATTCTTGAGATGTTTTTGGTTGGGCAGTCATCCAACAGACTGTTCTTACACAGATTATTACATTTTAATTTACTACGTTCATGCAAGTCTGAAATCAGACGGCTCTTTCAGCTGTTTCTCATGAAGATAAGACACAGGCTGTCAACCCCCCACCCCCTCACCACATAGGTTGTTTCTTAGAGAATGATGTGATCATTCGCTTTAATGTGAAGCCAGTTGCGTTAAAGTGCAACACCACCGTTTAAGTAGGCGGTCCATCCTGCAGCAGTTGCAGGTTCAACTCCCGAACTGCAACTATTTGGTGCACATGTCCTCTATTCTCTTTTTCCCACCTTCTTGTCAAGTATAATCTCAGTAAAGGCCACAAAATCTTAGAAAAAAAAAAAAAGGTGCAATACCAGTCATGACCACTAGGAGTAAACATCAAACCAGTTCTGGCTCCAACAGTGTCCCATTATTATTATTATTATTTTATGTCCTTCACTTAACTCATTTCTAATCCATTCAATTAACATAACTGAATGACTAAGGGATGATGAGGTAATAGACATTAGGGGCTACCCGAGTAACACGATAATTTAGCTCACTAGGGGGCAATACCAGTCAAAACCGGTTGTTACTGCTCCGTTTGGGCATTTGGAAGACGCCAAAACGTTCAGTTTGGAAAAGAAAATCAATACAGAGCTCCCACTGACTCAGGTGGAGCTGATTTAGCGACCTGAGGCTAAACTCACCAACACTGAAGCTCAAAAAGACAAAGATGCGCTACATCAGCATCATCATATTTTCTCGTTTTAACTTTCTGCTGATTTTCGTTTGTCTCATTATCTCCATCTCTCGCCACTTTTCTTTTCATCCCTGTTAAATATTTTTCCGTGATGTCTCTTGAGGGTTAGTTCACGTTATGTCTTCTGCTTTGTGCTGTGTGTGCGCATGTCCGTACAAAAAACAAAAAAAAAACGTACATAAAAGAACCGATTGTCCTTGTACACACTGTTATAATGAGAGCGCTACTGTAGTACGTGTGCTGTACTTTATTACAGTACAGCAAAAAGGTGTTCCCTAGGGTCGCACCACGCCCCCCCAAGGGGTCGCGCCCCACTACTTGAGAAGGACTGGTGTCGACAAACGTAACGGTGCGATGATGACCTCAGTCAGTTGGTGACCTCGACCGGCCCTCAGACTGAATCCCAGCTGGTGCTGGTGTGTCAGACCTCCAATCCAACAGGAGCCATCCAGCCCGGCATGCCCCCCCCCCCCCCCCCCCCCCACTCACCTCAGACCCCTGCATGGTCAGAGTGAACCTCGCCCATCTTCCGGTCAAGTCTCCCATTTTGAATGAAGCAGCCACTTGAGTTCCACGTCGAGTTTCTGGGTCAGTGTAGTACAACACGATTCTCTGGGAACCATCGTCCACTTCAGACAACGCCACACCCAACTGCACAATCTAAGAACCGGATTAACAAAAAAAAATGTAGAAAATATTAGTGTTGTGTGCAGTGTGCAGGAAACTAGAATACATCCCAAGGCCGTACCTTCTGATAGGCGTCTGTGATGGCAAACAGCACACCGCCGTGCCGAGTGGTGGGCTTCGCCGTGACGGTGATGGCGAAGTCGTGATAGAACGGGTCGGGGATGAACGACTTCGTGAGGCGGCCGACGTTGGCGTCTGGGCCGAAGCTGTAGGCAGGGTACCCCTCGAAGCCCGTTACGAAGGAGACGGAGGGGGGCAGGGGGACGCCGATCAGCTCCGTCAGGTCCAGGGCGCTCTGGGAGCCCCGGTCTGCAGGAAAAACACAGTAGCACGTTAATGGAGGGGAAAGGAAAACACATTTCACATCCACCGAAGTCCCGCGGAGGTCGTCATCGGCCTCCAGACACCTTTACCAGGCAAGACCGAGTTGAGCCGAAGGAGTCTTCAAACAAAGAGCTGCATAGAAACTGATTAATGCCATGTGGGCGCAATCTGGTGCGGTCGTGTTTAATGATGTCTTAAAGGCCATAAAGAGAAAGAAACGAAGGCGTACGAGCAAGATGTTCGAGACAGTTCAGGAGCCGCGTCCTCTGTGAGACGGAACAAGTCCCTCTGGGGTCTTCTTAAGAGTTTTCAGACTTTGCAGGTCTTGAGATTCAATTCAATTCAATTCAGTTTTATTTGTATAGCGTCTGTTACAATGTCAATTGTCTCTAGGTGCTTTACAGAGACCCAGATCATGACCCCCGAGCAAATATCATTAACTAAAATTATACTATTAAATCCAAATCAAGGATAATGGCAAGTAAAAAACTCCCACATAGGAAGAAAAAAAACCTTTTAGCCAAACAGTGGCAAGAAAAAACTCCACTTTAAGAGGAAGAAACCTTGAGCAGGACCTGGATCATATGGGGGGACCATCCTGATGAAGACCAGCTGGATAAAGAAAGAAAAAGAGAGGAGAGACAGGACAGAGAGAGGATGGAGGACACAAATGACTGAATGAAATGACTATATAAACAGATGCAGGTGGCAGCACTGAGGTGAGATGGTTACTAGGGATAAGTATTGGCAAGGACCTCGCAATACAATATGTATCATAATACTTGGGTAACGATACGATATTATCACGATATCGTGATATCACAATATATTGCGATATTCTATCCAGTTAATATCAAAATTAAAAGTAGAGATGAAAAATCAAGTTGCTGTAAATGTTCATCAGATGATATTGATCATTCAGAGGACAAATTGAGTCAAAACCATTTCCTTCAAAACAACCTATTTATTGTTTATTATGAGTGTCTTTGCACATTTGAGTATTTTCCTTAAAAAATCGATATTAGGAGCTAAAACATTGATATTATATTGGGTGGCCGAAAATCAGGATATATTGCCAAATCAATTTTTTTTCACACCCCTAATGGTCAAAGGACTAGATCACCGGTCACCAGACAGCCGGTACCCCGAACACATCTGCACACACAGGTGGAGGTAAACGCTGGGTTAGTTACCAGTTTGGGACTGTTTTAAGTATCAGCAGTGTCTCAGTAGGGCGAAGCGTTTTGTTTGGTTGTCCTCTCACACTCTCCATCCTCTCCATCCATACGTTTCTCTGCTCTAACCTCTCTCTCTCTTTCTCTCTCTCTCTCTCTCTCTCTCTCTCTCTCTCTCTCTCTCAGTCTTCAGGCGTTTTGGGATCTGACAGCATCTCGGTTACGCCCCGTAGAGTTCGCCAAGAGTCTGAGAAGAGCGCTCCCGTCCATGTAACACCCTCACACATGTCATGATACTCTGTAAACCCGCTGTCATGCATGAGTTCACATCTGCTCACTGTTTTTTTTTTTTTTCATTATTTCTGTCAGTCATGCACACGCTAGTTCTAGTTCCCAAGAATCCGACAATGACTCTGCAGGGACTCTCTGACTTTGACTCACACACACACAAACCCCTCCACACCTGGTTCTCCTTAATGGGAAGAGCCCTGAAACAACGGCCTGTTCTTTCAGCGCGTTTAAGCAGCAGGTTATAGAAGCTGCTGGGCATCTGGAAGGCATTAGGCTGCGCTAATACGCACTTGCTGCTGCGCACTAATGCTGCGCACTAATACGCACATGCCGCTGCTGCTGCTGCTGCAAAACGAGACTTTACCGCGCGTGGCGCGCGCTTTGTCTGCAGCGACACAGAGCGCAAATATTAAAACTTCCTCGGGTTTGAGCGCGCGTGTGGCCAGTAAAGAGGCATGCTCCTCCCAGCCTGTAATTGCACCGAAACCACCGCGGACTCTGGCAAATTAAAAAAAAAAAAAAAATGAAGTGCGTCTCATGTTGCCCGGCTTTATCACCTCCGCTGCAGCTCAGCGTGGAGCAAGAGACGCCTAAACCCGTCTGCATCGACCACAGATGCTAAACCCGTCTGCATCGACCACAGATACTAAACCCGCCTGCATCGACCACAGCTGCTAAACCCGCCTGCATCGACCACAGCTGCTAAACCCGCCTGCATCGACCACAGATGCTAAACCCGTCTGCATCGACCACAGCTGCTAAACCCGCCTGCATCGACCACAGATGCTGCACCTGGGCGCGTGCGACTGATCACGTTTCAGTATGTGATGCTGTCAGTCATCAGTGAGACTCTGAGGTCTTCTGGGTTGAAGGGGACCGATTTCAGAAATGGCTTTTTGGGACTGTTAATAATGAAGCCGAATGGGGTGAAATCTAATCAGGCAAACTATGAAATATTTTCCCAGGTGCTCTTTGATCCATTTCTACGACAGAGTATTAGGGCCACACTGAGAAAAAAAAATGTGGGCAATGATTTTTTTTTTTCATTCCTCATTTACGAGAATAAAGTCGAAATGTCGAGAATAAAGTCGAAATGCAGTTTCCACAATAAAGTTGTCTTAAAGATTTATTCAAACCAGCTTTACTCTACCAACATAATGTCTGTGTCTATGTGCTTTTATCACATATACACAGTATTATAATAAGTATTCGTACTTTGAAGAGATTGTGTCAGAAATTGCGCCTTTTCAGAAAAAGAAACTACACCGATTCTGGAGTTCTTGAAACTAGATTTCGACTTTTTTCTCGACATTTCAACTTTATTCTCAATATTTCGACTTTATTCTCAACATTTCGACTTTATTCTCAATATTTCGACTTCATTCTCGACATTTCGACTTTATTCTCAATATTTCAACTTTATTCTCAATATTTCAACTTAATTCCCGACATTTCGACTTTATTCTCAATATTTCGACTTTATTCTGGAAACTGCATTTTGACTTTATTCTAAATATTTCAACTTTATTCTTGACATTTCGACTTTATTCCCGACATTTCGACTTTATTCTCAATATTTCGACTTTATTCTGGAAACTGCATTTCGACTTTATTCTCAATATTTCAACTTTATTCTTGACATTTTGACTTTATTCTCAATATTTCGACTTCATTCCCGACATTTCGACTTTATTCTCAATATTTCGACTTTATTCTAGACATTTCGACTTTATTCTCGACATTTTGACTTTATTCTCAACATTTCGACTTTATTCTGGAAACTGCATTTGA
This sequence comes from Hirundichthys speculiger, assembly GCA_018398805.1. Taxonomy (NCBI): domain Eukaryota; kingdom Metazoa; phylum Chordata; class Actinopteri; order Beloniformes; family Exocoetidae; genus Hirundichthys; species Hirundichthys speculiger. The sequence continues at coordinate 1,788,829 of JAGFBZ010000328.1, read as the reverse complement.
CTTTATTCTCAATATTTCGACTTCATTCTCGACATTTCGACTTTATTCTCAATATTTCAACTTTATTCTCAATATTTCAACTTAATTCCCGACATTTCGACTTTATTCTCAATATTTCGACTTTATTCTGGAAACTGCATTTTGACTTTATTCTAAATATTTCAACTTTATTCTTGACATTTCGACTTTATTCCCGACATTTCGACTTTATTCTCAATATTTCGACTTTATTCTGGAAACTGCATTTCGACTTTATTCTCAATATTTCAACTTTATTCTTGACATTTTGACTTTATTCTCAATATTTCGACTTCATTCCCGACATTTCGACTTTATTCTCAATATTTCGACTTTATTCTAGACATTTCGACTTTATTCTCGACATTTTGACTTTATTCTCAACATTTCGACTTTATTCTGGAAACTGCATTTGACTTTATTCTCAATATTTGACTTCATTCTCGACATTTCGACTTTATTCTCAATATTTCAACTTTATTCTCGACATTTCGACTTTATTCCCGACATTTCGACCTTATTCTCAATATTTCGACTTTATTCTGGAAACTGCATTTTGACTTTATTCTCAATATTTCAACTTTATTCTTGACATTTCAACTTTATTCTCAATATTTCGACTTCATTCCCGACATTTCGACTTTATTCTCAATATTTCAACTTTATTCTTGACATTTCAACTTTATTCTCAATATTTCGACTTCATTCCCGACATTTCGACTTTATTCTCAATATTTCGACTGTATTCTCGACATTTTGACTTCATTCTCGACATTTCGACTTTATTCTCAATATTTCAACTTTATTCTCGACATTTTGACTTTATTCTCAACATTTCGACTTTATTCTCAATATTTCGACTTCATTCCCGACATTTCGACTTTATTCTCGACATTTCGACTTTATTCTCAATATTTCAACTTTATTCTTGACATTTCGACTTTATTCCCAACATTTCGACTTTATTCTCAATATTTCGACTTTATTCTGGAAACTGCATTTCGACTTTATTCTCAATATTTCAACTTCATTCTTGACATTTTGACTTTATTCTCAATATTTCGACTTCATTCCCAACATTTCGACTTTATTCTCAATATTTCGACTTTATTCTCAACATTTTAACTTTATTCTCGACATTTTAACTTCATTCTCAATATTTCGACTTTATTTTCAACATTTCAATTTTATTCTTGACATTTTGACTTTCTTCTTGTTAGTGAGGAATAAAAAAAAAAAAACATTACCCACAATTCTTTTTTCTCAGTGTGACCCTAATACTGAGAAAAATGTACGAAAAATGTACGAAACTCGTACATTTCGGAGTCCAAAAAACAAAACAAAACAAAAAAACCCAGGAACCAGAGCCTGCATCAGCAGAGGAACTGTCCCTCTGACCGGTCCGGTCCAGTCAGAAGTCCCACGGCTCAGCCCATCACGTCTCCTGCACCGAGTGATTTCACTGCAGATGTTTCTCAACTGGGTCAGCGGCCCGACAGCTGGAAGGATCACCACGGAAACGCAGACACAATCCATGTTTTGGGTTTTCAGTTCTCATGACGCAGCTCGAGAGAAAAAAAAAGCGGCTTCATGAATCGTTTTGAGAGCGTCCAGCTGGGAGAGCTGATTGTTGAATAATGAACATCCTCAGGGAAGAGAAAGCCGTCCTGAAGATGATCAGAGCTGGACCTGCTGGAGCAACCAGCTCTGGCCAAGTCTAACCACCACCTGCAACGAAATAAGGGACAGAAGAAAAAAAAGGCCCCCTCAGGAGACGCATTGCAACACACGTGGCTGGAGTTCATGGTAATAGCTTCAAGGTGCAGGAGTGAGTTGCTGCGACTGAGGAAATGCTTTGGCTTCGACGAGGTGAACTCCCTGTTCTTGAGAAAAATCAGATCTGCCATCGAATGCAGCGAACGAGTCATGTTGGCGTCTGAATGAAGAGAACCAAACATCTCAGACGTATTAAAGGCTTTATCAATCTGTTGAACAAATGGCACTCTGGCATTGATTGACTAGAAATTCTGTCCATAAACGTTATGAACAGAATCAGGGACAAAGTTCAGTCCTGATGGAGTCCAACTCTCACTGAAAATGAATCCAACTTACAACCATCCATTTGGACCAAACTCAGTCCGTTTGTACAGGGACTGAACTAAGGGTGAGTATTGGCAAGGACCTCGCAATATGATATGTATCATGATACTTGGGTCGCGATACGATATTATCACAATATCGTGATATCACGATATATTGCGATATTCTACCCAGTTAATATCAAAATTAAAAGTAGAGATGAAAAATCAAGTTGCTGTATATGTTCATCAGATGATATTGATCATTCAGAGGACAAATTGAGTCAAAACTATTTGCTTGAAAACAACCTATTTATTGTTTATTATTAGTGTTTTTGCACATTTAAGTATTTTCCTAAAAAAATCGATATTAGGAGCTGAAAAATCGATATTATATTGGGTGGCTGAAAATCACGGATATAGTGCCAAATCCATTTTTTTTCACACCCCTAGTCTGGACCGCCCGTAACAACGGGTCCAGTACCCCAGACTCCTGGAGTACCCCCCACAGGACCCCCCGAGGGACACGGTCAGATGTCTTCTACAAGTCCACAAAACACATGTGGACTGGTTGGATGAATTCCCATGATCCCTCTCGGACCCTAGTGAGGGTCTAGAGCTGGTCCAGTGGTCCAGGACCAGGACAGAACCCACATTGTTCCTCCTGGATCTAAAATTCAATGACCTATCGGACTCTCTTCTCCTGCATAGACCTGACCAGGGAGGCTGAGGAGTCCCTGACATGAGCAATAAAGATTTTTGTTTTTGTGTCATATTTTTTAAAAGAAGACACGAAGCAACCACGGTGCACCGAGAGAAGCGAGGAGCTCCGGGTAAAACGCTGAAAGTCCTGTGCATTTCAGCTGTGAATGCACGCTCGTATGCGCAGGAGTGAGGCTGCCGGACCCGCTTAGCACAAAGCTGCTCTGTTAGCGTTGCCCGTAGGTGCCAAGTTGGCACCGGCGTCGAGGAAAGTAAAGGAGAAGTGGCAGAGATGAAAACATCTTGTTCAGCATGACATCAGAGCTAAAAGCGGCCTCCTCTCCAGCTCGGAGAGCCTCATCTCAGCCACGTTAAAAGAAACTGACTCTTTATTGAAACGATTAAGTGTTCAGGCCTCTGACACATAAAAACACGGCGAGAGCAACACAACAAGCGTTTGTGCATCCTAAAAAGAAGTCATGAAATCATGTCACAGATCTCCACAGTGGGAGGAGTCTGGATAAGGAGGCCTGTCAGGAAGCTCCGGTGTTCCATTAGAGCTGGGCAGATGGATCCAAATATCGATAATATTGAATACCAATGCTGGTATTGATATCGAATGATACTCGAGTACAAGCACTGACTGAGTGTGAATTCATTGAAGTCTGTTTCTGACATGCTGTCGCTGTGTCCTCCTTCAGTCCAACAGAGTATCAGGTAGACCAGAGTGGTCAATTTCAGCATCAATTTATATTAACTTTCAAAGTACATGTTACTAAAGTCATATGTTACTGGAGCCAATTCAAAAAAATACATTAAGACCTTGAAATAACCCAGTACATGTCATGTATCCCTTTGAAAGGTGTTATCTAAGATAAAATAACATTAGATAATCCTTCATTTATCCCACAACAGGAAAATTTATAGAGTTAAAGCACTGGGAAAGTGCACACAGTGCAAACAAAATTACACAAGTATTGAAAGATATAACTAGAAAAGCATCCAGAGAGCACAGACCTCCGCCAAGTGCAACAGTTCCCCCATAGAGCGATTTACAGATTACGATAAAATCCATGTTCTGGATCCAGATCCAGATCAGCCGTTTGAAATTTGATAGAGGTTCCCATTGTCAATCCTTGAGTTAAATTTCAGGAGGTTTGGGCAATAATTAACAGAGATATTGAGAAACAAAATTTGAAAGTGATCCAGAATCCAGGATTTCTTCCGGATCACAGCTAAAATGATATCAGTTCTTCCTTTTCACATTTCTGACAACTCCTTAAAGTTTCATCAAAATCCATCCATAACTTTTTGAGTTATCTTGAACACAGACAGACAGATAAATGCTGGCAAAAACAACCTCCTTAGGCGGTAATAAGAGGTGGACTAGAAAAAACATTATGACCAGATCAGTTCAACTCCAAAGAATATTTAAAGAAAATTGTTAATTGTTATAATAAAGTATTTTGCTGTCACTTATAAAGTTTGCCAAAATTGTATTGTAGGTTTTAATAAAATAATCCGAAGACAAAAATAAAAAAATTGCCAAAAGGTCAGCAGTTTCATGATAGATCAAGCTTAATATGAAAAAGTATCGGTAATGGTATCGGTATCGGTATCGGTATATCGATATATCGGTACATCGGTGATATTGGCCCTGCATTTACTTTGTATCGGATCGATACTAAAATTCCCAGTATCGCCCACCTCTAGTACTCATTAAGAGTGAGGTGACACCTGCTACGCTCGGATACCTGAATAACAGGCCTGTGCATGTGCAGATACAGAAATAAATATAATAAAAAAAACAAAAACAAAGAAAAAATACCCCCGAGTCAGCAGGACGCCAGAGCCGCTCGGTGTCGTTCGACTCTCTGCAGAGTTTCCTTTCAAAGCGCACAGCCTGTGGTTGATGCTGCCTGCTTTTATTGATCCCAGCAGGGAAGTGATTACATGGTGCTGCGAACACCTCGCACCACATGAGCCGCACATGGAGGCGAAGGGGGCGGAGCCTGTGATCTGTTTGGGAAGACGGTTCACACGCGCTGACATGCCGCCGAGATGTGCTGCTGTTTCCAGGCGCACCTCCTCTCTTCTCGTTCACCCAAAGGCGCCCGTCGCACCCGAACGTCTCCCGTAGCTTCGCTCCAGGTGCGGTGGCGCGGCCGCTGTCGCTCGCGCAGGTACAATGCGGTCCTTCATGCGCTTGGCGGGAACACGCGGGGGGCCGCCACGAGGGGTTTCCGAGCTAAGACCGTCGCCCCCACGCGGTTCACGGGCACAAGAGGGGTCTGTTCTCTGTTTGGTTAAGGGTTAAGGCGCGAGAACGTCAGGACGGTTGGCGGTAGCGCTTTAAGCTCAGCTGCAACTTCCAGAAAATGTCTGCAGACGAGACTCGAGATGAGAGATGGTTGCCTTATTTTTCTTCTCTCCTTTTTCTTAAAATCATGACGCCAAACACTTGGCTCCGGCGCTCCCCTTCAGAATAAAGCCAGCATGACTTCATGCTCCAACAGCCTGGTAACAGGACATCGACTCTACAGCCGATTATCCCGTAAAGCACAAACCGCTTTTACAGCCATTTAAGCCTCGAGAACGTCTAAGATGAGCCAGATGGTTTACGGGAATCAGGACAAACTGCGGGAGCCACCGCACATAAAGGAGTCGCAGGTATTTTAATTCATATTTGGAAAATAAAAACGGCCCACTGGCTTCCTTGCGGATCAATCAGCAGACGTCGTTATACAGGAACTCAGAAAACATGCTGGACTGATTATCCCAACCAGCCTTTTGTTGACTTCCTGCAACGACAAAAACAAAAATCTTCTGAGAACTTTGACAGCAAGAGAACTGCGTTTCTGAATCTGCATCAGTGGAGCCAGTTTTCAGCCCTGATCTGACCAGCTGATACTGGGACTAGAGCTGAGCGATTTTATTTTATCGATTCTGCGATATATATCGATATTTTATTTCCCCAGAGAGTATCGACTTTTCAGCCGCGGGTATCGATATTCTAAGCTTCTTTCAAAACCCCCGTGTCCCACCTTTAAAAGCTTGAAAGCAGCAATTTGCACTGTTTAATCTTTCGGAAAATGATGTAAATGTATTGTAAGATGAATATCGATATATATCGCATCGTGAGCCGAATATCGTGTACCGTATCGTATCGTGGGTTTAGTGTATCGCTACAGCCCTAGCTGGGAGGGTGGAGCCAGTTTTCAGCCCTGATCTGAGCTCTGACCAGCTGATACTGGGAGGATGGACGGGTTCGTCGCTCGTCTGCAGCGGCTGGTTGCACAAACCGCCGTCACTGCTGCAGAAAACACGTTAATCAGAACTAACTGCTACCAAACTCATCCACATTTCGGGACTTAATAAATCAGTTTTCTGTGACACGGCCCTGAGCAGTCGAGCTCAGCTCACCGGGGTCCACGTCCCCAGTTAACTTCCCCGTTAAAGAAACGGGGGCTACTTCAGCGCTGTGAACAGCTTGTGACATTCCTGGCATGAGCTGTTAATCCCCATGTGTAGATGGAATAAAGAGAAAATGTAATTAGCTTCATAGGCTAAAAGGAAACAAAGCTCAGCTACGCTGCAGCAGCGGCTCAAAACAAGTGAAACTCCTCCAGCGCCATGACTTTCTGATCCAGCTAACGGTTCGCTGCACCCGCCACGGCTAAATGAGGCAGTGCACAGCGTCTCGACCTTATTGATGCCAGCTGCGGTGTCGAAACCACCAACGCTTCCAGATGCGAAAGGATTTTATTTATCTGTTCATCTTTCACTGCAGAGCGTTCGTGCCTGTTCTGTCGAGCCGCTTGCCTGCGCATCATTATCAGACGCGACCGCCTTCAGTTCACCGACCTCGCTGGACGAAGAGGGCATTGGGATGGAAAAACAAAAAATCTGGTGAGGAACGAAAGGAGGGTAAACCTCTCATGATCACGATCGTGAAGGTGCAGATGTTTACGGGGAAACTCAAGGTGATGCAGAGCGATGAGCTAAAACCTCGCCTCATCATCAAATCCACCTTAAATCACAGTTTAAATGGGGAAACAAAGCTAGCTTCAGTTACCCGCGTTGGCTACGACATCGACAGTTTAGCACAGGAGTCGGCAACTTTTACAATCTAAAGAGCCATTTTCTGCCCCTCTCCCCTTAATAAAATTCATCTGGAGCTGCAAAACTTATTTGACCCGTAAAATAAAGATAACACAGTGTATGAAGTTTTATATCTAGTTATTCTGTATTCAGAGGGATTTTTTTCTACCCAAAAGCTTATTCCTAGTATCTTTGGCAGATTTTAAAGTTTTTAATGCTAAAGGTCATGCAAGATACAAATTAAAGTTTCATTTCCAATTTTTTTTTTTTGTCATCCACTGTAACAGAGCTATAGTTTGTTGGATTTATGAAATTATAGAAGAACAAACAGAAAACTGTTAACATTTTATTGCTGTTTTTACCTGTTATAACAGAGGAAAACCTCAAACTCTGATAAAGACTGAATATTGGCTGCTGCTGTTTGGGAGCTGAACCAAGACAATTTCCTGTCACCTTGTTGACATAGAAGTAAATATATTAAATCTTGAATCTTTTGAATGAGTAGAAAAAACACTGGCATGTGTAAACCTACTTTGAAATAAAACAAAGAACCATGCAGGTTCATTTGAGTCATTCCCTTATTTGTAAAACATTAATCAAATAAAAAGTAGCCCACTTTAAAATAAATAAAACGTATAGCTGGAGCTTAATAGCTTAAAAAAATTATAAATATAAAAATAGGCCAGTTTGTATTTGATTATGACTTAAGTCCAATATCGCTCCTTTTGTTACGCCACAACAGCACACCGATGTTGGTGCGGGAAATATTTATTTTTTACGGCGGCACATGAGGAACATGTAAAGATGTCGGGCGCTAGTCACAGAGCTCGCGCTCACCTTTATTTTCTTTCCCAGGATGCAACACACAGATACGACTTCCTCGTTGCAGGAACCTGGCAGTATTTTGCGCTGAACATACTCATTCTGCCCCCTGCTGGCGAGCAACCTACATGGCACTACATGTGCTCCAGAGCGAGAATCACCTTCTGACAAGTTTTTTTCCCCAAAGCGACAGGGAGCCGCTGCAGAGGGTCTGAAGAGCTGCATGCGGGTTACCGACCCCTGGTTTAACAGAAACTGCCGCTGGTCCTGCTGTGGCTGCCGTCGTGTCAACGAAGCTGTAAATCCTCCAACAGCGTGCTACAGGACCTCAACGCCTGCAGTGACAGTCTCACAGCGACCGATGCCACAGGCGCCGAAGGACGAAGAGGGAATATTGACGGGCAGCTGACGGTCCCCAAGGAACGGCGTGGGCACCGCGCAGCCGGTTCTGAATCAAACATAAAAGACTGAAGCTGCAACAATGACTGCATTTATACCAAATATAAATAAAATAAAAAATAGCTCTCACACACACCGAGTCACACTCACGGAGCTACAACGGGGGCTTTATGCCTGACAGGTAGAGTCGGGTCTGAATGTGGGTAAAAGGGACGAGCGGGAGGCAGAGTGCATTCTTGTATTTCATCCAACTTTCATCAGGGGAGGGTTCACTGTTTCCCGGCGAGGCGGGCCAACTCCTTCTCAGCCGGTGGTCCTACACACCACTGTCCACTTAATGGAAGATATATTTATGTGCTGGAAAACCCAGTTTCCGAACAAACGGAACTCTGTTGCAAATATCGCCGATTTGTTTGCAGACCGTGAGAGGTGCAGTCATTTGGTCCAAAGAGCACAAAGACGTCCGGGTTGTGACATACGTGACTTCCAAAACGCATTTCATCTAAATCCACAATAGAAGCTACCAGTTCTGCCTTAGATTAGCTCACGCTAAAGCTAAACAGTGAGTTTAAAGGCAGCACTGCTGCACATATTACAAGGAGTTACTGTCGACGTTAGAGGACCGGGGAAGGAAGCAGCTAATAAAAACAGCGCAATCATCCACCCAGCAGGAAAGAGCACTTTCTAAATGTTTGGAAAGATGCTGAATGACACAGCATGAAAGGTAAAAATAATAAAACAAAGGGAATCTACAAATCCGGACAGTTGTCAGGCCAGAATCTGCAGCCGTAGGCGCCAACGGACTGGACAAGGGCTTGTTCACTGACAAAGACTTTTCTTTTTGGAAACAAAGTGGCAGGTCTGAATCTGAAGAGAGTTCAGTGAGTGAGTCGGTCGGTTTGGGGAGTCCTGAACCCTAAAGGGCAGAGACACAGCGAAAGCTCTTATCTTCCATCTCAGCGTGGGGCGGCGAGTGGGCAGCATTGGCTGGAGAACAGTATCACCTTTGTAGGGTGACGTATTTGAAGTGGTTTTTTTGTTTTTTTTTTCTCTTCTTACTCAAAGCTTCTGTCGCTTCTCAGGGGGATAGTGGAGCTACTTGTACTTCTGAGAGTACAGTTTTTATTATTTAAAACAACAACAATAGTGCTCATTAAGGAAAAAATGTGCTAAATATTACAGGTAAAAACAAATTACTTTAACACTTTGGTTTCAGGATAATGTATTGACTCCACTTTCCGAAATGAGCGCAGTTTAGTCAAACTCTTGTTCCAGCTCAGCTGGGACATTTCATTGGACTTTTTTAGCCCGATATGATGAATCAATTTGCTGACCAAAGTACATGAACATCCGCTACTACAGGTGTTGATAGTCCTACTTTCAGCTCGTTAGCTTTGAGCGTTTCTTGACCCGGTACACCCCTGTAGCAAAGTCCTGTTCTTTACCAGCAATTACACACGAGGCCGGATGTGATCAGTTTATTTCCTTTTCAGGATCAGTCGGTGTCCGTCAGCAGCCTTGACATCAGACCCCCTCTGTCCATACGGGCTGCTGCATATAAAGGACAGGTGATTGGACACCAGTGTCACCAGGTGCTGGTCCCTGAACCACTGCCCCACCTCCCCCTCTTTCTCAGCAGCTGAGCAGAAACCACAACCATGTGTCAAATCTTTGGTTTAACTGGCAACGGCAAACTGGAACAATAGCAAACAGTGAACTGAACAGACCTGCAGCAATGGACATGTTAAGTTTTCTTCTTTTCTGTATCATGTTACTTCTGGGTCAAAGTCACAGGTCAAAGTCTGGGTCGGGGACTGTGGGGTAGGTCGGTTCCAGTCCCGCTGAACGGCTCCACTTGCAACCACATTACCTGATTGCTAATTGTTTTACCTGTGATGTTATTTCAGTTGGACCAAGATGTTTAGTCAGTTTTAGTTAGAACAATGCAAAACATCGTGGACCTTACGAGTCAGGCCGTTGATAAGAGGGCATGCCATTCCTGACATCGTACCCGAGACTGAGCAAATGCAAGTCGTACAGTGTGAGATGTTACAGTCTTATACGACTGAACGGGAGTAGTGAAACATAAGTTACATGTTGGTCATTTAAGGCTGTAATTTAAAACTAAAGAACTTTCTGTTTTTTGTTCCAGATAATGTCTTGAGACATGAAAATTCACATTCGTTGTTTACATGACCACATGTCTCCAATCTTTCTGACGATATCGACTCAACAGAGGCAGCACGAGTATTGAGGATGATGAGGTGTCTGGGGGCTCATCGGGGGCTTTGCAGAGCTGTGCTGCTCTGGTACTTAATTCCAGGCAAAGTAGGATCTACTTTGTCCTTCCTCTCAGAGATCTTTCGGCCACTTTACCCAAAATCACACCATCCATGAAGGGATGGATGTATAGCGTCTTTGCTCTGAGTCTATGTGATTTACACTTCCCAGCGTCGCAGTCGTGCACCACGGTCGTTTGAAGGTCAAAAATGACATAAAATGAAAGATCTGTATCGCTTGTTTTGGCTTGTTGCTTGAGGTGATGGCGTTACTGCCCCCTAGTGGATAAAAATAGCACCATATCAGGGTAGTGGGGTACTCTGGCATACAGCTCATCACAAGACCTTCAAAACAGTACATGGACAAAAAGTCAGAACAGCAAGACAACGTTACATATAAAAGACTTAGGGCCTGATCTTCCACTAAACCTCCTAAACCTGCTATTAAGGGATAGCGGGTAGCGGGAGGGCCGTTCTCCCGCAAAAAACGCAATCTTTCCACCTCCCTAAACCCACGATTTTACCTGTGCAAACCGCTATATTTATGCATAGGAGTGGTTAGAGCGTTCCACCTGTTAAACCAATCAGTGCGTCAGTAGCCATTGCCTTTAAGAGCAGGTTGCGCTACCCGCTAACCGCATCTACCCACATCGGTATCACAAGATCACGGGTTTAGGATAGCAGGTGACACACCGCTATCCCACTATCCTAAACCCGCGATCGCAAGATACAGTTTGCGCAAAGCGCAAAAGACGCACCCATTGCCACGCCTACAATGTGAGTAAGGGAGTCGGCATAGCGGGTAGCGGCTAATGCAATCTTCCGCTTCGTAATGCAATCTTCCGCTACCCGCATCTACCCGCATCGGTATCTTGCGATCGCGGGTAGCGGCTAGCGGCTAGCGGGAGGTGTACAGCCTTAGTCCTCTGA